>JAODLC010000065.1:26407131-26489189 GCA_026781145.1 Hippopotamyrus pictus | reverse complement strand
GACTGGCACCATCCCCACCTCAACCTGACAAGAGACTCGAACTTCATCCTCCTGGTTTGTTCATTAACCGCACTGGCCACTATACTGATGGTACCCCCCAAGTCTATGGAATGTGGGGGGGGGGGTGTGGGTTTAGACTGCAGGGGTTCCCTGCTCCACTCTCATGTTAGCAATCTGAGCCACTGCTAAGGCTTGACATTTAACATATCCGAAGACAGAGCCGACCCAGTCAGGCTTTGGAGAAAAACAGAACCAAACACCCTGGACTATTGGTCTTATCCTGACACCACAATATCTTTGACCTCCATCTTTGGGGGGGGGTGGTCTTTATGCATCCTTTTCTTTAAGCCATTTTTATGCATGTTGCATCCTGCAGCATGAGGTAATCACCAGTTCAGCTCCCACTGTCCTTGCTGTTTATGTGACGAGACCAGTTGCTTTGTGCTGTTTTTTATGATGCCCCATATGACGGTAAAATTAGCCAGATGGGGATACACATCTTCAGGAGCCGAAGGACACAGAGGGGTCGTCCCGGAAAGGGCAGGAGGTCAAGATGCAGAAAACAATATGTCCGCCACAACCAAATGAGGGTAATTCACCATGCGATTCTTTAAAGAGAGTTTTACCGCTGTTGTTTTGGAGAAAAAACAGCTGCGTAAATTGGCACATAGTTAATGATAGCGCTAGTCGGGCTGGAGAAGGACGAAAAGATGCCAGATCAAACGGCAAAAACTTGGTCAAAGATGAAGAAGAAGAAGAAGAAGAAGAAAAAAAAAGTTCCAAGAACCCAATTCTCCACAGGGTTTTGGGCACCAAGCCGAGAACATGATTATTTTTATTTGTGAATTACCGGGGAACACGGTTAAACTCCTGCATTATGGCTTTGCGGTAAAACAACAGCTGCTACAGTCCTCTTGGGCACCCTGGTTACTGTACCCAGAGCTACCATCAGGGGGAGCCCTAGACCAAGCAGACACACTGGGAGAATTCGGCCCCTTCCATAGTGAGCCAGGACTTTAATCCCAAAGGCCCCACAGCTGCTTAAGTGCGGAGACAGTTTATCCTTCCTCATGGGGGGGTTTTCACACTGGAAATGATGAGCATTTCCTCACAGCTTTGCACTAACATATACTTAAAATCGTATCCTCTGGCCACTGTGCTGGCAGAACAGCGCAGGAAACCATCACAATTCACTGTGTTTTACTGTGTTGTCAAGTCTGACCTTTTTCTTAGTGTTTATGTGGGGGGAAAAAAAATCCATGGCTACTTTAAGCGGGAGGAAAAGCCCTTTAATACATGCCGTTTATATGAATGTACCTTCTTTATACCTATGATTTGCTCATTTGTTTTCCAAGTTTCAAGTCACATTGAGTCATGTGTGAGTCGCTCTGCTGTCATTTAAAATGAAACAGGAGGGGGCGCTGTAAAACATTCTAATGGGACACTATCAAAAGCTTCAGTGGTACTCAGCCGCATGAGGCATCTGCCAGGAATCCGGATAGCCCTCTTAGTCATGGGTGAATCACTGCGAGGGGTCTGGGCCCCACGGCACCCACACAGGGCTCTCATCTGGATCTGAAAGGCAGGTGAAGTAATGGAGCGCCCTCCCTGACAAGGACACCCAGACACTGCGCCCTATAGCTGATTTGTACCATGTGACCTGATGCAGAGGGCCAATCGGGTCAAAGACCCAAGGCCACGGCCAATCAGGATTTCCTCCTGGGCCCCCTGCTCTACGGGACATCCTCTGTATCATCTCTCCCAGCCAACGAGTCTCTCCCAGCTTTCCACCGGCCCATGAATAGCAGGGAAAAGGTAGGAAAAAGCAGGAAAAAGCGGATTGGCAGCCAGGCTAGCCAAGGAGGTGAAAGGTGGTCATTCTTGTGCACCTGTTAGTAAGGAATGCTGGGTAAAGCAGAGGAAAGAGTCCATTTAAGGTCACAGAAAATATTATGCCTTACATTTTTTGTGCATGTCAAAAGTCATCGCTGCAAGAACAGCCCGGACCCTCGTGGGCCCAGGCAGGCTGTCCCAGGCTCTGCTGCTAGCGCGTGACTTTGCAAAAACATAATATTCGCTTGAAGGAACATAAATGCTCAGCCTGCAACATCAACAATAGCCACGAATCTGCCACGCTATAAAGGACGAGCCACCAGAAACGGCTTTAAGACACGACGTGATCTTAGAAGAGATCCTGTCAAGATGAAATGAAGAAGTGTGTTTGAAAAGTGAGTCAGAGAGCTCGCGCTCTATCCGCTTTGAGATCTGAGGCCTTTGTCACCGAGCTGCAAATGTGAGTCTGGTGAAAGGCACTTCAGCCACCTCACATCCCTCAAAGGCTGATTAATTTTTGTAATCACGGCATTTCTTCTGGCAAGTTCAGCGCGGACCAGGGAGCCAGGTGGGCCTGACGGAATCCGAATGCGACGCACTCCGATGAATCCTGACGGATCAGCCTGACAGACAAGTTATGTACACCAGTGAGGAGGCTGCCCCACACTGCGGTGGAGGCAGTTATTCACACTGTAACCAGGCATCCTATACATATACGGTCACCTGACTTCACCACTAACCTACAGACCCCGTGTCCCCAAGCACTACCCTCCCCCGAAAGATTCTCTACTGTCACTCATTTCAATCTTTCACACCGCTGAGAGCAGCACCCCCTACCTGTGATGTACTGTAAACATGCAAACCAGGCTGTAACTCTCCAGTCACCCAACACACCAAGGCTACCAAACACAGCATCATATACTACAAACCGACAGGGGCAGCGCTAGAGAATTTAGGCCCCATTAAAGCGTATCATACTGGGCCCCCAACTCCAGTAATTTTCACATTCTTTTAGGGCCCCTTGGAGTCATCTACAAAATGGTCACAGGCATTGTGTCTGTTTCAGAATGAGCAGGTTCACCTCACCCATCGACACTGAAAAGAATGCACCTTCTTACCCAGGATCCCTTGGACAGACAGTGCACAGTCGGCTTCCCATCCTCTTCTGTGCTGCTCCGCTGTCTTTTCTGGGTCACGCTCAGTGCAGCCCTCACCCCCCCCCCAGCATGAAGACGGCCCAGATCTCTAAACCGACCTCTTTCATCGAGAGGACCCACGACAATGTGATGGCAGGGAGCCTGCTGAGGTCATCTCATGAGTTCCCTTCCCCGCTCATCCCACAAACTTTACTTGGAATTCTTGGTACNNNNGCTCGCCGCAATTCCTGGGGCGACTGAAGCAGCGAGAGGGAAAAACGCCTCAGTTCAATCACCGAGCAAAACGTCACTCTGACTGAGGATGTGACCATGCGTACACCCGCCGCCTGGGAGCGAGAGCCCACAAGGGGGCTTTTCATGGGACGGTACGGGCCAGCCAGCAGGGGGGGGGGGGGCGCGAGGGATCAAAGTCGGCCTTTTCAAAGTGTTCGGTGAGGCAGAGAACACTTTAAGATTTGGCAGAAGCGCCGCGGTAATTATTCAAAACGTCCGGTTAATCTCGGAAGAGGGACTCACGGCGTGGTGACACACGGATGGCGAAAGCCCACCCTCCCCATCGCCGTGACAATTCGCCGCCATTCAGTGATATGGTGAGATTAAACACACACAGGGCCTGATATCCAAGTCGAATGTCTGCGACAGACCGGCTGTAAGAAGCTGCAAACATACTGACAAATTAATGTCACCTCTTACCTCTGGGTAAAAAGTGATTCAATCCCAATGACTCAAAATGTGACTCCCACAAGTATTAAAAAGGAGGGGTAGAACAGTTTAAATATTTAAAGAATAATACAAAGTTTGTGCAGCAGTATCTCTCCGGACCGTGGGTGGATTCGCAGTCAGAAGGCTGAGAACGATGCTGCAGACTGCCGTAAGCGACCACGAACACAGACATCTAAGCCCTCCTGTCAGAAAGTGCGGATCTGACACTGCACAGACCGCCAAGGTCCTTACCGCAGCCCAGGCAGCTTCAACACTCTGGGGTCGTGCTTTTTTCCCCCTTACCGGTGAAAATAATGCTTGGGCTGAATCAGCACGATGACCTCGTGAAGTCAGACATTACCGCACGAATGCAGAGAGTTCAGGCCTGTCTAGCCGCTGACGCCTTGACACTTGACGGACGTTTCCTCACAGTTGGAATAACAGTGAAGTTGGAGAGCAGGGTGTAACTTTGATGCTCAAAAGGCAGAAACGCTGGGGAGGGAAGCTGAAGCTAACAGTCTTTCGTTGAATGTGCCAGTGATGGGAATGTTTAGAAACTCATGTTCTCACAATGATAAATCAAGGGCGTGGGTTTGATTAAAATGTCGATAGGGACCAGATCACCGCCAAACTCTCTGCCCCCATATACACACAGGGCACCCCAAAATACTGGTAGGAACATGTCTCTACCATCCATGCCCAAATCTACACCCTTGTGATAACTAGTTGGCTGCATCAACTACGCAACAACAATATCCATCCATCCATCTATCCATCCATACATTCATTCATTCATCTATGCATCCATCCATCCAGCTTCTAATTACTTATTGTTGTCGGGTGCACAAGAGCAACAGCCTTTTATTTATATAAAGACAGAAAATTATATATCCTGATGGGGGATGAAATGTAAAAAAACTCAGATTAAACAAAAGAAACTATGTAAGACAAATGTTCCTCCCTTTAAATATGCAATAAGAGTTTTATAAAAGCAGTTAAAGTGAATAAATTCACAATCAAATGGATGCCAGGACTTCACACGGAGACTAACAGCAGCGTGTACCCGTGAATGCAGCGACCTGTCGGAATAAAGGCGCACAAATGGTGTTAATCTGGTGGCATGGGATGGGGCCGCTTGCCTCACCAGTCCACACATCGATGTCCCTAAAGCATACGCTGCTGCATCCGTAAGCACGACAGCGTTCGTCTCTATCGCACTTTAACCCGCTCGGCTGCTTCCAGAGGGGTGGCTGCGTTCATTAAATGGAACGGAAGGCTCATGAGCGCCACCTCCAGGTGAGGAAGACTAATGACCGCAAATGACCAGCACAAAATTTACCCCCAACTCCCCAACACACTGCCGACCCCCACTACTTTTGTGGACCCATTCACGACAAAGCTAACGGGTCTGAAAGTCAAATCCACACGGCCAGCACCTCCTGGTGTCTCCCAATCATGTGGCGGGGTCAGACAGACCCAGAGGACTGAATCAGTATTTACTGTCTGGCTCGACGATTTAAAAATTTATCAGCCCTGCAGAGGCTGCTGTTACCTTTATTAGAACTGTGCAATACTGCTACAATAAAATATATTAAGAAATAATGCTTTTGCAACAAAGGAAATATTTTAAATAAAAAATGCATAAGGTGGGCTCCCCCTAGTGTTTATGGAATGAAAGTGCCGGAGGTGCAGGAGATATGGATAGCTTTACACATTCCTCTTTCGTTTGCTGGGCTTATTCCTAAGTAAATGACAGCCTCTCTGAGTGGAATGTGGAGCACGTGGAGAAGGGGGTGGGTTGGGGGGGTACGGGGTTGTTAATGCCTCATTGTTCCCCGGGATGTTACGTCTCGTCTCTTTATGGCATTTCCTCGGTCGGGGGGCTGGACCGGCGCGGGGGCAAGCCAGCACAGTCCCCCAGCTGACTTTATTACGGACAGACTGAAGCCGATGAATCACCCCCCCCCCCCTTTTCCTCAGTGCCAGTCAGGCTGAGGAAACCCAATAAAATAGCGTTGGATCTCTGAAGCCCGACACGTCCGGACGTTCATGAAGCCGGGAAGACGATGATGAGGAGAACAGGTGTGCGGACACAGACACCATCAGATATAATAAAAATGGCTCCTGGGCAGGAGGCGACCCCTCCCGCGAGCACGCTAACGGAGACCGACCACGGTAATGCGAGACTCCTAAAAACCTGCAATGGCTTTTCCAGCGATGATTTTTCCGAAGGGTAAAGGAGCCCATCTTCTCATATAGGTTCCTGATTTAGTACTAACTATACACTTCTGGACAGAGAGAGGACTGAAACTAAAGCCGTCCTGCAGGACGTTTAAATGTGCTTTTAAACACACTCTGGACAGGCCCTCTCTCCCTCCTGTAACTCACAGTAGCGTTCTGCAGCCTCTTACCTGCTAGTACTTCAGCGAGATTTACTCACGCCATAAAGATACAACAAAGAGCGACGGTTTGCAAAGCGGACACCGATATTCGGATACTGAAATTCGCCTCTCGTAATGTACGTTCCAGGCCGTGCAACGGAGATGCAATAGCTCCGGGCGTTTTTGTTGATGCAAGGGGAATTGCGACAAGCTGGAAAGGATTAGCGGTGCCTAAGCTTGAGCCGGGATCGGCCGAGCGGGATCGGGGATGCCGCGGACGGGCCACGTACCGGCGGGGCCCGCTTCAGTGACCGGCAGGGCCCGCTTCAGTGACAGGCTGGCCCAGTTCGATCCCGAGCAGCTCCATCATAAATGATGGCGCGGGTGTAGCGGTGGAGGTTAATGGTAATTAGCATGGCACCTCATCAGATCAATGAATAGAACAATAGGAAATAAGCTGTCGAGTCACCGGCAATGGTGGCCGGAAAGCGGTCACATAGCGGTCACATAGCGGTCACATAGCGGTCACAGTGTGAACCGGTGTCCCGCCCTCAGGCTGTTTCAGCAACACCAGGTCCATGAGATTTCAGGCTGCAGCAGAAGAAAGGGTCTGAGCCAAATTAAAAGTTTATTCTTTTTAAAAACTTTTTTTCCTTCCTTTCCTCGGCACACAGGTCCACGACCTGCACATAAAACAACCAGCCATCTGCACACACATCTGTGCACAAACGCACCAGCGATCTTTCCTAAACAACATGCTGAACATTCCTATTAACTGGGCGTTTTGAACGCCTGCTCCAGTAAACATGTAACCCTCAAATCAATCTGACACCAATTAAATAAGTTAAATAAATACATGTTACACTCGTTCATGCAAATCCCTTGCTGGAAGCCTGTTTTCCTTATCTGGCTGAATGGACACAACAACGCAAAAACTTAACAATGCTTCGCAACATTGATACTATTAAATCTCTTTTTGGATTAAATTATGAGTCATTTTGCCCATCTAAATTGCAGTCCAAGGGAATGCTTTGTAGATGAAACTGCAGCCTCAAAGAAAGGTTTTAAATCTAGCTGAAACTGAACCCCGATGGTTCCTGTGGTCCATGTCAGTAAATCCTTCCCAATGGGGAGAAAATGATATTTTGCTGAAGTTGGAAATGCCCACACGACCACAAGTCTGTCTTTGCCCTTTTTCTCCACACTGAGGAAACGGGAGCATTTGAGATTTGTGACATTTGTGGGATAGAGAAGGCGGCGGCTGTCTGTTCTGGGTCTCGTGTGAGGCCCCCGGCTACAGGGTAACGGGAACAGCCTGTCCGGGAAGGGGGGCTACGGCCCCCGTTTTACAGAGTTTGGCGGCCCACCTGCACCACAGACCCCAAGCGTGCAGGTCCTTCCTCTCCAGCTAGATCCACGTGCCTCTCCTGTTTGCGTGCTGGTCCCACTGCTCACGCAAGACGGCTTCCTCTACTGAATGATTCACAGCCAGTCCGGGTCAAACCCCGAGCTGGTGACGGCCGCAGTGAGTGGCCAGCTCAGCTCTTTGGGACCTTTGTTCTCTAGAGCACCTGCAAAGTACCCCTGTGCTGCGTCTGTGATATGAAAACTAAGGCGAGGTTAACTCCTCTGCGCTTTACCACGATCCACAACCTACAGGCATGGAGGTAGTGACAGGGCCTACAGTACAAATATCTAATAATATGAATAAATCAATAGATATACTGTACTGTGACTTGGGACTTGCAGTGAGTTTGTACATTAACTCAGTTAGACTTATTAAAAACATCACGATTTTTAATTTAGTTCAATCCAAAGGGGGGGGGGGTTGCTTTCCTCTCTTGATCTCCGTGATGCTGAGCAGACAGACTGCTGCGTCTCAGGTTTGCTGTTGGTCCCCAGTTAATATCGCCTCTGTCATACAGAGTGGGACTTTGAAAGCATAAGAACGGCCTTCAGGATGTTCCAAGGTGGAATTTTCAAAGATTAAGAATTTTTGCGAGTCCTATAATGATCATTTTCATTATTTATTAATCTGTTGATTTTTGATGTATTGAAATAATTACTATTTCTTAGAGCACTGGTATCCTGCAGTTTGGTTAAATTGTATTGGGATGGTCACTGAAATTGACTGAATATGGCACAAACAGCCCCACCTAGAATATTTTTCGCCACTGGTGCCATCCCCCCCCCCACCCCGCAACGCCCGTGGTATAGATTAAGTTGTAGGTGTGGAGTCTGTTATGTTTCATTGGATGCCAGGCAGTATATTTCAAAATGACAATAAAGTTTGCCTTAAAATGCAGGCCTAGTAACACCATTGACCCACAAGAAGGCCAGTTACAGTGCACTGCCCCCCCTTAGGCTACAAAATGAACCCCAGGAGACTCCCACAGTGAGCCGCATGTCTTGGCCTCCTCTGGCCAGATTCACGCAGCTGTGAGGGAGAAGCTCGCCATCCTTCTCACATGGAAGCACAGACTCCGTCCCCATCTGCTCCAGCAGCAGGAGTTAAGCATGCCTCCCCAGACAGCTCATTCAGCACATGTGGAAGAACTTTCCCCAAAAAACAAACGAGTGTTTCACGTGTGATATTACCCCCACACGGTTCTGTCGTCACAGAACAAACACCTTCTAGAAGCATGAAGATAAATAAACCTCAGGGACAAAACCTGGGATTGAGAACGTGCACAGGAAGTAGGAGAACAAGCAGTCAAGCATGGAAACCACATAGATGCACACAGAAGGGGGACGCCAGCAAAGGTAGTCACTGCTTTGAGAAGATAGTTTTGCCCATAATAATATTAACAGCTTTATCTCTCCCACCATTAATTTAGAGTACGAATAATTATAACTGTTAGTGTATGAGTCAAGCAACCAGCTGTTTGGCCAGTGCAAGAAACAGCACGTGTCAACATCTGCCCAACACCGGCTGTGTATTGAGCAGCACTTCTAAACCTCTCAGCCAATCAGAAGTCGGCGTGTCATGTGACCTGCATGTTTATTTGTGCATCCTTATTCACCTGCAAAGTCAGGCACACGGGTTCAACTTTGAGGCCCCATGTTGATTTACTGGGGACAAGACAAACTACTCCTGAATATGTCAGACTTTGCAGAAAAGATGCTCTTGTACCTGATATTAGATGCCAGTAGTAAGCTGTGACATTAGCCTTAATTAAACAGCCCCTGCAGTTAACGGACCAAAATACGCTCAGCACAGCTTCTCAGTTGGTGTGCTTATATGTGACTTTGGGGATCCGCTCATTCTGCCATCATGCAAACGCGCAGCCATAATTAAGAGCAATAATAATAACAATAATGGGCTTCGGGTGTGGGTGCTGCTTTCTGTCTGTACTGTATGGAAGCAGCATTCTGAGTAAAACACTGGAGTAGTAATTTCAGTGGAGCTGACAGACCATCCTTAATACCCCCTAGGGCAGTAGTATTCAAACATTTCTTGACAGGGACTGATATATTTATCCTAGTTGCACCCACACTCACAGAAATAAACTTTACCTTGTATCTCAAATTTTCAATGGGAAAGATATACCTGTTTTCCTGTTAATAGCTTATCAAAGTCTGTGGACATTTTTAACACTGCAAGTCTCCATTTTTAATATTTCTATCTATCTATCTATCTATCTATCTATCTATCTATCTATCTATCTATCTATCTATCTATCTATCTATCTANNNNCTATCTATCTATCTATCTATCTATCTATCTATCTATCTATCTATCTATCTATCTATCTATCTATCTGTCTGTCTATCCCACCATCCATCCATCCATCCATCCATCCATCCATCATCCATCCATCAAATCACAACAAGTCTTTCAGAAGTATACAGACACCAATCGGTACCACAGACAATTCTGTGATGAAGCAGTCATTCAGACAAAGCCCCTACCTGACCATTACAGCCAGTGGAGATGCATGCACTGTACAGGAAAAGGCTTGTACTCCATCAGTCAGCTGACTGTCGACCGAGCTCATGTGGGCCGACTATCAGCTATGTGGACGCACAGGGAGAATATGCAGCACCAGGCTGTAGGCACCTGTCCAGGTATTCTGGTTAGAACAGAAGGTTCTGATGCTTGGGGGAGGTGGGGGGGCTGTTTCACAAGACTTAAGATGGACAGATGCCCTGAGCCTAGCCGAGTCCTGTCACCTTATTATTTTTTTATATATCTCTTCTAAGCTCCTTCTGTTCACATAACCCATGCCACGCTCTCCCTGGATCTCCCAGGGTGGATTTCCGACAGCCTCCCCACCGCTCCTGCTCCTCCTCTTGCTTGTCGGTGGGCAAAGCCACCCCTTTGTGCGGGGTGGGGGGAGGGGGGGACCTGGCTGGCGGCTCCACCACTGGTGGCGTAACAGATACGGCGGTGTGGCCCGCAGAAGAGCATGCTGGGATCACCGCCACAGTGAGAATGTGAGAGGACGGACATAACCTACATCTCCATGAGGATGGTGAGTGACAGTGTCAGCTATGATAATGCAATATTATATGGAACACAAGTTTTTCCATGTGTTAAAAATGGATACTATATTTAATGTGGCAGGGCAGTTGTATATACAGGCTGTTTCATAACCCAGATCGAAACTACTTGGCCATAAAACCCGCAGAAGAGCTCCGGAGAGCAGGAGACTCTCCTGAAGTCATGTGACAAATGCATGGTGGGCGGACGGCCAAACCGTAACCCCTGAGCAGCAGAGAAAATCCCCCCTTATCGTAAACGGAGATAAGGGGACCTCTCCAACTCACAAAGAGGCACACGCCCATTCCCTTGAGTTTTAGGAGATTTGTGAGAGATTTTCTCCACTTTGCCACGAAGGGGTCACGGGTTCAAATTCAAGCAGCAACGCGACTGGAGCAGAGTGCAGGACCTGCACGTTTCACCCGCATGAACAGGCCTCAAAGCGAGCGTGAAAATCACCGTGAAAACTGTGTGTCAAAACGAGCAACAGTCTAAGCTCTTAGTATTGTAGATGTTAAAAGGCGTTAAATGTCTCAGGTCAGGCCCAAGAAGAAAGCACACCTGAATCCTGGAGAAAGCACAGAGTCCGATCCCTCCGTTTTTCTCCCTTTTTTTAACCCGAAAAAAAGCCTGGGAAAAAAAAAAAAACCTCATTCCAGGTTATCAGCAAAAATCATATCTGGAAAAGATAAATACAGCTGTTTTCATTTCTTTTTCAACCTTTCAAGTAGCGGATAAGGGCAGCCTAACAAGTGAGACTTCAAAGAGGGACCCCTCGAATAGGCGTATGGACGCTTATGGACTCCGGCCAATAGCAGCTGCGATCGCAGTGCTGGCTGAGTCGGGACTCTCGCACCTGCGCGCGTGCGGACCCACATACGCGCTCGCATCCCAGTGCAGGTTGGGGTACACACAGCTGCACTCATATGCGCAGACAAAGAGCACATCAATTATAAGGCGCTGTATATCTGGCTACAGTTCAATATTTAAGATTCCGGCACGACAGTGAGCCACAAGGCCAGACTGTGCACGGGGAATAGCCCCTCAACGGCCTTGCAGATGCACGTTTAGAGCTGCTTCATTTCAGTCTAATACGGGTCTAACAAGGGGATTTTCCCGTGGTTGTCTGTCATTCATCTCATCCATAATACTTAAGCATTGTGGTGCA
This sequence comes from Hippopotamyrus pictus, assembly GCA_026781145.1. NCBI lineage: Eukaryota > Metazoa > Chordata > Actinopteri > Osteoglossiformes > Mormyridae > Hippopotamyrus > Hippopotamyrus pictus. The sequence goes on along the minus strand of JAODLC010000065.1, from coordinate 26,477,465 downwards.
ATTTTTGGAACCCTCCATATATACTGGAAAGCCCACACCTGACAAGAAGTGCATTGCAGGATGGGGGGGGGGGTGAACGACAGCCTGGATTCACTTATATCCTTTTAAAAAAAAAAGTGACATTTCATGGAGAAATTCAGCGTTGGGTTTAGACCAGTGCTGATTGGTCGATATTCTCCCATATGCAAATGAAGTCACATGGCCGATGAATTTGAGAAGACAGAAGAGGCGTTTGTGCTGTAGAAAGGATTAAGCAGTACATACACATCCTCCTTGGTTTTATTTGATAATACAGTAGCAGCTACAGGCCATTACCACAGATCAAAAGTCTGCAGATCACATTTGATGTCAGTTCTGGCCCACAATCCTTCTCAGTGTCCCATTACAGGAGATAGGAGACTAAAGTTTCCACCAAAAGCTGCTTTGGTCATGACGGCTCACTGCTGGCAGAGTTTTCATCCCCCCACTGGAATCGAGATATAAAATCCCCTATTCTTTAAAAGTCTTTAATCAGACAAAAAGGGATTTTCATAGCGCTTTGACTTGTCTGGTCTTAGCATGCACGACCAAGCAAGCCTTAGTCTTAGACAATGCTGGAAAAATCATCATCTTCAGAGGGGAGGAGAAATATCTGTACTTTAAGATACAGAGCCAGAGGCACAAAGGCTCGCAGTGCCCAAGGACAGCTGACGAGGTGATCAGAGATGTCAAAATAACGAATGAAATAACGATAAAGCAGGTGCATCATTGGCCCATACTGACAAGACACCGGGAACCAACCAAACTAGAGACAGCTGCATTGTTTCTGTTCATTGTCTACAGTGAGCAGAAAGTCCAACCAGGAGCCTAATATACCAAAACTGAACATCTGCTCTCTTGCGTCGAAGCCCCAGTTCTGGAAGCCGTTCACCCACATGGCATTTGTTTATATGGGCTAACACGCACCCAGTTGCTTCAGATGATGGCCGCACTGGCAGGCTGCGCACTAACACGTCACGCGTTTCTCAGCCCGGTCAGTGTCCTCAGGCAGGTGACCTTCATCCCGCTCCATCAGAACCAGCCGTCTGCAAAGCTCAGAATTCCAAGCATTCTACAGCCCAGACAGACTCGTGTAAAAGATCAAACGGGAAGCATCTTCCAATAACATCTTCCCTTTCCTTCCACCTAGGAAGTGAACAAATTGCATTGTCTGGGACACTTTTTTCCCCCCCAGAATCCCAGAGCTAAATAGAAAAAATAAATGAATTAAATTAAATAATGCAATACAGTCAAGGACCCTCCCCCCACCCCCCAAAAAAAATGGTTCAACGCCCCCAAATAGGATGGGGAATTCCTACCGGATGTTGCTCGACATGGAATCTGCAGACCTGGCTAAATCTCACTAAAAATCAGAGTTGGAAAAGTGAAGCTGGACCCTGATCATTCACCCAGCGTTGCCTGTGATACGCGTTCAAAGCTCACGGAGACGGTTAGATCACACGCCAAAGGCAACAAGAAAGAAAGGAAGAAAAAATGCAAATAGTAGATCTAACAGCACCTGTTACAGGTCTTTGGGTGACTTTGTTAAGGGGGAGAACGGAACGTCTGGATCAAGAAAAAAAAAAGCTGTTAATTAGTCCCACCCTTGCATGTACTGGGGTGGCAATGGGGTAATATTTTGCCGACCTTCCCCTTGGTATATTTGGCATCTCCATCTAGGGGTGCAGGAGAAGGTTTTCTTAAGTTTATCCAGCCGTATTTGATGAGGCATTCAGCGTGATTTAATCAAACATTTTGATTGACTCTGATCAACATACATACAATGTTACAATATTGTCTGGTATTGAATTGCCAGTCACCCAGAAGTGACCTATTACACAGTAGCATAAACAGCTGATTTCTCTACAGTTTGTTGCCAGATTAAATTTACTGAACCCCAGTATACTGTAATGTTACATATTATGTCAGGACGCATTCATAGTTTTATAGGTTTAGTCTAACAGACATAATTAATCTCAGGTCTAACCTGAAGTTGTTTTCTTTGTTGCAGTACCATGAATTAATCAGAGATATGGGAAAATGATGTTGACAATTGCATCCAGCATAGGTTTGGTATGCATTAAGCCGACATAGAATTTATCAACTGTCCTTATCCATCCATCCATTTTCCAACCTGCTTATCCGACTGGGTCACAGGGGGTCCGGAGCCTATCCTGGAAGCAACGGGCATGAGGCAGGGAACAACCCTGGACGGGGGGCCAGCCCATCGCAGGGCACACTCACACACCATTCACGCACACCTACGGGCAATTTAGTAACTCCAATCAGCCTCAGCATGTCTTTGGACTGCGGGGGGAAACCAGAGTGCCCAGAGGAAACCCCACGGTGACACGGGGAGAACATGCAAACTCCACACACATGTGACCCAGGCGGAGACTTGAACCCGGGTCCCAGAGGTATGAGACAACAGTGCTAACCACTGCGCCACCATGCCGCCCCCTACTGTACTTATATTTCTCGTTATTTGAAAGATCATTGTGATCTTTGTTTTTTCTGAGTTGCTTTTTTCCTGTATTGCATGTCGCTACTAAACACATAATGATGGCAGCTCAGTTATCAACTTGTCCAGCACCCAAAACCCGCAACAGCAGAATACAAGTGGAATACTTGAAGTCACAAATGCAGCAATTATAGATGTTTTTGAATAAAATGTTTTATAAAGTGACATCGGTGTTTGAGTTATTTATCCTTGGTTAAATCGGTTGGTCACCGTGGAAGTGAAACATTTTAAAGGCTGATAGGAATGTCTACGTTTTACTCTGTCTACCTACAAATGAGATAAAGGGAGAGGGTGGGAATGCGTGCTTACAGGCGCAGGGATGCATGCGCATGTCAGGGGTCTCCTACCTGCAGCAAACGCATGCTACTTATCAAAGTTTTGTTATTTTTTTCCCCTCAAAAGTGGGGGGAGGGGGGTGGATCAGGGTCTCTATATAACCCGTCCCCCCATCCCCCTCGCCATCTGTGCCCCTGAATCCATCCATCCATCTATCCACCCATCTTCCAACTTATCGTGGTCAAGGTCATCAGCTAAAACTTCATAATATATGAATCCTTTCAGTATTTTCTCACCCACCGTGTGAATCATTTGAACAAATGAATATTAATGAGGGGTTTAAGATGCAATACAAGCACATAGTACTTACATCAGTACACTGACCCTAACCATCTGTTTATGATGCAGGTCACTCCGGCCTATTAAAATATTTAACTGCCCAGCATGAAGTTAATCTCCAAAATTCTCAGAAAAACGTAGCGGAGCCAGGATATCATGCATATCGTTGCTTTCTGATGAAATCTGCATATGTCCACTTTTTGATGATTGTGACTTTTTATTATAAAGACTTTTTAGAATAATAATAATAATTGATACTTTATTGATCCCCATGGGGAAATTGTTTTTACGCCTCCCTCAACTTGCTCTTTGTAGAGTAAGCTGGCTGTGAAGGGCAGCCACCTGTTGGGTGCCCAGGGAGCTGGGGATTAAGGGCCTATTGTACTCATTGCCCCTTATTTGGAGTGACTGGGTTGGGTACATATTTAGTAGAGGGGCCATGGCCACCACTGGTCACCCCTTAGATCCGCTCCTGCATACGGTGAGAACGTGATAAAGGAGACGAGCTTCTCACTGCACCGCACATGTTGCAGAGCAGAAACTGACTTCACACAAAGTCTGACGTTAGGCCTTGTCAATAAACTTGTCAATGTTTTTTTTTTGTAACTTGGATTGTGCCTCATACCACATTATACCACATAAATTACCTCCAGAGACTCTTTCTAAACTAACCACAGTGTAATCCTTGGACTGCATGCCCCGCTGATATAATAATTGCACTCAGCCGCACACTACAATCATAATTACGTACCTCATTCCATGATTGAAGCCACACAAACATCCCCCAGTAGACTGTCTGACTAGTCTGGCTTTTTTGGGGGGGGTCGCTGATGACTCCAGGAAAAGTGCCACTTTTTCCAGGATTAATGAAACGAGGTCCAGGCTGACCCGATACCCACTGTCTCCTAACGTCTGCTTAGTCTGTTGGGGGGAATTAAATCGTCACCAGTACCACCCACCTCCCGCTCTGCTCCTCCTCCGTGGCTGGGCTCTGTCAACAGGTGGTTATGGCCCCGCAGATCTGGAGGTCTGCTTTTCCAGAGAGGCAGAGCCTGCCGTGGTCAGGCATGCCGGGGCTGACTGGGAGGGCGGGAACGTGCATGTGGAGACCATCTGACAGCAGTCGAGGGATGGAGGCTGTGATATCAGGCGTGTTGATTCTGGGTCTCCTAAGGTCAGGTAGTGGTTAGGTAGCTTTCCTCGCCTATTCCTGTGAATCTTGGGAAAGGTTTCCATACCTACTGCCATGCGCTTGGTGGTATGTGGCTCAGTGAGTTAGGCTTCCGTGCCTGTGATCACAAGATCACCAGTTCAAATCCTGTCACTGGTAGACTGATGCTGCCTTTGGGACCCTGAGCAGGACCATAACCCCCCAAGCCCCCAGGGCACTGCATGCTGGCTGACCCTGCCCTGCGACCCCCAAGCTTGTGCTCACCTGTGCAGGTGTCTGTGTGTCTCTTGAAGAGCAAGATGGGTTAATCCCTATATGGATGAATGAAGTGTCTCTATTCTGTCTTACGCAGCCCCAGGGTCTGTTTAACCAAAGGATACAGATTCTGACGAAAAGGTATGAGTTTGAAAGCTGATATGAAGCCAGTTACCGCAACAAAATTACTAGAGCATGCCATAAAAATAGTACTTTCCAGAACAGAGACTGGAAGTAGACAGTTAGTATATATGAATAAGCAACCACCTTGTTTGTAGACATCTGAGGGAATCTGCACTTACACACCAATGTGAATGCGTGTCAACTTCCACTTCCTGTTTTTACTGCCCTGAAATCACAAGGGATAGAAAAAAATAGACATTCTGAACAATTCCTGCTAAGCTGACCTTCACTCCGTTGAGGCCGTACTGCTGTACCTTACAGTCACCAAAGGAGTCGGCACTTGCGAAGTGAGATTCAGTCCCGTTACTTAACTCCCGTTTGCTGGGATTTTACAGACCAAGCCCAGCGTTTCTCCCAGGGGAAGCTCTAAAACAGGCTCCGCTGTATAAAGGACGCGGCTGCCTGGATTTTGGGGAATTGGGCCGCAAGAGCACAGATTGCGTGAGATCCCAGCCACCGCTGGGAGAAGCAGATGTCAGTACTCAGTATGGGGCCGTCAGGCGTGGGATAGGACACGGCTGGGGCCCCATATCCAGGAGGAAGGAGAGTGCCACGCTGCGGGATTTCACAATCAGAAACCGGTCTTACGGGACACTGAGCAAATGTGAGAAAGCGGGCTTTAGCTGTCTAGGAGTCGTATCCTGCCTTTAACTAGGGTTCATGTCAGAGATGCAGCACTAGATGACACAGCGCTCCTGACAAACAGTGTGAAGCTGAGAGAAGGAGCAATGAAATACAGCGCAAACCTCTCCGTCCACTGCGTCATCTACGACACGCTGCCGCTTTAGATGGGATGGCACCTCTGAATCTCAATGGGGCTGTGGAGTTTGTGGATTGTGAGAATGTTTTGAAAATGCTCTGGGACTATTTGGGAATCTGCATTGCTGATGGATACCACTGTCAGGGGCACAGGGGCACTGGCTCAAACTGAAACATGATTGGCTGCCAGAATGCCCCCACTCCTGTCACTCACTGATTCAAAATATTTCATTGGTTATTGATAAGGTTGGCCCTTTCGATGCCCCCACCTTATAAAATTTTTGTGATTGTCAGAAACATCTTTGTTCCTTGCTGGCAAAGCTGGGACAAATTATCATATGGGACCCTTCCGTTGGCTTGGCTTCCGTCAGGTCTGCAAGCCCTATGCACAGTGAAGCGTGACTATTTTGTAATGAACACACACACACACTCACACACACACTGCAGGATCCGCACTGAATTTGTTCCAGCAATCTTTACCCTAAAAGCCGCAACTCAAAAGCTTCCCAAGGGTGACGACCATATGGCACAGAGGAAATGAACAGCAGGGAGAGTTTATCCCGGACATGAGGAGGTCGGGGTGGGACCTCCCTCTTGGAGCTTCTGGGTACTTCCCAGGATCGGGCGGCGAGCCGCCCATTTAGATCAAATCTGTAACAAGCAGGCCCACGTCCGTCAATTAGACTCGTCGAAAGAGGCCAACATCTTCATAATTCCCAGCTTCGTTTTTGCCTCTGCAGTCTAAGTAGACAGATTAAATGGAATATCAAGGTGCTTAACCTACCCCTGCCCCCAGTTCCCAACCACTCTCTCCCATAGCCATTCCCTTATGTGGTGCCTTGATGGTCAAACCCCAGCTGCTGCTTCCAGATACAAGGACCGTTAAATCTGCATCTTCTTTGGTTGAAGGGCGGTGCAGCCTTCCATGCAAACCACACGAGCGAGAGCCTGATTCCCTACTGCCTAAACCACGCAAAGCCTCTCCTTAATTTTCCAAGTCCCGAGGACCCAGTTGGATCTAAATCTCCCACGCACCGATTGTCACCCCAGCTGGTCAGCTGTAAACAGGCCCAGCCGAATCGTCCAAAGGGCATCTTCCTGTGTCAAATCAAGCCTGTAATTCCGTTAGACTATAATACAGAAGCCGTGTGAAGAATGAAAGCACCACGCAGATAAATTGAGGCGGGAGATGAGTTCAGAAAACCACTGACCCGAGGCATCCATCTCATCCCAGCAAGGCCTCGCTGGTACGTGTATAGACAGACGTCAGCGTACAATGAACCGACATTGACTTCCTCGTAATAGAAGGTAATTAACTTCACCTTTCAAAATGGGCATCGTGCCCGTAAGTTATTATATGGATTATCAAGGAATGTTTATTTGGGTTCTGGAAGGCTCATTGTATGCCGGGACTGACTTTGTTAACGAACACTGGACCGTGATCGAGAGGGGAAAGGAGCCTGAGAGGAAGAGGCTGTTAAGTGGGCAGGCGAGACGCGACCGTGGGGAGCTGCAGAGGGAGAGCAGACGCCGTCGCCCATCTTCATCCGTCAGACGCAAATTGGACAACAATTTCACGGGAGTGATCAACTTTAAAGGCGGCCCTGTAAACACGTGTTATGCGGAGAACACGGAGCCTGGGAGCAAAAACAGGTAGGCGATAAACACGCGCAAATTGCACGGTGGCTTCAACAGTTACAGAAAGGAGTTGCACCCCCCCCCCCCACCACCACCGGGACTTCCTGACCGCATTAAAAGCGTGGAGCGGGGGGTTATAGAAACAAGGGGAGACTTAGGGTCCTAACCCGGCCTGGATCCTCAGGGACTGACTTGCAGTTTGTGTTGAATTACAGCATCAACACCCGACACACCATTTAGGCTCCTCAACAAGTAGAGCATTATCCTAATGAGCATGCATAAACTGTAATCCTTCCCTCCAGTGTAAGCTGTTTTGGATAAAAGCATCAGATAATTGAGTAAATGTGAGAGTAAATCATTGGGATTGCTTGAGAGGAATTGACTTGGTTTATTAGAAGAAGCCTTAAGACAGGGTTGCCCAATCCTGGTTTGCGGGCTTTCCTGCTGATGCATATCTTGATCAGCTAATTACCAGGTTTAGTAGGTGTGTCTGAGCTGGGAAACCTGCACACTGTGTTGCAAACTGAATCGAGCAACCCTGCCTTAGGACAATCTTCTCTTCTGTGAGTCTGTTGCATGGCGAAACAATCCCAATGCTTAGCACAGAGCTGGAGAAAGAGCAGCGAAGTCCATCATTGAGAAAAATGCTGGGTTGACGCTCCAGTGGGGTAGGATTCTCTTCAAGGAAGAGTAAATTTCTCAATATATTATTTTTTCTGCAGTCCAGCTGTTTTCATAAACCGTACTGGTTTCCTGTCTTCAATTAGAGGGGATCTCCGAGGGACTGTTTCAAGCCGCAGTCACTCTACTGACCGTGAGTGGGCTGGGGGGTGGCGAGGGGTTGTCCAGAGAGCTTGACACACACTTTCACAGCCCATTAACCGGGACCAAAAGAGATCATATGGATCAAACGACACCACTGCCTGAAGTAAAGAGGTGCGGGGTTGGGCTGAAGGAGAAAAGCCCCCCAACGAGGACATCTGAGCCAAGCTGTGGCAGCCAGGCTGTGGCAGCACTCTTCCAGGTCGGTGCGGGACCAGATGTGCCGGCATCCTCCAGAAGGGGGCGCACTTGAGTTACAGTAGTCCCTCTCTTTCAGTAACTGTGTACCGAGCCAGATTATCCTGTGGCACTTCATTGACTCACTAAGTCAGACTCATCCTGCACACATGAGGCAAGCGGTAAACTGCTAGGTCACTGAGAAGCAGGGTAATCAGCTGCCCGACTCCCCAAGGCCAGTTACACGCTGATTGTATGCAAAAATATGCCACATGACAGCTGGGGACAGGAGCCACAGACCGGCTGGATCCACCACACTCGAGCTCCCATCCAAGCCGGTGAGTACCTGCCATTTCAAGGATGCTAATTCACCCCGCCAGCCAGAAGACACAGGCGAGATCTCCTCAGTGACCGGTGCAGAATGGTCTACAGCAAATTCCCACCTCCCTCGCTCTTTACAGAGAAGCGTATTATTTTCCGAAGACCATCTAATTGCCGTTCCCCGAGGTTGGCGATGCCCCCGAAGATGCTGGCTGTCGATATACCGCATGAGGAACTGGGCAGGGAATTCAGAAATACCGCAAATCCCGTTCAGTCCCGCAGCTCAGGAACACCCAAAAACAAAAGCCCGTTTCCTTAGACCTAAGCGGGCGACCCTTGGGACGGAGCTCTCCATGTTGAGACCAGGGGGGCCCTCGCGGGACGTTTGTCAGCATTGTTTTCCCCATCGGCATGTATGTACTGTAACTCCCTGTAATTGTTCCCCCGGGGACAAACAGGATGTTTCCGAAAAATCCACTCCGAGCCGATTCGAGCCCTCGTGTGTTTTTCCTGTGCTGCTGTGTGCTCGGTTATAATTAACCGAGTCCTCGTGCTGCGTCACCTCCTAGAGCTCACTCGCCAGGACCGCGGCGGCAGCGGAGAGCGTGATCGTCCGCAGAAACCCGATATGAGGAAAACTTAGTAACAGGAAGATGGAGAAGTGGGATGTAAGGAAAGGGATGCCGCGGTCAGAGAGCTTTTAATACAGGGGGAGGCGGAGGGCGTGGGGTTAGTGGTGAAGCCTTTTTCAGGCTGGGGCTGGATCCCTGTGTGTTTGTCGGTGTGTGCTTTAGGGTCGGCCTGACGTTTGGGGTGACGCGTGCGTGTAGAAGCTCCAGCTCCTCAGAGGTAAGCCAAGAGAAAGAGGATAAGCAAAAAGACTACAGCCAGAGGACCGATCTCCTGACATCCCATTCCATGTAACCATGGGCTTCCCCGCCAGTATCGCCCACTGACCGGACCACCCATGCCTGGGACACCCCCCCCCAGAGGAGAACTAGACGGGCTGCCAGCTCCCTCAGCTTCTCCATCATTTCTTGGACCGGCGTGTTCACGTTCCGCACATTCGACGTCCGCAGCCTCACGTGTCCACCCCTACCCCCCCCACCGGCCTGACTCCCAGCTCGCCGGAGATGAGTCACGGAGAATTGTGCCCAGTTAAAGATCGAGGGAAAATATTGGTGCACGTGAACCCAACTGAGCCACACGCTTGCCGTGTCACTAACAAGCCCCTTAATTGAATGGCGTCTCCCGCCCACCTGTCATCAATCAGCATCACCCCCTACCTGCTGTCATATAATCAGTGGGAGATGTTCTTCCCTTCTGGAGGCAATGGGAAGAGTAACAAAAATCGGGTCCTGTAACTTGGAGGGGGGGCTGTACCTCCAGCTGACATGTAATGAGTTTAATCTGCAGTGTCAGTGCAGGGCAGATCGCGGGGATGGTGCTCAGCTGTGAACTGCCCCAGTGCATGGTGGGACACATCACCCCCAGTGGGAAGCCGACACGCTCAGACGTCCCTGTCGCCTTCGCCTCTCAGAGGCTCACAGATCTCCATAACGACCGTCTTCTCACCCCATGTGTCGCTTCGCTCAGGCAACTCAGGTCAAACAACAGCCAGGAAGTGACATCGTCATTTTGTGCCTCCCCCCTCCCATCCTCAACTGACCAGAGAAAAGTAAATGAGGCAGGAGCCACACCAGAGGAGACTTCTTCATAGTTGTGAGCATCATGAATGCTGGCTGATCTTGTTGGAGAATTTGCTCTCCCCGGTAATGCGGCAGTGAAACACGCATGCCTGGCACCCACCGGACATGGCACAGATGGAGCTGCCACTCTGAGTTTGTATCTTCATATGGCTCCATCTCAGAGCAACTTCCAGAACACAAAACCCAGCTTCCCAGCATCTCTGTACCCAAGCTGCAGCCAATACCCTAACATGACCCATCCTCAGCAGAGTGAGGTACCACTCTCCATTACAGCCCTAACGACCTTCAGTTACTCATCTAATTCCACACCATCAGCCAAAACAAACCCTCTCCAATAAACTGTACAGAGAGATCTACCACAAACTTCCAGACCTCAGACTCCATTAGCTCAACACCTGAAAGACCGTTTCACCACATGACACAATCTTTTATCACTGTAAATACTTGTCAGTCAAAGGAACTATTGACTGGTAAAGGTCTCTTGGGAAGGATTATCATATGAGCAACTGCACTTTAATTTGCTTTAACTATCTAAACATTTCAGTAAAACACAGGTTTTACAGACCAACTAGCAACTTGCCTTCTTAGGGCACCATAGTTGCCCATTATGTGACACCCCCCAGTTTGGTCAGAATAAATAAATGTGTCCAGCTTAGTCATACAGAATCCTGGAATTCTCTCAACTGGACTTCAACACTATCTGACTGCACACCATATAAGAGAAAGTATTTTTCAAATAATACTTTGGTTATATAAACAGATGTCATGGATCAGGAGTGCAGCAAACACTCATGCAAACAAGCATCTTAATTTGACTTTTGACTGAATCTGTCAATTCGGATCACTGAGTCAGCACCCTTTCTACTCCTTGCACATACAGACTGTCACGTGACAAAACAAAACAGGTCACACACAGGTGTGAGATTTGACGGAAGGACATGCTTCCCCCTGATGGTGAGAAAGAACAGGTCTACACTCCAACAAAACCAGTTTTACCCCTGGAAAACCGTTAACCCAAAAATACCATTAACAGCTAAACACAGCCCCTCAGCCCCAAAGGTGATTAACCGAATCCCTTCTTTCTAAGCAGTTTACAGCAGAAAAATGATTATGAACTCTACCAGAGGCTCCGGAAGACACTGTACAAAAAAAAAAGGCTTTTTCAGGTAGCTTTGTGCAGAACAGCAGCCAAAAACGGTTTGACGGGTACTTTGTAATCCTGTCAACGCCTCTGTCCCCCATTCCAAGACCAGTTCCAATTCCAGCACCAAGCAATGTTATTAAAAATCTGGATCCCTGGCATCAGCCAACAGGTATGGTAATACACTTAGAATATCCACAGCAATTATTGGTCTGCCACTGTCAGTATGAATTTATAATGCTGCGGAGATAGCGACAGGGAATTTTGGGGAAGAGGGAAAAAAGCCGGCTCTTTATGCGGAGTTTGACTCCTAATTTAGGCAGAAGCCCAGTAAGTTGTGCTTAAATTCACACAACACCTGGAGTAGCAGTGATTATCGTGCATTAATTTGCTCAAGAAAGGCACAGGCTTAGCAAACAGAGCCGGAACCAACTAACTTCTGCACAAATACCACGTGCGCAAACATTCACACACAGCCCAGCACGTTTATCTTCCTTGACAGCATTTTCCAATAAACTGGTCCCTTTACTGGATGTCGTAACATTATGGTGCTTCTGTGACTAACACTGTTTCTGAAATTGGATCTGGACAAACCAGTGACTCGTCTAATATATGGCTGATTCAGAACTTTCTAGTATTCCGAGTACCATGCTGAGTTGCCAGTGCATAAAGCCACACATACCATCCGTCACCGTGCACGTGTTGCAGAGATCAAAGATCAGGACTGACACGACCCCACTGACCTTCCTGTCGTCCAATTCCGTGGTCCGTCCCGGGGACTCCCTCGACGCCCTGCGCTCGCAGGCAGATTTCAGCGACAATTGATAAGAGTGCATGGACAGGTCAGTCCCTTTGAGCTCCGCGGACAGGGACACGGCCGACTGGCTCGGCCTGGGGATGAGCAGCGCTGTCTGAGCGGGTTTGGACCCGACCGTGGGCTGCCTGAGTTTGGAAGCTACCCCTACCACCGGCATGGCCTTGGCGGGAAACTCAAAAAGATAAAAACAAAAATCACAGAGACCCAGCACTAATGGTGCTTGGACCCCTAGTTAAGACAGAGAGGAAAAAAATTTAAATAAAAGAAATTAAATCTGTAGCTTCACTTTCCCCTCCCAGCACATGAGAAGGAGCCTGGCTGGTGTTGGTGGGCGGAGAAGCCAAATGTCTTCCGACGTCTAGCGACGAGAAAAAATAAATAAAAGCAAAGAGAAGCAGAGCTGACAGAGAAGCCCTACATGGGAGGCGGGAGCAGGCATTCTGCGGTCCTCGCCGAGCGGGGCGTGCAAAAAAACTGTAGGGAGTCACTGGAGTATCCTGCTGCCTCCCTCCCTCCCACCCGCCCCCCCCAGCCTCTCTGACAGAGCTAACTCCACCAAACAGGACTCGGGGGGGTGTCTGGCTGCTCCATGCAGTGACTGCCGCGTCGTGCACTGCCCGTAACTCGCGCAGCGGGGAGAGCACACACCTCCTGCCCAGAGAACATTCCGCCACTTCAGTTAAGAGAGCAAAGAAAAAAAAAAACTGAACAGAAATAAAAAAAAAGTTTTAACGTACTTGCCGGGCCAAAGCAGCATTCCTGCTGCACAACAAGGCTGCCTGGGAGCAGACACCTCATTCCAGCCACAGGCTATTCCTGACCGCGGACAAAAAATAAATAATAATAATAATTAATTATGATTAAAAAAAAAAAAAAATCAGTCAAAAAAAAAACAGGGAGGGTGTATGGGTGTGTACTTCGGCCAAAACAAACAGCTGTTGGAAAAGCGTTCAGCCCGGAAACAATCCCTTCATTGAAGCTGTTTGTCTGGTTCCTGGCTATTTTTCACTGCTGACAGCCCCTGGGTCGGAGAATTGTGTCTCCTTTCTTTTTTTTTATTTTTTATGGTCTACACTCCCACCAGCCCGTTTCGGTGAAAGCGGAGGGGTGACAGCGTTCAGAGTCACGCTCGGTGGGATGCTTAAACGTGCCCTTCTGGGGCACACACTAGGGGGGTGGGGGGTGCGGTCTTCATGGCAGGAGAATAACACATCGCTGATTGCCATCGATCAAAAACGGCCCTCGGCTGCAAATTTGCTTCAGAAATCTCTCTCCTGGCTTGAAGCTGCCTCATCCGCAGCCAAAGTGTATTTAGCACTGACAGCAAGCTTTTTAATAAGGAAAATGAGTTATTAGTTATTACAACACAAGATGAAAGTTCTGATGGGAGTATAGACTCTGCTCTCTGTGTTGGTTTTCTTACTACACATAAGCTGAAGATGAGAGGCAAAATTTTATATGGAAACATGCCATCTGGTGTGGTTTATAACGCTATATGTGAGGGCTGAGGATTATTAAGAATAAAAAACATTTAAAGCAGACCGTTATACCGCACCAAATAATCCAGTCGGAGGAGAGAATGGCAATGAATACATGGAACTGGTCCTGAGCAAATGGTCCCTAAAGTATCTTCTCCATTAACAAATATTGTCCCCAAGGTTTATTTACCTTTCACCTTCTTCTCCCTGATACCTTGACGCCATTTCATATCTGCTGTTTACACCTCCGCTTGACAAAAGGACAAAATGACAATATGGACTGCTTCCAGCACATTGTCTGCCTAATAAGAGAGAGTGATGGTTTAGCTTGCTGGAGAAGAACAAAGAAAAGTCGACAATGCAGGAAGACGTAAGTGTCAGGTTGAAATCGCTAAAAGCAGAGCGGCGATAAACCTCACATGGGCTGAGAACCACACATGGCGATGGGGAGGAACCGTCAAGTACCGTGGATCCTTACCCAGGCCACAGCAGAGTAATTTTCTCCCGTTTGAGGTCAACAAGTATTCCCGAGCACTGCAGACAGACACAACCCATCAAATGCAATGTACTTTCAGTTCTTCCATACAATGACTCGGTAAGGGTGATGGCCAAGGGTACCGCTAAGGCACCGCTAGAGTTATTGTCATGGGCATAGTCATCACAGGCACAGACTGCTTGCTGACACTCACACATGCATATCTGGATGGGAATATCAGATTCAATGTTCCATCAACAATCCCTTGACGAATGGTAACACTTTCTGGGGAATAACCAATGGAGGGGACACCCGATCGCATGAAACATTCCAACACAGGCGTCCATTCTCCAGGCCGGCGCGCGACTTTCCAGCAGGGGTGACTGCCCAGAGTCAGCTCCCACGGGGCAGTGGTATTTAAACAAGCCTCCCACGCATGAGGACCTGCCCAGCTGCAAAAGCGTTATCTCTCGCGTGCACAGCCCGTCGAGCGGAAAAACAAAGCTTGATGGCTGAGCGCTGGCCTGTCACGCTACATCTGAAGCATTCCTTTCTGGTGGGTATGAGCACATCCACTCGCTCCAGTCTGAAGAAACACCAACCTTCATGCGGTTCTGCAAGCTCCTGACATCTTTTCTGATGTTTTGAAACCCAACTGCAATCCATGAACTTGCATTTGATATCAGAGTGAAATAATGTGACAAGATGTCCTTCTAGAAGCCGCAGCATGAAAGCTAAATCAACAACTTGGTGGTCTTGTGTGTGGACACGATGCATCCTCCAGGGGAACGTAATGACTTGACAGAATAGCAACGCATGAGACGTGTATCCTGCTTCCTGCATGGAAATCCTGCTTTGTTTCCCCAGCAGAGATTCAACGAAGACAGCACTGGGGCTTCCTGTTTCCAGACACCATCTCCAATCTTCAGATTCATTTGCCCTGCTGAAAAATGTCCAAGGACCTTTCTTCATAAGGCTTCCATCAAGCACTTCAATGAAACCCATCACTCTGCGGCACTCTGCTTGAAATGCAATATCTGTGTGAATATTTTCACAGAAAACTTCAATGAGAGACATTCAACAGATTTTGAAAGGAGCCTTCATTCCTACCACCAAACCGGTGTAAAACAACCAGACCTACAAGAGTCACATTCCATCCTCTGGAATTTGCTATGCTTTTCCCCAATTTACCCAGATTTTTTTCTGGAAGAAGCTTTGCTTGATGCACTTCCTGGTTTGAACAGCTGGTCTTGATACAGACCCAATTCCTACAGAGGTGCCTACTCTGGCCTAAATATATGAAAGGGCGACAAACCATCACTCAGAACTATCATTGCCCTGGGAGATAAATAGTCTTGAAACAAGACTAGACTGGCCCTAACAAAAAAAACAAACAATAGCGAGAGTCAGCGGCCTGTGGAACGACAAGAGATATGAACCCAGGCATGCAGGGAAGCCACGTGGTGACCCTGAGGGCCTGGCTGAGTTGTGCCCTACAACAGGTGCTCCCCCTTTTGTGTCTCTTAGTCCCCAGAAGCACCATCACCTGATATGACCCACACGGTATCAGATGTGTGCCTGGGGGCACACAAGGAACCTCCTCCCCCCACCAACAAAGAACAAATACACAGGGTATGAGCAGAGGTTAGAAGCAGTCACACGCCTTCCGACGTCGAGTAGAGCCTTCAGCCTTCGACCTTAACAAAACGGGTTAGCATAGTACAGCGGCACCAGATCAACATTAAGAGAACGACGGTGTTCCTTCTTCAGCTCGGAGAAATACGTTAGGGTTGAGATGCAACATTACGACTCTGCATTGCCCGCATTCCAAGGTGGCTTACACTGGCACTGACTGCTTCGCACAAACACTAAACAGAATCACTCCCCTGGCCATACAGGGTAAAAGCATCCACTTGTGCCAACAGCCATGGCCCAGTCGCTAAGAAGAAAAGCGCGCCCGATATAGTCATGAGGAGGTAAAGCATAAATGTCCAGTGACAGCTGATTAACACGAGTTGTCTAAAAGGCCACTGCGAGTGGAGAAAGGATCAGGGTTATACTGTTATGCACCCTGTCTCTCCTCTGCCTAGCAGCGACGGCTCAGAGGTGTCATCCACTACCTCAGCTCTGGAACTATGAATAAAAAAACAGAGAAAAAAAATGAAGGATGGGTGGTAAATGTTTTACAACTTCCTCGTTTTGATCTTACACACAATTCAGTACTACTCCCCCCAAACGTTCCAATAGCAGCAAGGTATGTGGTTAATTGCTGGCCAACCATGGACTCTGCATTCAACCTGGTTACCAATTGACAAAGGACTGGCTTACACTGGTTAAGCCTTCACCAATGGCTAGTTTCACCTTAAACCAGCACCAGCCCTGACAAAAGACAGACCCAGATGTGGAACACTCTCCTTTATTAAAAAGCCCTACCCTAGTGATTATACTCATTTCCCTCTACACATTGCACTCAACCTAGTGCTCATTAAATTACCAGTTTGCTTCCAGATGCCCTCACTCAGTGTGACTTCCTCTCTGTACGCACATTTGCATCCCATTCATGTAACTTCACAAGGCCAAGAAAACCCACTCAGTAATCAGACGGGCCCTACCTTTAGCTTACTGCCATATTCGCATGCTTTAACCCGCCACAGCCTTGTGAAATCTCCTTCTCACACTTCTGATCCAGGGGCCCCAAGCCAACACAGAGCCGGCCCGCAGCTATGAGCCGGCCCCCAGCTATGGGCTCTCCTGAAGCGCTGAGGATGAGAACGGCTTCCTGTGGCACCAAGCCAGCCACCGCTAGCTCTCTGCATCTGGATTTGGCCCCGAAGCCTGGGACAGCGGCCTTCCTGGCTTCACTCAGCAGCCTCTGGCATGAGATGCTCCCCCACGTCATATCAGAGTGGTGTTATCTTGGTTTCCTGTTTACCCAGAGGCAGCCAAGACCTCAGGACAACACAGCACAGAAGTTTCCCGGCCACATCTTTTCAGATATCTGCAATCAACAATGGCTACAACGAAAGATGCAGCGATTGTGTTTAGGACTACTGGTCATTAAGGCCTTTTTCACATTTATTTAATTTAGCATTGTCAACTGAAGACTTTTTCTCTGATGTATGACCTGAAAAAAACACATTTTGGATTGAGGGGGAAGCCAGAGGAACTGAAGGAAACCAATGCGATTACGACGAGTCACTATGTTGCTCATTCATAATTATAATCTGCAGTATGTACTCATAGTAATATTTATGACTGAAGCTTTATAGCTTAAACATTCAACTGCTTATTTACCATGTTCTTGACCATCTCCCTGAAATGTTCCCCTAACTAAATATTCCCCTAAACACACCATAAGAGAGTAGTGAAATAGGCTGTCGTATATTTGCTCAAATAGGTGTTAACCCGTTACACATGCTGCCCATTAAGAAGAATGGCCATTGAAAACAGGTATGTGTCAAAAATAACAGGCCTGGATGGTTTCTGAAACACATCAGCACCTTTTCCAGAAAATTCACTGAATTTTGAATATGCTAGTTGCCAGTATAGAAGTAAAGGCTAAAGACTGCTGTTATCTGGGACATTTGGGTTTACTTTTTACCAAGTTACTGCAAGGGGAACCAAATAAAACAAATTAAATGCACTTCTGGACACCAGTAGAAATCCTGAAAAAGAGTTAATTTCCTCAATGCTTAAATATACAATAGGCATGTAAACAGTTACCCCAAAGTGATAAATGAAACAGATAAGCAGAATGACAAAGAATAATTAACAGATTTGGGAATGCTGGAAAGGAAGCTGTGAAGATATCCTTGTTTATCCCTTTAAGAAGACAATGGCAAAACAAGAGATAGATGAAGGAGGTATGAGCTTCTTGTGGTGGACGAGCTGTGCGTGATGCTATCTGAATCAGGCCGAATGCACCCGGCCAAGACCGCTCCCAGGAAAACCCATTTGAATCTCAAGAAAGACTCCCACAGTCCAAGAAGTTGGCAGGGGATTTAAGGAAGACGTAAAGTCCCAACTGGCGCATCTCCTTGGGCCAGCAGACGCTCTGAAGATGAGTCTGGTAATGCTCTCATATCCGATGGGATGTGGAGACAGACGCCACTCAAGAAGGGTGCTCCTCAGATGCATACTTACCCCAGGATATATTGCGAAATCTATGCAAAACTCGATTTAGAGAAAATTTCATAATCTCTGTTGTAAATATAATAGGATTAAAGTATTCATATCGGCGGAATATGGTGGGATTATCCTAATGAGTGAATTTAAATCAACTTTGGAATGGAGCAGATTTAACTTTGTCACTGCCATGGAGGTAAATCCTCTATGATCATATAAAAGAGAGAACTCCTTGCCGGAAACACCATCAGGATTCTTCTCTGCAGGCTCCTCAGCCAAGAGAAATAGTTTAAGCACAGAGGCCTTTAGAGCAATATGTTTGCTTAACTTTAAAGGAATTAAAATATACTATACGTGCAATTATTGTACACAATGTCGCACTTTTTAACGCTGTCTTATTGTATTTGGCACAGCACTGGGTCTGGGTCACACTTGATTCCAGGCCAGGGCACTGTTGCAGTTGGCGGATCAGCACCATTTCACCATTTCAACAGGAATAGAGTGTTCTGGAGTTCCTTTGGGCTTAAGAACCGTGCCCAGCAACCTCAACCGAGAAGGGAGAGGAAGCTTAGCATTGTTTCCCAGGGCTCCGGTTCTGTGAAATGATGAAGGAAAGAACCGAGAAAGTTCTTCCTACGATATCAAGCACACCCATGGTTGGGCCCAAATTCAGTTACATGACTGGATTTCCAGACATGCCTCTGAAAAGACTACAGGGGACAGAGGTAAGAGGGTACCTGCTGATTACAGCGCACTGCTGCAGCCACCACACGACAAACCACCTCAGGAATGTGAACCTTAGTGCAGCCGTACAGTGGGTGATACCTCAGCACCACACTAGTCTGAATGGACCAGTGTGAGTTCTTTCCCCAGTGGCTGGAGTGCCAATCCTGCAAGTTGGAGGACTTCCTTCCAGGCCTGGATGTAGATTAACATCATACCCAGGACAAAGCAATTGCAGATTAAGGGGCTTGATCAAGCACCCAAAGGAGTAGGATCATTGGTGGCATTATCAGGATTCAAACCGATGACCTTCCAGGTCCTGGTAGAGATCCAGAGCCTCAGAGCCACCACTCCGCCACAGGGGACAGAGGTCTACTGAGAGGTCAGTGCACTCCACAGCTGTATGCAATCAGTAACTACTGGTGTTCCAGAAGTCAATAAAGAAACAAGCGGCATATAAAAGGCAATTATTATTATTATTTATCTATTTAAGGTCTTTTCAATGAGCCAAGTGCATAGCTATGTCTGATTCTCAAAAGCCACATAAGACAAATGCTGACCTGTGAAGCCTTATCAAAGGATTGGTGGGGAGGAAAAAAATGAGAGAGAGAGAGAGATAGACAGAGCGTGCAAACCTGAGCGGGTGTGAACTTGGTTTTCAGGAAGATACCTGACACGTGAGACCATCTCAGTCCCCCGGGTGTGTTTGGCAGCGACACAGCCCGATTCTCAACGTCTGCCCTATATTTGTACGAGGATAAGCTTGGGATCTTCTTCAAAAATGTGACAGATCCATGAAAAACATCAAGCGGCTTGTCCGTACTTGAAACACCAAGGGCAGCCCGCTCTGAAGAGAGCTTCCTCAGCCACAGACACATACAGCAGCTCGTAACTGCAGGTGATTAACAACAAACGCCTACATTTCTCAATAAGGTAAAAAACAAATGACTTGACGGTAACTCTGACACAGACCCCATAACTCTTTCTATGACAAAGAGAACATAACCATAAATAAAGGCATATAATAATATAAGGACTGAATGTACCTTGTATGGCCTGTAACTGACCCCTATGGGGTCAGAGCTGACCCTGACAAATCCCTTGGATTTTCCTGGCTTTCCCAAAAATGAGTTGTAATTCCTCCTTTGGAGCTTCCTTGCTTATCTGGAAGGAATGCATTGTAGCCTCTCGTTCTGTCGCACTGATACACATGCCTCTGCTATTCCCAGCACAAACAGCATTCAGACGCTTCATCCATCTGGTTTATTATACAGTGCTATTACATCTTATCCTCCTTAAGTGTCTCTAAATAGTTTGTGATACTATAGCAACATTTGGCTAGGTTAACAACTGAAAAACAAATTATTTCTAGTGATCTAAATTCTTTTTCTATGCCGTCTAATAGACAAGCTGTCCTCTTGGCTATACTGTTTGCACATATATCAATCCATAACAGGCAAGAAAGCATTTTATAGACTATTGAAATCTCTGCCCCTGTGAGAATATTTACTGAAGTCTTCATCCAAACAAAAGCGATCAGACTTCTGGGGCGGAATGTTAAATATCATGCCAATTTAATTCCACCGTACTGTAACGCTCACTACTTCTGAAACGGGGCGGTGAGGAAGCGGAGCATTTTAACGACACGGAGACAACTGAAGGGCGCTGAAGTTTCGGGCGAGCGAGGGAGACAGCTCGGGGAACAGTGGCCAAACCCTCTGGAGATCATCAAACCTCAGCAGAGCCTGAGACCAGCCTCACCCTGCAGAAATGTGCTGGAGTCACTGAGCTGTGAAATTGCCACAAATATGAAATCACTCATGTTTTCCAGCTATGAATGTTAATTTAGACAAATCCCAAGTCTTGGTTCTGAAAGGTTGTTCAAATGGCAGAAAGAAAAATATATAAATAAACAAAATGAAAAGAAACTTAGAAAACACAACAAAGTCCCGAGATGACTAAATACATGCTGCTTGAGGATACGAAGAAAAAAAGTTACGATGACTTCAAGCTTGAAACGTTTCATAGACGACCAACCACCAAGTATAACGACAAAAAATAAATAAGCAAAATAATAAGAAAACCTCAGGAAATAAATGGAGGGTAACCAAGAGTTTCAATTCAGACCCCAGCAGTCATTATATCTGCATAACCAATTTTTTCCCCAGATGCATCAATAGCAATTCCAGATAAATGTGAAGCCAGCGGCCGGGGAGCCTGGCTGTGGTTAGCCGGCAAGATCACTGGGAAGAAACTTTCTGAGATCCGCACATGCTGGAGAAAACATGCAGAGACAACAGCAGCTCCCGTACAGCGAGGAACCAACAAACAGCAGAGGATGAAATCATTCCTGAATGCTTGTGGTAGGTGGGGGGAATAGGGCACTCGCAGGTCCCTGGAACTGTTGCCGGGACGACCTGGGTACAGAACACCGAATGTTTCCCTCATTCAGGGTCGGCACTGACATGTCAGACCTCTTAGAGATGACCTCTAAAGCACATCATAGCTACAAAGCAGAAACTGTCTTTTCACATATTAAACATCATCTATTCACTAAATTCAAATGTGCCATTGCAAGACACAGAGTACAAAAAAATCCTAAACAAATTTAATTTTAAGTCTAGTGTATACATATTTAAATTAAATTTTAAATATGCCTGCCTTGCACCCATAGCCTCTGGGATAGGCTCTGGACCGCCGCTGACCCTGAATACAACAGGTGGTTTCAGAAAATGGATGGATGGATTTTAAATACGAATATATTACAAGTAGCAAAAGCAACACTTATTTTCTCAATTTGGTGATGTGATGATACATTTTTTTTTTTGCTACTATTGTTGTACTTGTCTTCAGCTCAGCCCAGCCCATGTTCTGCGGGCAAATATCAGCGCACTTACAGGAATACGGATGCAGGATGTCACACTGCAGTGCAGCCCCTGTCCCCCAAGCCAAGCTGTTTTCTGGGCTGTAGGACTTGTCACTAAGTGGATTAGCTGGGTGACAGTATATCATTACATGGCTTTAGCAGAACTGCCAAGCCAACACTGTGCGCTGCTGCCTAGACTTGGGCACTGGAGAGTTTGGGGCTGAAGTCTTTGGTTACCTCTGAGGAGAACCTTTTGTAATTAGCTAGCTGCAGAAACGAGTACGGAATCTCTCCAGCTTCTCATGTTGACTTCCTCCTACTTCCCCATCCAAAAGGTTCTCCTGATAAGCCCATAATGGCCTAAACACAAAAAAGGAACCACATTGAAAATTCTTGCCTACAAAGCAAGTGATTGTGAGACTTATTCCACTTGTGCCTCAGCTATCGTTATATCTGTTATCATTATACTTACAACAAGAAAAACGAACCGCATAATGGACTTCCGGAAAAATGCATTAAAGGAGGGATTAAGTTTTGTGTTCGGTTTTATGGTTCTTAGAACAGTGAGATGGAGTCAGCTTTCACAAAGTCTACTCACCGCTAAGACACTCCCAACTTTCCATGCATATTTTTATGTTAATTATCAGGCTCAAGATAAAACACGAGCGGAGTATACAGTAGAAGGAAAAGCATCCACCCACTTTAACATTTGAGGAATGGTAATGGGAACAAGATACGCGACGGATTTCACCCTTCAGCAAAGTTCCGGTCACATAAACCGGTTTTATCACAAATCTGCGTAATCCCTTTTTCGAAGACGGAGAGAAAAGAAGTGGAGAGCAAAGAAGATGGGAGCCCGTTCGACATAAGTAAACGACAGCTTATTCTCAAAAAGCCCGCGTCTCTTCCTCCCAGATGCTATCCGTCATGTATCCGCGATGACAGATTTCTCCTGCGATATCGAATCGGCCTATAGCCGTCCGTGAGACACTGAGCGATGGACCGTCAGCCAAGGATCGATGGCAACAGACGGAAAATCATCCCAGTAAGCACAATGCTGTGAGGAACCACTCATCCCCACGGGAGTCGGGAGCAAGTCCAACGAGCAGATGTTCAGCGAACAATCGTTCATCATCGCAGGTCACATGTGCAAAGTTACGACCATAATCAAACTGCTCCTTTGTTGGATGTCATTCTGCAAGTAGTAAGAACAATATGATGTGGAGAAGGGTTGAAATAGTGAGTAGCCATTAAATGAGCAGAGAGTAGTTTAGTGTCACCAGAGTGGGAGATGGGAACAACAGTCACCAAGAAATGGACATGCCAGCAATATGTCATCCGGTTGGGACGCTGTGATCGGAAGGTTGCCGGTTTAAATCCTACGGTGGGCAGAGCAATTTCGCTGTTGGGTTCTTGATAAAAGCCCTTCACCCCCAATTCCTCCAGGTAGTGTCCGACATTGCTTTCTCAATCGCACCTCACCTTGGATAAAAAGCGTTTGCGGAATAAATAAAATGTATCATGAAGACCAGCATCCAAAAAGAAGAACAGGGCGTATTTACCGTACAGATCTGTCAGGGTCACAAGACGGACGTATCCTTTCCATTCGACCAACAGTGACACAGGAAACCCTTTCGCAGGGAAAGTCAGTAAGCAGCCGCGCAAACTAAGGACGTCACCACTGCCTGATTATCTACCCTCTTTCTTCTCGCCTTTTGATGCACTTCCTACTGTGGCTTCCCAGTTGCCTGGGGTTGTTCAGGGACACCAGACCGAAATGAAGCTTAATAAAATTAGCCGCTGTCCATGCGCTGACACGACGCATGATTTGGCACGTGTGATGACCCATCATCAGCCGAGCATCAAAGGCGACTCTGCGGTTGTGTCTGAAACTGATTTACCTCCATCCTGATCTGACCGGGTTCCCTTTTTCCAAATGTCAGGAAGTAATAATTTGTTAAACGCAAGTTGTTTCAATCTCTTCAGTTCATAAGCCTTAAGCACACTCCCACCCACCCACACACCCACCCACAAAACCTCTCCCCCCCATCCAGATAGACTTCAGATCTGTTTTTACATACGTTCTGCCTGTTCCGTGAGTGCAGGTACGCGAATATAACCCTGAGCTGAAAGTGTGATCCCCTGAAGCCTTGAAATAAATAGCAGATAATACCCATAAACATTCCTTCTTCTCTATGGGTGGGGATGTTTTGATTTCCAGGAGAACGTCCTTGGCAGACCTGGTTTGGTCCTGTTAATCCGTTCCTGTCTCCGCCCATACCAGCCCTCCTCCCCGAGGAGATGGATGCTTTGTTATGAGATGGACGTTAATTGTTGTCAGCGCTCCTGGCAATTTCAGCCGAGCGCCAAACCCTCCACGTTAATACCGACAACCAGATCCCTGTGTAACGTAGAGGAGGGGGCTGGGAAGAGACATCATCTCCAGTTTTTCATGAGAAATCCAGGACTCTCAGATTCCACAAACAAAACACAAACAGGAATCAACGAATACGAGCAAACGGGCTTATTACTTTATTCACGAATAATAACGCAACAGAGACTGTTGAAAACGCAATCAGTGGAATTCCTTCTACTCCAACAATGAAATGAGTGTCGAAAGACATAGCTGAAGGACATTAACTAAGGACATAAACCCAATTTCAGATGTTTCCAAAGCAGGGAGCTCTGTGGGACATCTGCTGTGTGCCTTCAGGAGCATCAAGGAATCAGGAATCCATAGCCAGCTCCTCTGCTAAGTGACTAACAGCCCAAAGTAATTTTTTAGACCATATAAATTATACAACATACACCTGCGTTTAAGTTTTAAGCCCGTCTTACTGCATATAGACCTCTGGGGTCCCACTGTTTCCCCCGTCCTTCTTCGAACCCGTGTCCGGATCTGGTGTGGGCAACAGTGGCCGCCGCAAGGTTGCAGAGCTACAGGTGCAGGTCCACCTTGGCTCCAAAAAACACATACGGTTCACCCGCACCCAGAAAACCCCTCTGAGTGACCTTCAGATAAGCAGGACCCCACAGCGCCTGGCTGTTTGTTAATCTCTTACATTCCCTCCACTCAACCCAGCCCATCACCACACTTGACATGCAGTCAGGATCGATTTGGCGCCACTGACCACTCCCTTGCATCACGGCTATCAGGCTGGCGATTTGCACGTCAATAATGCATTGCTGCAGATTGCACAGCTGCAGCAGGACCCACACACACCCACGCCCGCGACACCCTGCCCCTCTCACACGCCGAAACATCTTTTTGGGCAGCGCGGACAAGATGTTGTCATAGAAGCTGCAAATCTGCGACAGATTTCCATACGGCGGACTGTACCTCGTAGCCGTCCCTCGGTGGTGTCCCTCAAACGGGTCTCGGGAAATAAAATGTGAAGACCTCAGAAAATGTGTCCTTTATATTTATGTTCTCGATGTGAGAACAAGACAGGCGTCAGTGGAAAAATTATACATTGAGCAACATTTGCTGAAATATATATATAAAAAATAAAAAATAAATTAAAAAAATGAGAGCACAAAACAAGTATTGCTTCACTGAGAAACCTCGCCAAAGGAAGTCCGCAGACTTTTTCCCAGCAGAAAAAAGACCCAGAATCATATCCTTAGGGATGCATTATTTCAAAAGCGAGACATAAGTTTTTATTTCCGACACTAAACTTGCTAAAGGATTTTTCAGAAGCAGATTCATCCTAGACTCCTTCATCCAAGTGCTGCAGTTGGTGCTTCACGTATGCAGTCATACTGGAAGTGTTAAGTTAATCAACTCAACACTGCAGTCATTAGCATGCGATCGAACCTAACATAAAGGAACAATATTACCTAGTTACTCCCTGAGGAGATGGAAAACAGAGACCTGGAATAAAACAGGGCATTTCCAGCAAAAAAAAAAAAAAAAAAAGCTTTTTTTCTGGCACTTAATGAAGCACATTTCTTTAGGGTATCTACATCCACAAGCATGTTTATTGTTTGGAAAAGTTTCTTCCTCCCAACTGAAATCCCAGGGAATCTCAAGCCAGCAAGGCCGGACCCCCCTCCTGAGAGGCAGACGAGGGGCCGAGCTCCAGTTTCAAGTGTCTTGCCACCTCCACTATTGCCCCCGTGTTAGAATTTCAATACTTGTCCCACACAAGATGTTTGACATGGACACGCACCTTCATCAGTGTCCAGGGCGCTAAACGCTCCTCATAAGAAAACCATTAAAATAAACAGGGTTGTGGTGCTTAATGGAAAGCATGTCTGTGCGTAATAGCTGGGAGGGCACACCTATCAGAGCAAAGTGTTACCACACTTACCGTAAGAGGCTCCAGCTTTATATCAAAGCAGTTTCAGAAGCTGCCTGTTATATTGACGACTGGGCACAACATTTCCTCATCAAAAGGTGGTATAAAAGCACAGCTTAATGCATGCAATCTGGACCGATGGAGCTCAGCTACGGTTCGTCACATGGTCGTGAAAGCGTGTACCATATGAGCCTAACAGGCAACTCTGGACCCCACTGAGATGCATCAAAGGTCGCCTATGAGAGGAGAACCATTCTGAACTGGCAAGTCTATGCTGGTTACCTCTGAATGGAAGATAAATCTAATACAACGGGACAAGAATCTAGCTGAAAGCAGCAGTTAAGAGGAACTCTCCAATGGCACGAAGTGTGCTGCATATTCTTCTTATTTGCCTGAATATATAATACGCTTCTCATGTCCTAGTAATTAAATTCCACTGCAAAGCTGCAGACGTTGACTGTAGGAGACATTCAAAACAACATTAACTGGCAAAGCACAATCGCACATGGTCCATCCAAGAGCATTCTGGACCAGTCACATGTACTATCAGCCTGAGATGTCCCGGTTTGGGGGGCCTTTGGGACGAACAGTGCCTTATATTCTAAATCCTCTTAGGTGCCCCAAATTAAGAGCTTTTTCTGAAGTGAAAAAAAAAACAACTGAACTGATGAATGTTCAAAATTTAATCATATTCTTTGTAAAGGATGCTGGAGACCGGCATTTAAGATGACTCCAGGTAATGACAGATCATCAACTTAGCACGACGACATTGGTAAGATAAACATATGCATTTTATTATGTGCTGTAGAACAGAAATTGGCAACATAGCCTGGGAATGTCAGTGAGTCCACAGTATGTGACAGTGTAGCCATTAGGGGCAACGGGCTGCTCCCTGGGGCAATTAGGTTGTACAAATTGCATCTCCTGTGCTCTGATAACCTGTCCTACTTCAACAAGCTCCCTCATCAATCAACATATACATCATGTGCGTAAATCCAATGAAAAGCCACCCTGTCTGGCTACAAACGCAATATGAATCAAACTCACAAAGCCACTTCACACGTGTCAGAAAGTGCCCAGCTTCCATACATGCACCTGTTTAATTACAGGGAGGCGCTGTTGATGCACATAGCACCTCTGCGGCCACACGGTGGTCTGTCACACCGTAAATGGTGACTCCTGCGGCACATGGCACCTCTGCGGCCGCACGGTGGTCTGTCACACCGTAAATGGTGACTCCTGCGGCACATGGCACCTCTGCGGCCGCACGGTGGTCTGTCACACCGTAAATGGTGACTCTTGCGGCACATGGCACCTCTGCGGCCGCACGGTGGTCTGTCACACCGTAAATGGTGACTCTTGCGGCAGTAGGACCTCACACAGAACGTTTACATGCAAAGCTACGGTTATAGCTTGACTACGCCATTTAATCAGACTGCTGTCCTTGTCCCAGTATGCATGCACAGGAGGAGAATCAATTTATTGACCGGACTATGTCTGATTCCGCTACAATAGGTGGCGATATGGCTCCTTTCAGCTTGTTAGTATTGGGGTTTTTCAGGTTAACCTATGACATCGCAGAAATAAAAAAAACATAATAGAATTAATCATAATCGTGACACGAGCTTTAATTGTTCTTACAATTAACCAGATCGCAGATACAAGACCAGTGTAGCATAACAACAAATAAAGAATTTTGTATAATATACTATGACAGCACGGTATTGGAAATTTTTCAAATATTGTAATGTGATTTTGTTGTGATAAATATTGGGGTATATATGAAACAAAAAAGGAGTTTTTGTAAATGTTTTTTGTAAACATAAATTTCTCATGAACCGTCTAGGAGTGATTTAAACAGCAAGGATGAAAATGATTATGATTGTGCCCTGTTTGCTGTATACATTAGGCGAGTTTGAGCAACGGTGGACTTAGCCTAAATAAGTGCTTGTGCTAACCTTGCTGACAGGACTCCTTACATGAGTACAGATAAACGTTGAGTCACTCTCGCATTATATTGATCAACACGGGTGTCGGAATGTGAGCCATGGTTTTCAACTTACAGTAAGAGGACTGGCAATTAGGCTTCTGATTGGCTAACATGGCAGTACTGTTAGAGTTATAATGCCACTTGTTGTTTTGCGCATTTTAGTGGTTTCATGTGGACGGAAATTTTTTAGAAGACAATGTTCGTGTACGTGTGGACAAGGCACAAGTGTCTTAGTCCGAGGAAGAGAAATTCGATTTAGTATGATGTCAGTCCAGTCCAGTTTTAGTCACAATAATTCGATTTTCTTAGTGTGCATGTAAACGTAGTGACAGTCAGGGCAAGAATTCTGCTTCAGCTTTTGTTTAACAGGACGACTGGAAGCCCTGATGCTGCGA
The DNA here is from genome assembly GCA_026781145.1 of Hippopotamyrus pictus. Taxonomy (NCBI): domain Eukaryota; kingdom Metazoa; phylum Chordata; class Actinopteri; order Osteoglossiformes; family Mormyridae; genus Hippopotamyrus; species Hippopotamyrus pictus. The sequence continues at coordinate 26,448,965 of JAODLC010000065.1, read as the reverse complement.
TGTCTATACCGCCTGTCAGCAGCTCTTATCTGAAGCCACGCTCACGTACCGTATGCTACACAACTGCATGCTAACTAAACGTGCCCCAGAGAATCCTGCAGCTCAGGAATTACAACATTCTACTAATAACACGAAGCTTGCATGCTCAATCCTGAGGAAGCACACACAAATTGTAGACATTCCCACTACTAAGTTGTTTTGGGTAAAAGTGTCAGGTCAATGTGAAATGTTATACATCAGTGTCACTGGCCAGTTGCGTTTCTGCAGATCTGGACAGTGGAAATCCAGGAGACATAGAAGATCGACTCCATTAGGACAATTGCAGAGACTCTAACCCCCCCCCAGGAATTGGCTCATACGCGTCTCATTTCACTCCGCATCTACTTTTAGTTACTCAGCAGATGCCTCCTCCCAAAAGGACTTCAAGTTGCACTTTTTTGCTGAAGTAGGTGATGAGGCATCCAGCAGGGCCCCACCTGAGACCGGAAAGCCCTGCATTACAGTCGCCTGTCCTCAGCTGCCATCGTCCCGCTGGGTGTCCTTCCCCGACCGTGTGCTGGCGATGGAGACGCCCCTGCAGTGCTGCAGGCTTGGAGAATCTTCAAAGGAATGCAGCAAGTCATCTTAATGTGTGTGAAAAATAGTTAATACAAAAAAAAAACAGGTAGATCATGTTGACCTATTATAAATACGTTATTTATAAAGACTATACAATACTAGATTACATATACCTACATGAATCTTCAGATTGGATTTGTTTGTTTTGAATAACCTTGAGTGATTGGACACTGTGACCCTGTACTAGATAAACTGTTGGAAGATGGTTGGATGAATGGAAGATCTTTGCACCAGAGAAGTTCAAACTACATATCAGCAATCACATGTCAGGAAACACCATCTCATTTCTCAGGTCCGTAGATGTGGAGGTGCGGCCAATCCAGCCACCTTGCAGCCTGACGTTCGTTCTCAGCAGCTCTGCTCCTGCTTTCTCAACCTCTGGTCTGTGAGGGACACAGAGGTAGGTAGAACTTCATCATAACTCCTCCTGGCAGAGGCAGTGAAACCATCAGCGTCCTAACCAAAGAGCTCAGGAGATCCACCATCCCCCCTCCATCCCTGAAAACAGCATCATGAGTAGCGCGTTCATTACAGCAGCCATGACACGCACCACTAACTGATGTTAAATCTGTTACATATTTTTGATCCCCATATTCAAAGTTGGTTGCTGACCGCAGCACGAGCACACAGGTGTTCGGAGGACAAACCAGACACCGGTCGGTCAATGAAAAACCCGCCGTCAGATTCACTCCAAGATGGAAATAAATTGGAAACCACTTGTATAACAGTATGATTTCCTACAATTAATCAATATCAGAACATAAACACCCGTATTTGATTTAAAAACCACACGCTGAATGATACCATATGGGTCCCCCTTTGATAGTATATTGGAAGCTTGTATAATCCAGTATTTTATTCTGCATAGAACAAAAATAGGAGAAAACAAGTCATCGTCCCAGTATGGGAAAACAACAGCTAACGTCAAACTCTTAATGACAGGAGAGCGCTTGTTTTCTGTTCCGGATTCGCAGAGGATGGCACATGGCTATTTGTAACGAGTAACAAAATGGAGTGGGGGGGGCGGGGGGGATACACATCTGTTGTGGCTCTTGGCAGGAACGGGAAGACGGCCTCAAAGAAAACTCCGACCTTTTATAGGAGCTGTAAAAAGACCGCACTGAGCGCTGGAAAAGCGGTCAGGGTGACCAAAACTGCTAGCTAAACAGATCGGGATTTAATGGAAACGTCGACATTCTTGCAGAGGTTGTGGGAAAGACCCCACCAGCATTATACCCGGCCCGGCGACCCCATCTCCCCCACCTCTAGCTTTTCTGCATGGGGCGGGAAAAAAAATACTACGGCCTGTCGACATTTTGAATAATTCACTCCCGAATCCGCGAACTTCCCTAGAATGTTGGCGGGTAGTCAAGAGCCACCGGGCACAGGAGACGCACCACGTACGTCAGATGTGCTCAGACACGTGTAGCGAGCTCGATCTGCCGTCGGGCCGCTTTGAACATGATACATCAGGATGGGCCGAGCAGACTCCATCAAGCTCACACTCACCCTTGGGTCAAGCCTGCAGGTTAGACAGGCTATCTGTTACAATATAATGAAACCATTCACAGAAGGTCACATTATGAATTATGATCATCAGTCTCATCTTCTCTTCCCACGTAAAATACCTTTAGATTAACTTCGGGAGAGGAAACAAAGGAAAATGTCCCAGGAGGACCTGATAAACACCCCTCCCGATGAAGATAAATGAATTATCAAATCCTTATTGACTCAAATTTCAGCAAGATTTTTGCATGTTCTATCTTATCTCTATATATAGGTAATAATGTTTGTGTATTTTAGCTACACGAAAATTTACCAGCAATGAACGTTCTTGACGTGTTTATGCATGTGCATAAGAGAAACTGGGTCCAGTGGGACCATATTTTTAGGAAAGTAGAAAAGAAAATTACCCCCGCAGGAGTGTTTATTCATCAGTATAACAAGAATGAGTTTACTGGGAATGAGTTATGTGTTACCCAAAACCAAGCAGAACATTAAAGGTGATATGTGGTGACCCCTCAACATCTTGAAATCTGCTATTTACATAGTTATTTAATGCACGGAAGTCAAAGGGACATCCTCAAGCGGTCAGCACTGGGGCCATAAAAGAGGAATCCAGCTGAATGGACAGTCACAATGCACACAATGTCAACAGGCGCGGATATTGTTAAAGTGCCAGCGCCACATATTTCAAGTGCACATTTCCTCCAGAATCATAAGCAAAGGAGACCATCTTTGAGAGGGGAAGGTTATATGCAGCATTTAAGCCGGGACTGTGACCTCTGAGTGACTGAACAAAGCTTCTTTTCCCCAACCACAGAAATCCATTTCACAGTCCACATGGGTACTTAGTAAGGGAAAAAAATGATACAAGTAGGAAGAAACACAAAAGAGGTGAGTGTCATCTCCAAAAACTGCATGGAAGCACCACACCTGCATGGACTGAACTGTCTTATGTGCTAGCATGTAGCAAAAAGACAATAACAAAATAGGTAATAAATGATAACTTCAAAAGGAGCGATCACTCAATAGTTCAAAGTCAGCATTTTTCCACTGTCAACAAGAGACCTCCTCTCCCCAACAAACAGAGGTCTACTTCACTTCTTCTTCAGGCTCACATTAATCAGGCTCTGACATCACACTCTGATGTCTGCCATGCTGGGACCAACTGAACAAAGCCACTCAGAACTTCTTGAACATATAAGCCGCATTTGCAAAAACATTGTCTCCAGTGACCATATACCAAAAGCCGTCGTTTTCAAGTAGCCGAATGTCGTCTTGCCTCTACAGACTACATGAAGGTCTTAGGTGGCAGGGTAAATTAATGAGGCAAAAATCACAGTTCAGAGTAATATCACTCGTGATGTGCAATTTCAAAGGTCGTCGACACTCTGGTTGAATCTGCATTATTCAATAGAAAAGCAATGCACAGGCTAAAGCTGTTAACAGTGTTGAGTCAATCATAACATAGAAAATGAGTCACCTAGACGACATGTAAAGTGCTAAATGTAATTCTATAAAGAGGTGTTTACGCTCTTTTATGTGCGCTACGTGTCTCACGGCAACCGCAGGATGAATGAGTAAAACAGTGATGGATCCAAGTGCCCAGGCTTTGCTGGTCTCTCCCTCTAGCGCAACCAACGAGGACTTTATTTGAGAGGATAGGAAGGGGAAGCTTGTGAGGACTAGAAGACCCAGCATGGAACCTGCTCTATACAAGCCAACCCGGGGGGGGGGGGGAGCGGCGGCTCACAGCCAGAGTGCCAGACTCCAGTCAGGTGAAGTTGGATGCTGAATACACATTTGTCTTCAAAACCAAGTGCAAGCAAAAAGAAAACTGCTCACAGAGGACAGAAGATCAACAGGAGGAATTACAGTTTGGGTTGAACTACCGTCTGCCAATCAAGACTCACGTCATGCCCCATCATTCCCGAGAAGTCCAGGCATCTGTCTTCCTGTGACCTCGACCGGGATAAGCATTTAGAAGGTGGATGGATGATTATTATTCCCGTATGTCAAATGATGACAGATATTACGAGAACCATCGCTTGCAGTTTTACCTGCAGATCGCTTTAACATGACTGATATGGGACCTTCGTTTCATGCACAGAGTCGCGCTATGAAGGAGCACATAGCTGACACTAGTCACAGAGGGTTCCTCAGCTCACGGTCTGGGAAACGAGTCAATTCATCAGTGTCAGCTGGGGGGAATGGAACTGGAGGCAGGAAGAGTCAAAGAGCATACAGGTACGGAGAAAAAGGAGTCTTAAGAGTTATGGTGTATTTTAATAAAGCCCATGTCTCATCTGCCAGTGCTAAAACCATGCTCTCTTAATTCTAATTAGCCCTTGTTTACACTTATTAAAAATAAGTTTATTTTGCCTGTACTGTAGAATTAACTTATTTAATTAGAGATAGACATAATTAAGCCATACTCCTGCAGAGATTATCTCATTAAATCCCATCTGACGTGAGATATAAAAGCTTATTCATTCTCCTCTCACTCATTACTTTAACGCTCATTAAACTCCGTGGGAGTTCAGCATGTGATCAATCGATCTTAACGGCATCCCCAGTGTAATGTCCTTGGCTTTCCTGGCCTGTGCACGGCCTCGTCAATAGCGATCTGACGCACTGAACATCACGCAGAACGGTGTGGGGGGAGTCACGTGGAACGTGAGAGGAGTGCATCGTCACAGCGCCGTCCTGGCAAACGGCCAGTCAGAACTGAAAGCATCCACCCCTGAAATCCACTGTTTTTTATTACTCACCTGGACTCATAAAACCACTCAAATACAATAAATACCGACAGACCACCATGCCCAGCGTTTCAGTGCCGTGTTCCGCCGATCCTGACATTAAATGAAGGCATATTTGAACCCTGAGTGACAACAACAGCCTACAATGATTAACAAATCACATTTTCTGAGCCAGCTAATAGGATACTGGACTGGAGGACTTTGATCATGAGAGTTTAATGACACGTAAGATCACACTGAATTCCAAGCTCTTTTTTCAGTGATAACAAGGTCACCTTCACCTTGTTTGTACAGGATGGCTTCCAGTGCACAGAGGTGGCTGGGGAAAGCATATCACTGATAAGACCGTTCTCACGTTCACACTTTTGATACACATACATATATACACACAATCAGTCAATAAGTCTGAATAAATAAGAATTATTATGGTGATAATAATTTATGTCTCCAGGGCAAGACCACGTTCTCACGCAGTAGTCTACCAACAGAATGTGTTCCTCTGGATGTGTGAGTGATACAGGTGAGAGCAGCACGTCGCACAGGCAACGTATACCTGATCTGGACCGGGTGATACCACTGGCTAACAAAACGGAATTGTAAACAGAAAGAAATAGATACACAAGTTACGCCGATCCTAACCAGAGACACTGAACCTTTTGAGATAAAGAGCAGTTTTTTCCACGATGGGAAAAGTTCTGCAGATAATTTCTACTGGGATGTGGTGGAGAGAGGCATCCACGGGATCGGTCGCTAAGGGAACCGCTTTGGCCCGGCGCAGATCGCGACGACGGGAGATTGGCTTTTTCCAGACCTGTCTATAACCGGCAGGCCAAATGCTGCAGACGAATGGGTCAGATTAAGGGAGAATAGGAGGGCTGGCGGCGGCGCTCCCCCAGCACGTCATCCGTCTTCATGAGAACGACGATCATTCATTATACAAATCATTAGGCATGGAGAACGGGGGCAGCTTTTGATCATCGCCCAGCCCATTAACGACTGCGCTGAAAAGACATGCTCCAGCATCCGCATCGCGAGCCCCGGCCAAACGGGACGCCCCGATTCCCAGGGTGCCGAACGCCCCGATTCCCAGGATGTGCGGATGGGGCCAAAGAGAAGCACCACCAGCAAAATCCCAGGGGGTGGTTTGTGAGGACAGGGGGGGTGGCAGGTTCACCATCGCAGCACACACACATGTCCTTGTGCAACCGGTTGCACTTTCCTTTCCTGTGCTGGCGTGTCCACATGCCAGTCACAAGCAGTGATGTTCCTTCGAGCCTACCTTCAGGTGGATGAGGATCTCCAGCACATTTTGGAACCAAGCAAGCCCTTGACAGAGATGTGACCCTCCCCTGTAGGCCGCCTCTGACCCATCACCTGCCCCCTCCAGCTGTCCAGCTCCAGCTCTCATCAGACCAGAACATTCTCCCACATAAGGGCCGACGCTTCCTTGGTAAAGCTTTACTTGGGAGACCTTCTTGGCAAGAAGACTGAACATTTCACTCCCTCCACAATGCAGGTAATATCGGTGCTCTGAGCAACTTTTTTAAGTGTGACACCATAGGGGGGGGGGCAAGGAAAACAATATTTCAATGCGCTGTGTACTTGTATATGGATGTATTGAGAATAAAGAATTCTTGAGTCTTGAACTGCCTTATTTGTCTATAGCTAGAGCTGGAGCCAGATCACTTCACACGAACCAGCCGTGATCACCTGCCGTAGCTGCCGACTCTGCTGGATGGATGGCCTGGACAGTGACACCTCAGCCACAGGAGAAAGCCCACAAATGTTCGAGCAGCCATGGAGGGTCAGAGATCACAGCAAACGGCACAGCCTGTGGACCCGAAAGCAGAAACGCGTAACTGCCGAACCTCTCGTTCCCCCCCCCTGCTTCGCAGGCTTGGCCGACCATTACCCCTGCGCCCTTGGGTTAAACAAGAAGCGAAGGTGTCATCCAATAACTTTCCTGCGAAGCGCACCTCAGAGATTCGCTCACGTCCGAACTCCATGACCCCTCACAGCCCATTCATTCCGACCTGCGTAGCCTGGCATTCCTCCAACCGTTGTCAAATATAAATAAACTTTCACTCACCATGCTGTTTAGACAAAAATCTGTCCGGATGCAGGAGTTTTCAAGGCATTTCGTAATGATCGTTTCGTTGAAAAACACGGCAGAACGACAAGTGAACTAGTACAATGATGAAGCAGGGGTCTGTTTGACAGGCTACTCACTGTAACTTTTGATTGTCCAAGTTATTGTAATGATAAACTACCCAAAATGCAGGCCTCTTTGACTAGCCAGGCACTTCCTCTTGCCTGCCGAGTTAGCATGGACACTTAGGATGATCCACAAAGTAGCTATTTTGTGTTTGACACTGGAGTGAGAGGATTAGCCCTTCCGCAAAAGGGTCTGCCGTGAACAAAGAGCTTTTTTCCTTTAGGGGGCCTGAAAATGTGCCGCCTTTGTTTTCACTCTTTGGCTCGGAGCGCAATCGCCGTTTCCCCAACAGCACAGGCCATTGACCTCAAGATAATCAAATGAACGAGACTGATTTCCAGTCATGCAGTTGGTGTAGGTACAGAGGGGAAATGCATGCCTGAGCGGGATGTTAAAACAAACCCACGTCATTCAAAACGTGAATAATACGCTGTTTAAAGTTTGCTGTAAGAGAAAGAGCTCCATAGAAACAGCTCCATTCAGTGTTTTAACACTTAACATATGCTTTATATAAAATAACTTACAATGAGAGCTTTTTCCACAAGTGGTTTTTATACCAGGGCAGTTCAGGTTAAGTACCCTACAGGAACACACAAGGCCACCCACCTGGGACGTGAACCGTTAACCTTCCGGGCACAAATCTGTCCTCTTAAATACCACACCACCTGCTGCCGCCTGAGCTTTTTCAACAAGCATGTATACAGGTGTGATATAAGCAGACCTGAATGTATATTAACAAAAGAAAGAAAAAAAACAGCTACCTATTAATAATCTCAAATTGCATTAACCTAAAATCACCAACAGGTGGCACTGTCAATTGTGTAGAATGAGCTGAATGCGTTAGAACAACAGCCTTTTGAGATGTGCAATGACATGCAGATATTAGCTGCTGCTCATATTAACCTTTCTTGGGTGAGGATTCGCACAGTCACTCCCAGCTGGTCGGAGGTATGTAATACAAATAAGAAACAGCACATGCAAGGGAGCAGTGGATGGCTGCAATGAACCATAATAATAACAATAATAATAATACTTATTATTATTATTGTTGTTGTTGTTGTTGTTGTTATTGTTATTCTTAACAATCCATTTTCAGTCCCCGCTTGTCCTGTGCACCGTCACGGTGTTCTATAGTCACGCTTTGACTGGGTTTATAAGGACAGACTGAACAGTGACTCCCTCCTAATGTACAGAGTCCTTTGCCGGTCCATCCAGGTGGGCTGGGGCAGGGCCTGGGAACCGGCTGGCCGCCGCTCTCCTGTTATTTCTGCAGAGAAGCAGCCTGCACAGCTTCCTGCTGCCTCACAGTGTGCCTGCACCCAGATCGCGCGCACACACACAGACACGCGCGCACAGACACGCACACACAGACACGCGCACACGCACTGCCACACTGCCAGAGGAAACGAGGGCCACGCGTGGCCCAGACACGGCAGAGAGACTGAACAGAGCAGCAAAGAGACGCCGCTTATTGCACGCCACACAAAAACACAAAATCTGCCACATCCCCCAATTTCAACAGACAGCTAGAAGCGACTCTATTTTGATGGTGTTTATTACCGAATAAAGCACCCCTGTGCAAACATGGGACCTCCTCGATGTCGACAGCGAAAATGAATATTCAGGCGAATGTAAATAAAGGCAGGTTATGATAACACTGCAGAAAAATATAGTGAATTTTTTGCATGAAACTTAAAAAAAAAAAATGATCTCACAAGCAATGCATATCCTTCGTTACAGTATTCTTAGCTGAAAAACCTCAGAATAAGCCTCCAATTACGACATTTCATACGGTTTTCAGACTAATAATTATTTGGGCAAGGAGGTGCAGAAAGGCCATTGTCGGTTTGGCCAGGAGGCCCCAGCAGCTGACCAAGCCCGAGTCCCCAGAGTACCTCCCCTCTGAGAAGCTAGGCTGTTTGCATTCCCCCTGCAGTCACGGTATTAAGTTACCATGAGTACGAGCACTCCTACATTTACGTGGTCATTCATCAATATCGTATATAGGGGCGAGGCCACCGGGGCACCACCCCCAGCTGAAAGCTGATTGGCCCCTGGATTGCCCACTCCCCTGTCACTCACTAGCTCAAAACAAATCATTGGCTGATGATAAGGCTGGCATCTCTGTATGAATTATGGCCCCTCATAAGCCTATGATCACCCCGTCCCACGCTGTCGGGCCACCCTCCAGAATGGCTCTTTCCTCCCAAACAGGCAGGGGTCTGTTTGACAGGCTACTCATTGTAACTTTTCATTGTCCAAGTTATTGTAACGATAAACTCGGCCAAATGGTCGGCCAAACTGCGAAGCAGCGGCTCACTACCACCTTCTGCACACTCAAACGACCACTAGGACCGCTGACTGGCAGCCCAGTCTGCCAATCGGATTAAACTGGAGGCCGACCTCTGACTCTGCCCACAAATGAGGCTGAGCGCGGAACTCAGCTTCATGAATTACACATGAAATGTAGCCAGGAATAAAATTCCCCACAGGCTATGGGGGACTGATGCCTTAGCTGCAGTCTCCATTGAAGGAGTTGGAGTCCGGCCGTTTACCCTACATTGATCATGATAAGAAATATTACCTACATACTCGTGCGAGGTCCCCGCGGCTGCATTAAATGGGCCCACTGAAACACCCTACCATTCCTGTTCCATGGCCACCACTGCTGGAACAAAGCAGGGCATCCATACGGGGTGGATTAAGCTGCAAGCCAGAGCACATGCCTGCGATTATAGCGCCCTCTACAGGAGTGTGGAAAAATCAATGTGTGGTCCAATGAGAACCTGCGCAAAAAACCCACCTAAAGAATCGATCATTCCTGGTTTCAGTCACCCCCTTTAATTCCTGGTTGCAGCGTCTCCCTTAATTTCCAGGGATACAATATCCCCATAAAAACACGGCGATACAATTGCATAAGTATAAGTGCATGTTCTTTATAACTACAGTAAATTTATGAATGAGAGGCCAGGTGAGGTCATGAGGCTCACAAAGTCCACATGCCGGTGCCAACAGCAGGTCATGTGACCTGGATGCAGACAGACAGTCAACTGAATGAGTTTCCAAGACTCTTGTTAAGCAGGACTCTGTAAGCTCTTCATTATTTTGATTCCTTCCACACAGTTAGAGAGCAAGAACTCGCCGTTTGCCATGCAGCCAAACTCAATTACCGTGGTGCGGTGAAAGAATCTTCACCCTTTCCCACGTAGAAACTCCACATCTTTTCATTAAGCATAATCACGTCTGTATACCTCCATACAATTACGGCCAATTACGACATATTGAGGGTTCGTCCAGGACTGGATTGAGAATTGCTTACATTCCACCGGTGGAAACTAGGAATCCAGAGCTTTCAGCTCCAATTAAAAAAAATGTGCATGACAATATAAATTAGGATGTGTGTAGCCATGCATGCACGCGCTTGCCTGCGCTCGTACCGGGCACATTCATGCGTAGCTTATCAGGTTTACCAGGTCAGCAGAAAGTTTCCCATTGGCCGAGGAAAGCCACGTGCCCCTCCCACCGCTCTGTACTGGAGTTCATTGCCTGTTTTCATTGGACAGTATCCGCGCTATCCCCACACTTTTCTGACAGCAAATTACGCAGGTCCGTCTGGCCAAACCGTGTACTTCAGTTGCATTCTCCGCATTGAGAAACCGTTATAGGTGCAGTGCGACACTGGGCCACGGTGGACTTCTGAAAACCAAACGACAGTCACGTAGGGCCATGACGAGAGAGGTGATGTGAGTGATCGATCACAGTGAAATCACGATCGCGTTTGCGGGAGGGAACCGGACGACCCTTGTCCCCCCCCACCGGCGATGCTGATGGACGTAGCCTCCCGATTCTTAACGGATCTTTTTAGCGTGTTAATGCAGTATAGGAGCAGTCTTAGAAGCAGCAATCGTTACGCCCCTGAGACCAACAGGCGGGCAGTACTGCTAGCTGCCAGCTCATTAAGCAGATGTAGCATACCATACATCAGGGGGTTCTCCATTAATTTTCCAAGAGGGCAATTTTTCAGGGCTGAAATGGTACCACCAGTCAAGCAGAATGGGGGTGGAGATGGAGGCGGGCACTTGCAAAATTACTGTTGACCAACAGGGGTACAAGAAGATGATTTAATTTTTTTTTTTATCAGGTAGAGATTTTGCAGGCTTTTATGCTGAAGTCTCAACTGTACTTCATAATAAAAGTCTCTCAGTGAACCCAATATATTAATTAGGCTATAATCCCAGTTTGAACTGATTTAGGGCCAAATGAAGGCTCCAAATCTGGTCTGTGGGACACATATTGAGACTCCCTACTGTACAGGAAGGATCTGAATCCAAGCAGCAGAGCAGAAGCCTGCTGGACATGACTAAGTCACCGTCACTCAGAGGCATGTTTGCGAGACTGAATGGCTGTAATCAGTGGTGTGAGACTACCTTGTACCCAATTAGAGTCTGATGAATAATTCATGGCTCTTGGCATGGGAGAAGCCTTCTGCCTACCAGGCCTGTTTTGCTGGATCAGGTTGTAGACAAAGCCTAAACTTAGGGCATAAAGGCAGCACTGCTGGAATCCAACACTGCCCCAAAGGGGCAAATTCTCCACACACCCAGGCTCATATGGCAGGGGAAGTCCTCCTCAAATCCCCTGCAGCCTAGCCTTCAGGGGGAAATGGAGCCCATCGTGTCATTTCTTGCCGGGGTTGCAAAGCAATTACCAACCAGGCCAGGCCCAAGAACCCACTTATACATTTGTCCTGCACGCATCAGTCCCCATTATCCAGCTGCAACAGGAAACTCTGCTGTAAGTGACCAGTAATCTCAGAAAGCACAGAACAGGAATATTAGAATTCAGTGACACAGGTCCAAGTACAGTGGGTGCGATGAGAACAGGGGACAAGGATATGAGAGAGACACCATGACCACCAGAAGAACAGCATTCAGCGTCCACATGGCCTACAGGTCAATAATAATAATAATAATAATAATCATTTATACTTTTATTGATCCCTGTGGGAAAATTATTTTACGCCTCCCTCAACTTGCTCTTTCTAGAGTAAGTTGTCCGCAAAGGTCAAACTGATATGAGCACATCACACAAATCACAAGCGTTGCCACTTCAGATGTTCACCATCTTCTTGAAAAATCAGAAGTTTAACAGAGAATCGCATCCCCCTGTCTGGGCTGAGGCAAGAGGAAGACAGCGGCAGATTGCAAAGGCCTCGTATCATTCACTGTGGCAACCCTTAGATCTGCACGTCCCAGATTATCCACATCTGTTCAATAAATATTTTTTCCCATTGTCAGCTACAGAGGACGATGATGTCCAGCAGTCAGAATGATGGCTTCCATGCAGGGGGCGTATACAGGGACAGGACCACAAGCCCCAAATGGCAGCTGATTGGCCCCCAGAGTGCCCCTCCGCTGTCATTCACAGATTCAAAACACATGATTCGCTAATGATAGCCTTGTCCGGAACGCATTCATCAATTCCAATTCAAATCAGGAAATGGAACTGGAGTTGGGATTGGAAAAAAACTATGGAGAACAGAAATGGAATTGAATTTCAGGGAGATTCCATAGTGCTCAAGGGAATTGATCAAATCAACCATGCTCCATTATCAAAACATAGGCCCTTCTCTCGCCATTGGGCGAAGTAATGTCAGTCACGTTGCGTGCCATTGGATGCCACTGAACACACCCCCGTGCACCTGATTGACAAGCTGTATCTGCCTATCACAATGGGCGATGCCAAATTTCTGCTATATCTCAACACGACTCTTCATGCAGACTTAATGCAATGAGATGTATGGAAATAATTATCAGTCGACTGAAAATTATTCACCATTCACTTATTTAAAAACCGAACTGAGTGGTAAAATAGCTCAATTAATTTCCTTGGAGAATAAATATAACAACTGAAACATAACTCCTTCTGTTATTAGAATCTCATTATTTATTTGCATAGCTAAGCATAACAAACATTACAGCTGATATTTCAATGACAGACCAAGTGCTGATATTTGGAGGGATGATGGGTAATGTCAGACCAACACTGCAGGGAACACGCCTTGCTGTCTCTAAGGGAAGCTTCTGAGAGGGACATCGAGGGGACCCTGGATTGTACATGACCAGATTCTGCTTAATGACATTACAATAAATGCTGCACAGCAAATCAAACCAGTACAACCTGTTTTAACTCACCCCCTTCCCTTAAATCAGCGGTGGCCAATCTTATCCGCAAAGGGCCGGTGTGTATGCAGGTTTTTGGGATAACCTTTAGATCAGCTGTTCAAATCCAAGTGTGAGGACTCTTCAGCCAATCAGTCCTCTAATTAGTAATCTAATTAGGGAGTTGCAGCGAAAACCTGCATACACACCGGCCCTTTGCGGATAAGATTGGCCACCCCTGCCTTAAATACATTACAGAGACAGTAACCTGTCTAGGCAGGGATCTCTTTTGGCACCAAGAGAAAAGCCAGGCTAGGAATATAACCTATATAGCACCCCGTAGGTACAACTACATAAAAGCGACGGTCAGACTTAGTCAGTGCCTGAAACACAAGTGTTAAATTTAAGCCATTGCGGTCAGGAGCGATAACGACAGGCCACCACTGCGGAACTAAAGCTAATTAAAGTTAATTAATTGAATTTATGTATCAATGAAAGAAGAACAAACCTAATCTATTTGTGTCCCAGAAGGAAGCTGTGAAGCTGATTAGTCTGATTAAACCCATATTTACACTGTAATAAAGTATCGGTGTGGTTTGTGCCAAGAAAAGTCTGAGCCCTAAACCAGAAAATGACGAAACCCAAATTAACCATTTAGAAAACAGTAATAAAGACAAGAATGTAATTACTGCTTGATTTACATTCTCAGAGCTGTAAGTGTTAGATGTTACCGCACCCCCTTGCCACCACCCTCAAAGGGAATAGAGTCAGAGAGGAGCCCAGATGCTCAACAAGGTATAACCTGACGGTCCCATTCTCATGGAGGAGATGGTAAAATGACCATTCCCAGGTAAGCAGAGGTATATGCAGGGGTGGGACCGGAGGGGCACCTACCCAAGCTGAAAGCTGATTGGCCCCTAAAGTATCTGCTTCCCTGTCACTCATCGATTCAAAACATATCATTGGCTAATGTTAAGGCTGCCCCCTCTGTATGAACTATGGCCTCTCATATCCCTCACACCTTAAATAAACCCTAAAATTCCCCCTGCAGACAGGACAGGAAACAGACTCTCCCCTGCTCCGGGTCGCGGGGCGAGAAAGGGGTTTAAATACGTTCTTCCATCTCCAAGCCGGTCAGAACACCTCCTTGGTTCATTAAAAGAGCTGGCATCAGATGGGATGGATGAGCTGACCTAAGCCTGCCTCGCTGAGGTGCCAGGTCCATGGAGCATGAAGAAAAGCTACCCCGATCCCACCCATCCATCCACAGCAAACCTTTGCCACGCCCCTCATCCGGATCTGGATGCCAAGGAGGGAGACACACCTGAAGGAGTCAGTCAAGCCTACAGCTGTACCGTAAGAAAACACGAGCGAGGCAGAAATCATTCCCTCCACCTTCTGAGTCATGATTCTCGGATTCTAAACATGGAAAAATCTTTAGCACTTTAACCAGGAGTCTACGAGACCACACAGACGGAATTATTTCTCAACCAGGCATAAATATCAGAAAATTACGTTATTAAATGAGACAAGTCGAAAGTCATAAATGCATAATCGGTAGGAGCCTTGCACTTATCACATAGCAGGCTTCCTGTGGCCTCCCTGCAGCCCCACAGATAAAATGTGACTTTGTTGGAATGCGTCTCATTTCGATCTGTCATTTGACGCATCACCTGCGATCCCCATTTCAACAAAGGGAAGCACAATGACCTTCAAAAAGTAACCTCGTTTATTACAGGTCTTATCAGAAGTCCTAGATAATTCTCACCATACATTACATATATTGCACCGCGGAAGCCAAGGAGAGGAGTCACAAGCTCCGCGGCAGAGAAAAAACAGAAAATCAATCACTTCTTGAACTATTCCAGGGAGTCATGTCTCCATGGGTTCGGCACTGTGCAGCATCCGTACCGTTTGATCCATGAGTGTGCATCATTGTGAAAAACAAATGGGCTGTTGTTCATCGAAATACCTCAGGGGTGACTTTAATCATGCTGTTTATACTTCTGTAACAGTACACGCACCAAGAGATTAGTGCTCGGGAGGGAAATCAGGCCAGCGGAGAAGTCCGGGTGGATTCTCAGACGTTACTCTGGTTTTAAGGCAGGACTGACCGATGGCTAGGAAACTCCCATAGCTTACGAAATGTGTAAGTCAATATATAGGTGAAGGACAACGTACTGTAGGAGATACTTCTGCCTTTAGGCAGTAGAGGAAAGAAAGAATGAAATCAAGAGGAGAAAGGCCTCCACCAGACATTTTATTTATTTAGCAGATTCCTTTTTATACAGTGGCATTTTTTGCGGGGGGGGGGGGGGTAGCAGGGGGCAAGGTCAGACAATCCCTGGAACAACTGGGGGGTTAGAAGCCATGCTCAGGGACCCAACGATGAACCACTCTGGCAACCCAGGGATTTGAACCAGCAACCGTCTGCCTTCCATCATAACCCACCGCGCCACACATCACTCCCAGTATGTGGCTGGCTTAGTACGGTGGGTTCTCCAGTTTTCCACTCCCACTCTCCACCGGTTACACGTTTCCCCTCCAGAGATGGCAGCATGTCATGAACAACATGGTTCTGTTCTCCAGATAATTACCAAACAAACAGCAAACGAAGAATGCTAATATATAAAAAAAAAGGTTAATGCAAACATATCAGGCATCCAGGCAGAAAGACAGAAGTCTTTCTTTCAGAGGGAAATAAAATCTTTCCAAAGGTCACAACAGCATTGACATTTAGGAAGGTCGAATGAGCCAGGAGATTACTCTGGTCAAGTAATTGAAGACCAGGCTTTTCCATTCCACCAGTCCTGCTCGGTCAGAACATACATCTGTTACCCAAGAATTGTTATGTGTTCAGCTTCTTCTGGCAAAAACGTTCAGCTGAAACGTGGTGGAGCCACATAAACACAGTGAAGACGACGCTCTGGGATTATCTACCGCGAGCATCCACTTGGTCCAAGGAAATATCAACACATTGAATGCATTTATTCCGTGACGTCTTTGGATGTCTGATTTACATTACTTCATAAAAGTTTTATTTAAGCTTCAGGGTGAAATAAAGTGTTACAACCTCAGGCGATGTTAATGTGGGACTTTAAGGTAGAAAGTAAAACTCCATCCAAAAGAAGTTGCTCTGTTGTGGGTAAAGTCAATAAATAGTCCAAACCCAAGCACCTCTGACAAGGAAGCCAAAAAATTAGTCCTGAAGTATTTGAGGACTGAATAAAACTACCGATATTCGCATGGAAATCGCGTCGGGGGCCTGCAGTATTTAGCAAAGTACATTTACTTGTGGAATTTAGCCAACAATCAACAAAGGAACAGAAGCAGGCTTATGTTGCTCCAAATCACACATCCAACCTTCGTCCTGATTAAGAAGGAAAAATATCTAATTGGTAACCTAGAGCTCACTATTTGTTAGATTCATTTTAGCTAAAACCAGACACGTTGTGCTTTATTTGTATTGATTTCACGCTCTTTGCAGTTAATTTTCCCTGCCAGGGGACTATAGCAGACAAACGGAATGAAATGTTTGTCAATTCATTTCTTGTAAATCAAAATTACATGGCAAAGAGTCAATTTTTATGATAAGAATAAATAAATTTGGCTTTAGGGATGTTCTTCTTTTGCAGTTTGTGAAACTTGATTTTGAAATTACGGTAAGTTTTTCACTTGGTGGCAACAGAAGAATATGAAATACAAATGTAATAAGCACTTGGTTTTAGTGGGTTTTATAAAGAATAAATTTATTAAGAGGAACCCAATGTAAAACAAACACGTTTCATCCAGCCAACATGCTACTCTGGATAGTGTTGTGGGAGGGACCTGTAGCTAATACCAAGCGACACAGGATACAAAGCAGAGGTTTGCCCTGGATGGGATGTCACTCCATTACAGAGTGTGCACACACACAGTCACACACTACAGGCTATTGAGTGATGCCACTTTGATCAGCTGCGTGCATTTGGACTCTGGGAACATATCGGGGCACCTAGAGGAGTCCAGCATGACACAGGAAGAACATGCAGACCCCACATACATGCAAAGTAGGCTGGATTCAAACCCTTCAACCGAGAAAATATGAGGCAAAAGAGCATCACATACATTCCCGCATCCTAAATCGTCGATTTAAACATTGATCATTTCGTTAATAATTACAGGTATTCGATGCTGGCTATTCATTGAGAATGTCGACACCCAAAAGGCAATTAACAGTTTAACAACCTTAAATCGACAGCATTCCCAAGGTGTCTATAGTAAACGGCACTACTATTTTAACTGCACCCTCATGTCAAGCCAGACTTTTCACTGAAGCTGTAAGTAAATAAATATCTGAGTGTTGGCAGGCAGCCCCCCAGTCCCCTATCCATGAACATTAGACGCCAGCGGGCGGGGGTGAAAGCCTTTGAATGTTTTAGCGCTCGTATCCATATCTCTGCGGCCCTCCCACAGCCTTGGCAGAGAGCCACACGACACTGGAAGTAGGCCTGGTCGGGGCTGAAGTCGGCCTGATCGGGGCTGAATTCGGCCTGCTCTCTTTCTCCATCTACACTTCCTGTGACATTTTGCAAGACACCCAATCCACTATTAGCTATGCTACAGACTTACTGAGCACTCCAAACTAACAATTAGCAAAATTCTCCAAAAAAAAAAAAATTCATTCATGAATTCGGTATGTTTATAGAAAGGATGATACATTCATTTACAAAGAAGGGATTTGGGATTTATTACTGCGAAGAAGACAATCAAGGTTCCCTCAGAGCAAAAGATTACTCTTAATAACAATGTCATTTTCAGATACTGAATTACTAGAGTAATTCTAATGAAATTAACACATAATGGCAAAATACTTACAGCAATGTGTATTGCAACAAAAACTTAATAAGATATCACTTTTTTTCCTGTAATAATTTCTCTTGTATGTTAAATGATACAACTAATTTCTGAACATGGGCAATTAACATCTAAGGATGTCTTCGTATGTTTCCTGAATGAGGCTACGGGTGAACAGCTTGCTGGCCTACATGTGGCCTTAATTGGTATTAGAATATTAATGAGACCACGACCATGACTGTTTAACTTAATTAATCTCAGTTCTCACCAAATTACACCCCTATAGCCCTCGACCGAAGAGCACCTACAGTTAGTAATGGGACTTCATAGCCACAGCAGGTAGCATTACTGTGCACTGCAAATCACTTTCTGCTTGAACCCAAATAGGAGAAGGTAGCCCCTTCATCCAACAGGAAGTTAGTTAAACCAATCAGCTCCTGACCAGGCTCAATAGTCCCACCCACTCGGGGCCCCAAAATCTGTTTTTCCAAGCAGTACCATAACATGCTACTTGAACTGATTCTTGAAATGATTTATAATAATCTGTTTTACTTTTACTTACTTACTAATCCCCCGGGGAGAATCTGAGAGAGAGACGAATCGGCAGCAGTAAGGATGTAAATGATCTCTAAGAGTATCCCATTCTTTGCACTCTGAGAATAATTAGTCAGGATAGGAGAATCTTTTGGGTCTGCCCATGCAAATGAACTTCATTTATAGTCTCCCTTTACCATTCGTTTCCATTGTAAAGCTCTTAATAGGGAAAATTCCCCAAGTCAAACAATAAAAATAGCCCAGCAAAAGAGCCCGTACCACTCTAGGTAGGAGCAATTACTGAGAACGATCTAACAAAATGTTGAAGAGTCGAGAGAAACACTTTTATTGTAAAAGTTGCTGAGGAAACGGGTAACCTGACAAACCGGAGGACAGAGGAAGAGCGCAGAGACAAACAAGAAGCGTTGGTGCTTTGAAAGCAACACTTCCTTTCAGCACAGCCACTGACACAGAGATCTGAGGATGAGGAGGGTTCAGCAGGCAGCGGAGTCACGTAATAATGTCCCGAAAGGCACCCGGGAGCGGATCAGGCGTCGCAGCCGTGACACCGTTAGACTTCATTCGGTAGGAGGACCAGAGCTACTGCATTCATTACGAAGTTCATTACGGCAGCACCCCCTTCAGAGCCCTGCAGAGGATTTCATAGTGAATGCCCCCCCCCCACCACCATCACCCACAAATCTCTGTCCTGAAAACACGCATCACAAACACCACAAGCCGATTCTTTTAACATCCGCATGTCAAGGAACCGACCGGCGTGTTGCATCTTAAACTAGAGTCGCTTGACGTCAGTCGCCCAGCATTAGGAGAGTGGGAGCGTTCCAGGTTTGCTTAGAAGCACAGAAGCACCTGCAGTTGTTTTCTCCATGTTCATCTGCGGGGGTAGCAGACCTTGGTCTCGGTATAATTTCTCCCACGCATGAGCAGGTTTCTGTCGATAACAAAAGATGAGTGTGGAATATCGACGCTCACATCAGCATCCTTTCTTCCCATGAGACCCAGCTACCGCCCTCCTGTCTCCAGGCACCATGAAGCATTAAACTTCACATTAGTCACCCCGGAGGGTACTTAAGCCCGAGTACCTGCCGAGGAACCCCCACAGGGCGGCTGGTGGCGTTAGTGTCAGCATGAGCTGCGTGAGGTAGGTGCCCCCCCAGAGCAGAGAGTCTCAGAATAACCACCGCCCAAAGATAACTCTTTCCACCATCTTCTCTGTCTTTGGAAAGGTCACTCTAGCTCTCTCGTCCGCTCAGAAGCAGTGAGGTATTTCCTTAAGTCAGAGATTTAATGTCCCCCACAGAGAAGAACTTTCTATTCTTTAATAATTCATCGGTTAGTGATATACCATTAGTACACAGTCCCAGTACTGGGGGGGGTCGATATTTCCTTGCACCCTGCCTCTAATGTTCCGCAGTTACATGCCCAATCGCTCACCCAGAAAGAACAAAAATGCAGAGCATGGAAAACTGTTTATAAAGACAAGCACACACACACACAAAAGTGCAGACACACACAAGTGTACAAATCAAAGGGAAAGCGAGACCCATCTTTTGACGAGATCCTCGCTGCCTGTCTGGCTCCAACCAATAATACCAATTCAGTAGCTGCATTAATCAATACATTAATCCAAAACGCACATTAATTGATATGGACCTTTCATCTAATTGAAATATTATATCTTCATGTGAAGGGATTCAAAGCTTAGCGATGCAGCTTTGAGCTTCTGCTCAAAAAGTTTTACTCTTAGCCGCATTGATCTTAAATCCAAATAAAACTTACTGGTACAATTTGAAAACTGAAACTGAGTGTTTTTCCATACAAACAGAAATGAATATCGCTATAGAGCATAAATAGCATCAACTCTGATATTTTATGAAGGACATGACAGCCCTTGATGAAAGCCAGAAGTATTCACCAATGCCAATAAAGAACAACAAGGCTGCATTTAGCCAATATCTCCATAAAGATCATGCCCGGAGCACCAGTCTTGAAAATGCAATAGATATTAACTGAGACAGAGAATCCTTTCAACATAACATAGACCATTATAGCATAAGCATATGCCGTAATGAGGAACAATAGAGCTCATTACAGTGAACTACACGTGTTCCATTATCATTACAGAGCTTGGCTGATGAACCTTGAGATTTGAATCGTAAACTGGTATGTGACACATAATGGCATTAGGCTTCCATTAAGAGCTCATGTTGTAGGTACTGTTAAATCCACTAGGTGTCCCAAAGGTCAGGGAGGAACCCGATGAGCGTCACTGTCAGAGAAAGCTTATAAATTTGCCGTATCAAAAGGTGGACACTCAACGTTACAGCAAAGAATCAGTCAAAAGCATTTATATGGATATCAGAAACTATTATGAAAATCTAAATAATATATAGAAATGAGTTTCAGTATAATATTAAATTAACCTTGCAATCAACAGGATATCACCTAAGGAGATGTGAAAATGTACCTTTATCCTGCTATGAGATTTAAGGCAAAAAGGGGTGTGACGGTATCTGAAGGACCCCAACCCAAGTCAACGTCAGGTCAAGGTTGAAGCTCAGACTGAGTGGGAGGTGCAGGGCTGCATGACACATTCTGCCAGCCCAGTGAGGGGGGCATTAAGGGCGGAGTCATTTTCCTGCGCAGTCCAGTCTTTCACGGTGGCCTTTCCCACTTTAACCTGTCCACCAGTATGGGGGTGAGAGAGTGGAAGAGGTCACTGGGATGTCAAAGAGAGATCACAGGCAGGGGGGGGCGTTAGGATCATTCCAGGGGTTCCTGAGTGACAGGTTCACTGCATCTGACAAAAATCCCGACCAGGGGGCAGAGCCTCGACAATAAAGTTTGCTGACCGCTGGAGGGTGGAGGGGGTCCAGGTTTCACGCCCCGGACCAGAGTCCGCCAGTCGTTGGCAACTAACAAGTTTAACAGTACAGTAACAAAAAAAGTGAGAGGCTGATATGAAGTATTTCCTTTGTTGGCCAATTTTAAAAATACAATAAATCGACAGTCACATTTCGATGCATCTGCCTACACTGAGGGGCCGTAACTACGGCCCCCTCCCCCCTGACAGCGCACACGTGGCTCTCGATGTCCTCAGCGCGCCGTGGTCAGGCTGGCGAGCGTGACACGGCATCCGTTAGCCGGTGACACATTTCTGTTTGCGCAGACGCTTCTCCCGGCACTGAACGCGTCCCACCGCATGCAGTAATAAGGACAGCACCAGTAATTCAATTCGCACGCACGCTAATCAAGCCGCGAAGGCTTCAGGCACATCGATCGACAAACCACACATGCAGCGCGATAATTTTCTGTATTACAATACCGTTTCTCCCACATCAAGGGGCATGCTAGGGGTTTCCTGTGCAATCGATATGCCCCTAAATGGTCTATATTTTTGGAAGGTGGGGGGGCACTGTGGCTTCATTGCATGATGATGAGATCAAGATGCAGTGGTTATGCTTTCAAAGGGTTCGACTGCTATCAAGCTCCTTCGACCGGTTCACTGTTATAAGAATGCCTAATCCTTGTGGACGATCTGAAGTAAGTTTCCACTTGGGCCTAGTGAAACCCAACAGATTTCTCGTTCCCGAGCTGCACCTGGCTGACCGAGAGACGCATCCAGGAAAGCAAACCTCCTGGGGAAAAGCAGCAAACCGCTTCGACAGAAGGTTGGAAGCTCTGTCAGGCCTACGCGCCTCACACCCGAGCTGCTAGTTTCCGTGTAACTTGCTTAAACTCGCCTCATCTGTACATTACTTGATGTTGGACGTCTTCCCATCAGAAATGCACGTACCTTTGACATGTAACACGTCCACAAATACAGGTCAAACACATTTTGAGAAACTTGCTTTTGCTTCACTAGACATTTAACCATCAAAAAAAATTAAGGAATCGCGGCTGATAGGAGACACAAACTTGAACTTTATCCAAAGCTTTCTGGAAAATTCCGGAACATGCCAGCTTACCTGTATGACACTCCGACTGAAATCTCCCCCATGTCACTGCGACGGGTTCAGTTCCAAAGTATGAACCAGAGAGACCATCTGTTTTCCGTATGACTAGAGAGCCACATTGCTCTCATTTTCGCTGAAGAGATAGCCACAGTATTCCAAAAAGGTTACGCAACATGAAACATCTGTGATTTCCCCTGTCTCCACCGTATATAAAATGCTTCTTTCAGTGAAATGCATCAATTGCTCTATCAGTCCTTCTGTGATTACAGTAATTCCAAATTACATTTAGTTTTCAAAGGTGTCTGGCTTTTTGTTTATACTATTCGACAGCCTCCCTTTTTATCTTAAGTTATAAATTAAAATACGAATATGAAAAATGTTTTTAAATAGTTATATTAAATACATTTCCCTAGGGGGCAATATGGTGGTGCAGTGGTTAGCACTGTCGCCTCACACCTCTGGGAGCCGGGTTCGAGTCTCCGCCCAGGAGTTTGCATGTTCTCCCCGTGTCGTCGTGGGGTTTCCTCTGGGTGCTCCGATTTCTCCCCACAGTCCAAAAACATGCCAAGGCTGATTGGAGTTACCAGATTGCCCATAGGTGTGCATGTGTGAGTGACTGTTGTGTGAGTGTGTACTGCGATGGGTTGGCGCCCCATCCTGGGTTGTTCCCTGCCTTGTGCCTATAGCCTCCAGGATAGGTTCTAGACCCCTGTGACCTTGAATAGGATAAGCGGTTTCAGAAAATGGATGGATGGATATTACCCAAACTCTTCGAGTCTGATATCGCTATCAAACTCTTTCCCAGTCCACATTGACTTCATAATTATACCTGGTTGATTTCCTTCAAAAGATATTGGGGGCGGAGGGAGCGAGCAGTTATAAAAACACTACCAGATGTTGGAAATGTCCAAGGGAGAGATCCCATTTTATTGGACCAAAATGGCACAAAGATACAGCAGTGGACATTATGGACCGTACCAGACTAATCAGATGGGAACACTGGGAGCATAGTTCACTCAACAGCTCCTCAATGGGACTTCACCAGTTGAAGCTCATTACTGGCAGTGACGCCATGACGATCTTCTGCTTTAGATCAGGCTACAATAGGTCAAAGTTGTTTAGATCAGTGCAGGATCACCCACAGGAAACACCGCCCTTAACCCACCTTTGGACGACCCCATTGACACCATGCTTTAAATTCACACCCCCAATCGCAAATGGGGAGGGAGACACCAGGTACTGAGTAATTATTTTCAAATAGAGCAGTGAATAATTAAAGCTGACCATCCCCCTGTAGTGTCAGTAGGGCGATGAGTTACAGTCAGGGGGTGCATGTCCTCAACACCTGCTGTCTAAGAGAATGTCTCCAGTTTGCCAAGTTGGCACCAGTCTGCGTTTGACACTGGGTGGGCTTGTGGAGCCAACCAGAGGGAAGGTGCTTCGTTCTGAGAGGAAGCTGAAACAGCTTCAGTTTTTCTTTTAGATCATGAATGCGTTTATCCTCCCTGGGTCTTCTGTATTCCCTTTCGTTTCTTTACTCGGAGTTGCCTCAGAGTTAACCCAGTCAGTGCCGAGAATTTCCAATACTGAAGATTAAAGAACCTTAAAGGAGCTTATGAACAAGATATATCAAATCTCAGCGCCTTTGACAACCTTTGAATAGGTACGTCTTTCGTAAAACCCAACCAATTATCTTACTTTCCCCCGTAAGAGCCGAATAATGTGATCACCACTTGCTGCATGTTGAAAATCTTTACCTGTCGATCACAGAAACATTCGTGACCAGCCAGCCACTGTTTATATGTTCCATGTGATGTTTAGTCAACAAACGTGGGTGTGTCGCTCACAGATCTGTGACTACACATGCTAACTTTTCAACCACAAGACCTTGCAAGACTAAACCATTCATTAGCGTGTGAGGGATGACGGAAATAAGCCTCATAATCTCTGCCGTGTCATTACTTGCATGCCGATTAATGCTGGCAAATGCTTCGGGTCTCTCGGTGCAATGGGATCTGAGGTTTCACTACAGCTACAGAAGCTTATAGCCACGTTGCGGTACCATTACGACCCATCATCTCGTTAACGCTCGTCGGAATGCGAGCCCTAAACGGTTCTGAAAGGTAGATGAGACGAGATGGAAGCCATAAATGGAGAAAACATTTGATCCAAACCCAGTAACAACCTAAGGGCCTATCCACAGGCAAATTGAAGATGGCCAAACAATTTTAGCCCGCTCAAATAACAGTCGGCAAAATTAAATGAGAACAATGCAGTCGTTTGTTTTACGTGTCCCGCCGCACCGCAAGGTGACATTCCGCGGAGGTGCAGATGTGACCACACGTGAGCGGAAACGTTCACATGGAAACGTGAGCCTGCTGGCTGCGAAACTCAAGTGTACCGAGGAATGCGAGACGATAACATCGGACGCGGTCTTTATTTTTCTGAACATCCAAAAATAAACAAGCCCGATCCTCGCCCAGGCCTCCACCTGGCTCTCACTCCCAGATGAAGAAGTCCTCAGATCAGCTATTCTGTGCAGGACCCTGAGGGACTGAAGGCCAGCCAGGCCACAGTAACTGAGTAAGCAGCTCTTCATGTGCAATACAGGCCTGGACCCACATGGAAACCAAAGTCTTCTGGGTACATGATCCATCATGATAATTAATTTCCCATCATAGTTACTTCTTAAATGTTAAAATGAGATGAAATAGCCCATATTTTTCCTCAGTGCAGACCCACAAAGTGTTACTATAGAGAACACACTAACCATGGATACCTTACTGTCTGTTGTCTACGGGCAGCAGAGTCATCTGTGGGGTGTTGATACAGGTTCACTGAAATTTATCAAGCTCTTTTCACTAGAAGGGCACAAATGAGGGTGTGTTACTTCAAGCCTAATCTCAGTTCGACTTTTTTTTTAAAAAGATCAGGGATTTGATAACTTTTCTTCCACACAATTCACTAATTGGCATCTGCAGATACTGTAGGTACTGCTGCACAATTTAGTTGGAACTGAGATAAAGATAGGGGTGCTTCCCTAACTTACTTTCGGTTCATTCTTTCCACTAAAAAACAAAGCCTGACTGGCCCGTGGCAGAGGCTACTTCTCACAACTCGTCTGAAAGTTGGCCACACATCTCTCGGGCCCCGGACGAGGATCTCTAGCGCTGCTTAGAATTCTCACGACTCTCGGGACAAACGTCCAAACTCTGGCGTCAAGATGTTTCGGGAACGGCGAGCAGATGCCAGCGCGACGTAAGGAGATGGGCGGCGGCCGGCGCCACTCAAATGTGGCAGATTCCTCGCGTGTAGCCCGGCCGGGAAGCACATGTTCGCGCTCGCCTCCAGATGTCAGGGCCTGCCGATCCACAGCTGCTAATCCCTCACGGACATCACGTGGCTCCACTTCAGCACTAGTGAAGCTTAGAAGGCTGGGCGGGCGGCCCTGATTCCTTTGTTCCAGGCTGCAGAGACCAGCTGAGGGCCATACTTCTGTTGCAAACAGGGCTTACGAGACATACATCCTCTGCTATACAGCCAGTTTACAAGGCTAGCTGCAGTACCCTTAAGCAAGGTACTTAAAAAGAACCGCTCCAATAAAATATCGTGGCTGATTTCAGATAACAGCGTCGATTATCCAGTAAATGTAAGGTCCCCGCACCTATCCACTGGTTAATAGTGGGTCTCCGTTTCAGCCTGATCTCAGGTGACATAAAAGTCCAATTTGTGCTTTCGTTTATTGCGATTCCAGTGGAAGATGTACACATGGAGAACAGGTGTACACCAAGCAAAGGGAGCCTCGCATGCATCGAAACTAATTTATCTGACTAATAAGCTTTTAGGTTCTTGATTGAAAGGAAAAAGGGAGAGTACAAAACGTATGTTTTTTATATTTAAAGCATGTATTGGTGTGGGAGAGAAAGAAGAATGGACTTCAGATACCCTTTAAAGTGCCCCCCTTTATGTATGATAACAGTACTAGGAAATCTATGAAAAAGGACACAGAAATCAGGTTTCAATTAAAACACTGTATTCTAGTGGTCTGCTTCATCCGTCCCAATGTGTCAGTCAATTCAGCCGAGAGTTTCAGATTCATTTATTTATCAAAGGAATATTAAACTTCTCCATCACATAAAATGCCAGCTCTATCGCTTTCAGCCATACGATTCGATAACTCTGAAAACTTGCAAAAATTATGGTCTGCATGAGCAAATGCTTCTTAAAAGCGTATTATAAACTAAAACAGGGATATGGCTTCCCTGCCGATATCCAGGCTGGTCTCTTAGGATCATTATCCCCTGGAACTGAGAACTCACCATTCTCCAAATGATTCATTACTTATTTAAAAACTGGAAAAGGAATAAAGGGACTCACAGGGGGGCCAGGGGGGGTCTGGGGGAGGGCACGCGGTCTGTGCTAAATCCTGAAAATTTGATCCATGATCACTGCTATGCTTATTCCCTTTATCAAAGACACCTTCACTGTTGTCTCAAACACTCTGGATGTCGAGTTCTGGGTAAGAACTCAGTGATTTATTGTTATTATTATTTAGCAGATGTGTTTGCCCAAAGCGACATACATCTCAGGAAGCAGGATCAGCCAGCATTTGGGGTTATACGCCTTGCTCAAGCCATGAGATGGGAACTGGCGATTGTCTGATCACAGACACGGAGTCTTACCCCGCACAGCCAGCCCAGACACACCGCGCACAAGATACAACTGACATGGCCTGGAAAGCAGCTCCTAACAGCAGTGATCGCCAACCAATCAAGTTACCCAGCATGTTGGACACAACTGGCTTCCTACCCAGGCGGCGCAAAGAGATTTCCAGAGATTTGCCATGCTATCATAACCCCTGACCACGCACAGATGAACCTGGCCCTCAGGGCCTCTAGGGGCCCTTTGGGGCCCCCAAGCACCAGCTCAATATTCATGGGGGCATTGACATCTCCCTGGCTGACCCGTGACAGGTAGGTTTTTCCCATTCGTGACGTTATTGCCACGTCCTCTTCAGTCCCAGGTTACGTCTGTGATCTAAGACTGGCAGGTCACTGCAACTTACGCGGGCTTTGCATCGACTAGAGGCTATCAGCCATGAATTACAGAAAGTGCCATGTTCGCATTGAGGGGCTCCCTTGCCTCAGCTTTAATGTGCAGCCAGGACAGGAATCTGGTCATAACCGGTGGCAAATGATTACTCAAACGCTGGTTGGACAGCTTGGTAAACATGCAATATAAAAACACCTTTCAATCCGGCGCCGGTTTTGGCTTCCGACACATTGACCCTTTTTTTTCCATGCGGACGAGAAACAGGCTTGATTGACTATTAAGCCAACTAGCTTACACTCTGCACTCTAAGCGTCTCTAGGTATATTTAAAACATATGGCACCAGGACATGCATTCCCATGACTCTGGACATACTTGCTAGCAGAAACTGGAATCTCTAAATGGTGGATAAAATGTAAAGCTACACAGAATAACGATGGTATTTGTTGGCTCTGTAAACTATTTCAAGCCATCCAGTCGCCACTCACTAAAGGGTCAGTCTTCCCCCAAAGATGACTGATAATAGACCTTCATTATTTCCACATACTTCGGGCTTGGAAAATATGCAGCCTGGCTATTCGCCTAATTAAATCCACTTTGACTGAAGCACCTTCAAATAGGTGCCCTCACTGGCACTTCACGTTTGATGTTAGCCTCGAGTATCAGAAACTTACTTATGGGGGACAAGTCACAGTGGGGCGCGCATTTAAAGCTTCATCCGGACATGATGAAAGCCATTTCTCGCCGTCTCCCTTTGAAAGCAGGCTTTTTTTGTGTGAAACAGCTAATCTGACTTTGATTAGCAGATCGATATCTCCCCTGAGAGTGTCAAACTGCTCTGAAAACATTCTTTGGGGTGCAGCTATTAGGGTAAATCAAACACATGAAATGTGTTACAAGGAATTCTACTTCCTTATTTTCCAGTACCCTTATTTGGATTGTGCAGTGTGGTATAATGTGAACTGGAAGGAACAAAGTAGAAAAAAAATAACTTTTAAAGACCGATACACTTAGTTCCAAACAACCCACACAGTGAATAGAAATTCCCTAAGGTAGAATACAGCATCTCTTTTCACAAAGGAATTGTAAACAACTGCTTGGTGGACATGCACCATTCCCAGCAGAACTCCACAAATCATTACACAATGAGCGCCCTTTTGAGGTCTTTTCTACTCACCCCAGGGGTGTATAGAGGGCGGAGCCATAGGGGCACTGGCTCCAACTGAAATCTGATTGGTCCCCACAGTGCCCCCTCCTTTGCCACTCACTAATTCAAAACATATCATTGGCTAATGATAAGGTTGGCCCCTCTGTATGACTCATGGCCCCTTTTATTCCCCCCACCCCAAAACATCCTAGAATCGCCCCTGCTCACCCCATCCTCTCTTTTCTCTCTGTAAGCCACACTGCAAACCCTAATACTACTGTCCTTCCCCACCTGGTCCCTAATTTTTATTTCATCCACATCAAGCCTAATATTAATATGTGTTTACATGGCCGCAGCTGTTTTTAAAGCGCTGATGTTGTCAGAGTATGTTTTAACACTGTTTGCTCACTTGTCTGACTTTGATTTTGTGTCTCCTAAAGAATCTGGATTAAATTTGTAGGTGAAGAACTGCCAAAGTCTGAATTTCCATTATGGGCCATAGTTTGTCCCTATTCATTGCAACAAAGTGAAAGCAGAGAGCATCATTAAACAAAAAGCATAAGGGAGAGTATCAGTCATCCTACCTTCTTCTGGTCCTCCAACATTTGACTTGTTGACTTCTTCCCATGCTTGGCTGTTTCTGATGGTAAATCCATCCCTTCGTGAAAACAGATACTATCCCGGAATAAAAAAAACAAAATACCCAAGCAAAGGGGAAGGTGAGGGAGGGGGCTATAAGCGGCCAAGCGCACTGTGTCCCCAAAAAGCACCTTCACTGAACTCCAAGGGCTCCATTGATTGGCTGATGGCCTTTCAGGACACACGGTATTCAGGTGAAGAGGCAAATATTAACCCAGATCAGCACATGGCGAGAAAGCAAACCACCTCTGCAGCAGAACCACCTGTTGGCAAGTTCTTTGGCTTTCAGCCAGTGGCAAAATAGTATCCAGTCCACAGGTTCGGTCTTCACATCTGAAACGAAATAATATTTCTTAGAGCCACTGAAAATAATCAAGGCATTCAAGAGAAAACATACTGTTGTGTTTTTACCATAATCAAAGTCACATTACCAAAAGAGAAACAGTGCTTGCAAAAGTAACCAAAAGTATGATGATACGTATACATGAAAGAACTAAGAGTTTTACTCTCCAATCTTTAATAGCTTAAAAAAGTCCCATTTGTTCCAAGTTGTAGTGGGTCACTTGTGGCCTAAGGTCATTTGTTGCTCAGTGTCAAAACCACAAGCCCAGAGACTTTATATGTGCTGCAATCTATTGTTCTTTATTGTTCTGAGAGAATGGCTTCATACTGAGGATAACAGAACAGTAATACTTAAGTAAGAGACAATCGAAGAGTGAGAGCAAATGATTCTTTCTGCACATTAAATAAAAAGACATGTGTTGGACTGGAACCCCGTTCAGAGGCCTCGCAGTACTCGTGTCCGATATTGCATGGGATAGGCTCCCCACATAACCCAGTAAAAGATGGATGGATGGATGGATGGAACCAATAAACCAATCCCAGAAAAGTCACCCCTGATTTGTGTAGAACAAACACAAGACGTTACATGAATTATATCTGTCCATTAGCTGTATTCTACATTTATATAACAGACATGTTTGTTCAGAGCGACATATAAGTCAAGGTCAAACAGCAGGGTCAGAAGGGGTCCCAGGAGCAACTGGGATTAAGGTCTATGCTAAGTAAGGTATGGTAAGGGATGAAGGTCAATGGCCCAACAGTGACATCTCTCTATCTGCCCCAGGATTTTAACCATTGACCACAGGTCAAAAGAGCCCAAACCTACAGGGTCTGTTGGCCCCAGTTGGTCTGCTGGAAAATCCCACAACTGGGAGGAATGTATGTCAGTCAGGCCTCTAGATAACCTCAGAAGTTCAGGAGTCACCTGCCAAACAGATGGCTATCTATGGAGGGGGGGGGGAGGGATCGAATGTATTTCATTCCCTGTCACAACCATCGTCTCACATATGATTCTCACTGCAGCCAGGGAGTCAAATACTTAGAAGAACACGACTGTATCTGTGCATCAGTGCAATCCCAGAGCAAACACACAAAGGTCATGAATATTACATGGATGCTGATAATCTTCTGTGACGCCAGCTTCATTGTCCCCCATATGAGGGTTTATCTGTACCAGGGGTATTCTCAACAGAGCAAACAAGATCCGTGACGTACAAGAAGCATGTGTGGGGTATGATTCCTGATGTCAGGAACAGGGGCGGCCTTCATGTTTTCTTTTAGCAAGCTGTCAGTTAGAAGGAGGATGCTAAGATACCGCAGTAAAGGTTGCGCCTGAAGGACAACACTGATGGGCGAAAACGAGAAAAGTAGGACAAGCTTGGGAGGCAGTCAGTAGAAGGAGAAGGATTCGTATGTTCTGAACGGCTCTAAGTATTCAACATGTGCATGAGGTTTTCAACACCGGCGGAGAAAATATGCAGCGTTGAAAAAACATGGGGGTGTGGACATGCACTTCAGCGAAGACTGAGGACATGCACTTCAGCGAACCACAATCGGGGAGCATTTCCAACACGAGCCCTGACCCCATGAAATAAAGCTGCCAGATCACCCTCCACAGCGACCAGCCGTATGTCTCATGGCGCTGGGATGAGCGCCATCGAAACCAGCTCCAGATGCAGCCCCACGGAGCTGCCGGCCCTGGAAGATGTAAAACAAGCTGGTTCTGCTTCGGGGGCGGCCCACGTTACTCGTGTCACTGTCAGACGTTCTCGCGACTGACATTGTTTACATACAAGAAATTGTCGTAAGCTACCTGAGAATTCTGGAAATTCTCTATACTTGACCTTTGTAAGAAAAACCACTCGATTTTTTACCAGTATAAAACTAAAGAAAAAAAAAGGGAAATTGTCAAGGTAATGAGGTAATACACATACACACACATTCACACATGTACATGCTGCATCTGTACAAGCTATTAATATGCATTGACTGTACAGTATATGAATATATTAGCATAAATGTATTAAGTATCCATCAAAATTACAGTCAGATTTTGCCTTATATTTACATTCTGACAAGATGTACCCCAACCTTCTGCCCTGTTAAGTCTGGGATAGGCTCCAGGCCTCCACAGCCCTGGCCAAGATAAATGGTTACAAGACAGATGGATGGATGGATGGATGGATGGAACAATTCCTTCAGTCACTCTCAGGCACTTAATATTCAACAAGAGAAAAGAAGAAATATCACCATTTTATTACCATTATCATTACTAGATAATAAAACAAATGACTTCGAAAGGCAGATTTAATTAAAATTCAGTAATGAGCCCTTTAAAAGGCACGCTAAAGCACGTGACATTCAACAACAAACTATTAAAAATTTGCTTTTAATTTCACTACAGTGACATTTCTACAACCCAGCTAGAAACCCTACTGACATTCATTGACCAAAACTCTTTTGCCCCCAAAAACTTCCCCGTTTATCAGATTAGCATATATATAATTTAAAAGGATATTCAGGTTTGAAATTCATTTTCTTGCTTCAAGATTATGCAGGTGCTTGTGGTCTTACCATCTACCATATAATCAAATAATTAACATAAAGTCACTCATAAACATTGCTGCTCCTCGTACACTAAAAACAGTTCAAATTCTTCAGCAATAAACATTTTTAAAGCAGGCGAATTCCACATATAATCTCTGTCAGATGGATTTAACAGAGTAAGCAAAAAATGTAGCTCAACAGGACAGGATGACTAAATTGTGCTTAGATGATTTTAAAGCTATTAAATAAAGTGCAGGTGTGATGTAAACATCACATGAGTATGACATCATCTTTCAGCGAAAGCTTCTGCTAAACACATATTACAGGTGAAATTTAAATGTCCTGTGCATCACTGCAGGTGACCGATAAAAGTTTAAGGATCTTTTGTCCCTTCTGTCGTCCAACCATGTCAGGTAATATGGGTTATTCAAGGTATCCAAAGGCAGTTCCAGCACCAACAGTCCACGATGCTATACTGAGATACCGGGAGAGTTAGTTGCCATGGTGAGCAATCTGAGCAGAAACAACAGAATAAGAGAATGAGTCAGGGAGAGTCAAATTGACAGGCAACAGGTCTGTCACAGAGTAGCGAGAAAAAAATGACTAAATTATGAGAAGCCTGGCCATTTGTCTGTGTGCTTATTCTGAATGCTAGTACAGATACAAACACAAGAATAACAGGCAATCTTAGATCCACCGTCATATTCACTGCCATTTGACATCACTGTCTTCACCAAGCTAGACCGCCCATTGTCCAATGAAATCAAATTATCCACAAAGAGCCAGAAAAATTGTCTAGCTAATATATCTTTAACTCTTTACCCAATGTCATATTTACATATTCATTGTTTAATCTTCAGTATTCTTAGAGGCAGAGGCACCACAAGAGGTTTTGGGCCCCATGAAAGCATATTATATTTAGACCCCCAACCCAGACCAATCCAATTATGTTACAAATTATTTAGCCCTATACGGTGCCCCTGCTTAGAGGTATGTAAGTGTTTTTAGACTTGGGAATATAGAATTCACTTCTCAGTATCACCTGAAGGAAGAAAATAGTTACCAAAATGAAAACACAAAGTCTCCATAGAGAGTACAAGTATAGCCTGACCTGAATCTAGGTGAATCACTTTCTATTTTTCATGACAATATTAAATTGATTTTTTTCCCTCGTGAGACATTTAAAGCTGCAAACACAGCAGCAGCAGCTAGACAAAGGCCATGGGAAATATTGCTGAGCTAGGTTTTGACCTGAGCAGCCAATGATAGTCCCTTGTTTTGTATAGAGCCATAAATGCCATTTCTACATGCTGTTAATGAAGGCTCAGATTGGTGCCCGATGACATCATCCTGCCGGAAACGACCTGGGCATCCCCGTTGTCGTGGTAACTGCCTGCAGAGCAGATGCACACCAATAATGGGTGCAGCTACCCACTGCAATATTCATACTGGGCAATCGGCTGGCTGAGGGAAACACTCTTAAAAGACACCTGGCCAGAGATGAAACTAAACACAGATCCAAAGCATTTTTTTTCCTTTTGCATATTAAGGAACTTTATTTTGACATCTGTATGACTTTTTGTTCCTTACCAGGGGGACTTGATAGGAGCACAGTCATTTATGGTAATGGTTCCACATGTTTTGCAATTATGAAAGTACTAGCATTGCCAACAATCCATTACCCCCAACCACCCCCACTATTCTTGGCTTAAACTGTCAGGACACTAAAAAGGAATTTTGTGTGCAATTTTGGACCAATAAAATCACGGCCCTGCTGAGTATTGCTATCACACTGTGCCATCCTGGGTTACAGGGTGATGTCAGTACTCAGGTGCTAGAGAACTATTTTCTGTTGTTCTGTCGTTGACCCATCCAACCATCATTAATTGCAGAACTCCAAAATTCATGGGATCCATGTTCAAGAAAACATCTGTGGACAAATTTAACAAAAGTTGTTTGTTGCATTACATAAGGACTAAGTCAATTTTGGTTCCTGATCCTGTAGCATATGATGAGGAAGCCTAACTTCAGGTGATTGGTGGTCTCATCTCAAAAACAACAAAAAATGGACTGAGATTTGGAAACTTGCTCTTCAGTTCTCCAACCACTTACCCAGCACAAGTTAAGGAGACCAGCTGTTCAATTTAATTCTGTTCTTTCCTCAAATGCAGCTGACAAAAACTAAAATAAGTGCAGGATCATCCTGTCTCCACTGACAACATAAACCCTGCCTGTAAAATTGGCTTTTCATTTATCTCAGTAACAACAGTGCCATGAATCACACATTTTTGGGCCGTTGTGGATCTAAATGAGTCCCTCCTGTCTCCGCGGCACAGAATTGACGCCGCATAATCTTGTAATATCACAACGGGACTCGGACAGGTTCTTAGACTGAGCATGACACTAAGGAATAAAGAGACAGCTGGTAACGCCTGGTGTGACGTAGAGCCGCTAAGGTGCTGTGAAATCCCAATTCCCAAGCATGAACGTTTAACAGGCAACGGGGTGCTCATCTCTACCCCCCTTCCTACAGCCAGCACCATACGCGCTGTACCCAAGGGCTGTGCAAAAGCGGGGTCAAAGGTCAGTCAGACAACATCCACGTCAAGGTTTTTCGACTGACGTGTCCATCAGAATAAAATCATAAACATGTGGCTCTGTGGGCTGGAACTCTATACTCGTGATTGTGTGATGGGAAGGTCGCCAGTTCAAATCCCATAGCTTGCAGAGTGATGTCACCATTGGGTCCTTGAGCATTTAACCCCAATTGCTCCAGGGACACTGTCTGACCCTGTTCTCTGATCTTCAATTGTACATCACTTTAGACCGGGGGTTCCCAAAGTGGGGGTCACGAGATGACCCAATATGTTTATTAAATTTTAAAAACATGAAAAAAATAATCCATTTCCACAGTGACCGCAACCGGTCTATCGAGATAATCCTAGTGAGAGAAACCCATCAAAATTAACCGAGGAGACCTCCCCCCCACCCCCAGTCATGGGCTGAAAAGTTTGGGAACATTTGCCTTAGACCAGTGTTTCCCAGTCTGGTCCTCAGGGACCCCAAGACAGTCAAAATGTGGACTGTCTGGCAGGAAGCTCAGGGGGAGCAAAAATGTGGACTGTCTGGCAGGAAGCTCGGGGGGAGCAAAAATGTGGACTGTCTGGCAGGAAGCTCGGGGGGAGCAAAAATGTGGACTGGCTGGCAGGAAGCTCAGGGGGAGCAAAAATGTGGACCGGCTGGCAGGAAGCTCAGGGGGAGCAAAAATGTGGACCGGCTGGGGATCTCCGAGGACCGGGTTGGAAAACACCGGTTTATATAAAAGTGTCCTCAAAATAAATGTAAACACTGTCCTTATTTCCAAAGGTGAGCGCATACATAACCGAGGGAGACACTGATGTTTTCAGTCTGAGCTCACTATTTAAGCAGCCCAGGCCGAAAGCCTGAACCACCCAATTTTTAAATACAAATAGGACATTCTGATGTTTATTAAGAGGGGAAACTCTTTTACACCCCTCTGAATAGTGCCAAGCGATCCTCCTTAGATCTTAAGGAGGTCTCAGAGGCATTTTTGCCCGTGACGCCGCTGTTCCTTTAAAGAAGCGAAGGAACGACTGAATTCACATTTCCCTTTAGCTCACGCTATGATCAACGAACCGTCAAGTCTGATAAAAAACTACAGGCCGTATGGAGAAAGAATGGCCACATAAACACATAAACAAGGATAAAAATCTTAAAGTTAACGTTAAATAAGTCACTTCAAATGAAAGCTAATATTAAAAGAATAATGCCTTACCAGATGGAATCAATAAGAACGTATTTTTGTGGTACAACTCCTTATAAACTAGCCTATAAGGCCATTCTAAATATATTTTTTACTATTAAAATCTACAGCCATCACTGGATTTCAGGGCGATGTTGGAATAAATGGAACTGAAAGCTGTATTTTTTAGTCATTCATGCTCATTTTGGTTTTCCTTGGTCAGAGAAATGGTGACAGAAAAAAAATGTCACCAGCTGGGCTCTTTATATTCCTCACCATTCCAGACTGGGGGCGGGACTGAGCGCAAAGCTGAAACCCCCATGGATTTATGGAGTCTGCTACACCGGTCAGAGATCCACATTCACCCTGGCCTTCAAACCCACTGTCAGCCACGCTTGTCCATACAGGCCTGGACGCTCCCAGAGGACAGTGGGTCAGCGGAGGAGAGGCTGACTGACTGTGACGAACCACCCCGGAGACCAAAGCATCCCTGCCGTCGGACACATAGACCTTCACGGGAGATCTACTGGTCTCCAGGACTGCAGGACTACTGGAACGAGCTTCATGCAGCTCCGTGCAAAGTACTCCTGACACCAGCTCATTAAATCCCTGTTGCTGCCGGCTAATTCTGTCTCTTCCCACCTCAAACGCAGCACGGGCTACGAGGGGCGTAAGGTGAGAGATGATCGATGCTTGCGGTTTGATACGCACAAAAGAAGACCTCTTCCTCTATTACAAAGCATCGCGCTCGAAGAAATAAATTAGCGCTTCAATGCATTGCGGAACGTCGTTCGGAATTGGCCAAATGGATTTCAGTATGGTTTTGTGTTTTCCTTATGCAAGAAAACGGCGGACAGAAATGAGTAAGAGTCCATCGGTACTTTAAACAAACTAGGAAAGAAGAAACGTGTTGAGAAAAATTCCCTACCGCTCACATATCCGTTTCGGCATAGTCCTTCAGCATAAGCACATCCATCTGATATCGATCCCCAGCAGCCACACCAACAAAGGCAGTCATGCAGAAACGGCTAGTTCTTGGATAACAGGAAACGGCAGCATTGCTTGTGTCTCCTACGGCAAGTTCCAGATGAAGGCCTGTCTGGAAAACCTTCTTGCCATTTCAAGAGGCCTTATTCCCAGGCCCAAATCCCCAAGGCATCGCCATCGAAGTCATTTCAGAGCAGGGACAAGGCTTGGATAAAATCATTCCAGGACAGCCTCTCATCTGTGCCTTCCATTCCCACATGAAACCTCCGAGGCATGCCCCCCCCCCCAACCCTACTCGACCCCAACCCCCCCAGCGCATGCAGAAGAAAGTGAGAAGGTGCCTCCCCCCAGGAAGAAGATTGCATTGCACTGATTAAATTTTAATGCCTGCTTTTGGAAGAATAATGAACAGACCAATCCCAGGGGGCTGTGGGGGCGGAGTCTCCGCACTACAGACATACGCCCGTGCACACGGTCGCTCGCATTCTGGCTCACGTGCACCTTAGACATCTATGCCTGCTTCTGAATGCTGGCACACCGGGCGAGCTGGGAGTGTGTCCCACGGCAGGGGGACATGGGAGAACCTCAGAAAACCGGCAGCTCCATCGGAACGCCGCATGACTGAGCTCAGATACTGCCTGCCCTGGGTCTGAAAGAGCCTCCCTTTTATAGGCATAAATAAATAAGCAAAATGAGGCAGGGAGGCACCCTGTCAGCCATCTGTACTTCCTGTCAGCCGCATTGATTGTCCCATAAATCAACGCAAAGCGGTCCAGGTGTTTGCTATGCACATATATTAATCTGGACGCAGTATCTCATGTACAGCCAGAACCACCTTGCAATCGATGCATTGGAGCAGACCTCCAACAGTGTTAGCAAGGCTGTGCTTCATTGCAAGGCAAAAAAAAAAATCTTACACTGGAATTCAGACGCTTCTGAGTTGGGTTCTGGGTTACATTCTACCTTGACGTGACGCTCTCTCACTTCTGTGATAACACTGTTTCCCAGCCCCACCGAATCAAAAGCTTGCTAAATCATCAGCTTCTGTTGCATGGATTTACTTTCTTAATTCCAATTAATCCTGCTTAGGCACACACGTTCCTTCTGTGTTTGCTTTTAAAAGGTCATGTGCAAAGGCTGAAGATGGCAAACAGCCTCCATTAGACATAGCCGGAAATAAGGGATTCCTGCTTCCTTAATGAGGTAGTGCGCATTAAAATATCTGAGCTGGAGCCAGGAGCCATATTTATGGTCAGCGTTTGGTCGCTGGGGAGGAAGCAGAGTCGTACCGTCATTGGATGACGCACGGAGATGATTATGAGGAAGGGGATGACCAATTCAATTACGGCATGGGATTTTCACTTCAGCTATTTATCATTTCATCGTGGCACCTAAATTCTAGTGGCCATCACAGCATTTGATAAGAGGGGGAGGGCTTTCTCATCCAGTGGGACGCAATTAATGGCTTTTCAAGTCATCTGTGCGACACCAGCTGCAGACACGTCTACGCAATCGGACCACGCGAGAGTCCAGGGGAAACTCGGTGGGGACACGGCTCAACACAAACGCGCTGAGGATTTATGCGAGCATAAAACAACCCAGAGAAGTTTTGTTAACCTTTCCAGATGTTTGGCTTCCGCCCGGGATTAATACGTAGCTGAGGCGGATGGTAATTGGCAGGTGGATGCGGGAACGTGCGGCGGTAGGGGACTCGGGGAGAACCGGAACTTTCCCCACAGAGTGGAGAGTAGGGGTGAACTTGCCCACAGGGGGGGAGGTCATCTTTCAGTTAATGTATTACGCCATTCATACAGAGCGCTACCCTGAAAAAAACCCCCAGCTTCTGGCTGGGGTTCAGCTATTCGGAGGAGGGGGGGGGGAAATGAACAGGCATAATTTTCATTTGCGTTTTAACAACTTGCTAATGGACAAACGGCATCGCCCGCATGATCCGAGAGATGAAGAGGTGTCATTGGTCTATTTATTTTTTTCTACGACATAAATAACGCCTGCCAGCAAGCCCGTAGAGCTTTTAATTACAGCTGGACTTCCTCTCGTAAAACCAGTAGCCGAACTGTGGATCGCGTCCAAAGAGAAGCAGACTGAAGGAATATTTACCCAACCGGAGTGCAGGTAAAAGCGGCACGGAAAGAGCCAGAAGCCTAAAATAACGATAGACTGGATCAGGATAGATTTGTAGGCTCCCCTTTGGAAAGCTGCTCTCTTAGCATCTGCGACACTTGCAGCAGTTTCGACTTAAGTTACACATATTTTACACACACATTCTGTTTAAGTTACACATACATTACACACAGAAACACACAAAAAAGTGCAGCCCATAGCCCAGCCACCACAGGCATCCTTCTGTATGTATGTATATATGTATAACCATGACCAAACAGTGGCTTCCCCGGAGAATACAGACTCGGGGTTCCCTTGTACTGCTCTCCAGCTCACATTATGGTCCCAGATGTATTCCACAAAGACGAGATGTGGAAAATGAGACCCAAACCGTTTCCAGAAGGAGCGGTTAAAATGGTCCCTGCCATATTCGGCACATTTCACTCGTGATGAGACACAACCGCGAGCAGCGGTAAAACTACGGAAATGCAGAGGCTGCTTGACAAGCCACGCTACCCAAAGGAATTATGGGGAATCAAAGAGGGGAGCGAGTTCATGATAGGGTCGAGTGGCCGGGGCTCTGTTTAAGATCTTATTTTACATCAACTGATCCATGTTATGGCCTCATTGACATCGACACGGTCAACACATTAACGATCGTGTGCCGAGCAGATAGGATTGCTTGTTTAGGAACTGTAAACTGGCTGGGGACTCGAGGGTTAATATGTCGTGAGACACGCAGTTATGACCTCGTGCAGATCTGCGAAGCAATCATGCGGATGGCTCCGCCGTAAACCACAGCCAGCCGGGGTAGGTGGGGGGAGGCCAGTGCCCCCACACTCACTGCAGAGGGTGCATTAATTAATGCTCCGATGTGGAATTATGCATGAGGGAAGCTGTGATTTTTAACGCTCCGCTAGTCCATGAACTATTCTTGGGTAACTAACATTTTCACAGCATCTGCGTAGCTGTCACTGTGAAAACCCCATATTACTGTGAGGATAACCCTGTGAGGTTATCCAACTTGCACTGGACTGCAAGTCTTGAAGTGATGGGTGAGCATTTAGCTAAGTGATGTCTGTTCATTCTGAAGCAAGCGGCCCAGTGCACAAGAAGAAAAGAATTTATCTTGGTGTATTGCATGGAAAAAAAATCGTTTCAGAAAACACGCCTTCCCTCTCAGCGTACTTACCAGTAGATTAAACAAGTTTATAAATATTAATTCAACAAGCATTGTTTGCTAAATAAACGGTCACCGCAAGCTACGTTACAGCAAAAGCAGTTAATTTTGCAGTTCTTTGCCCAACAAACGATAACATCAGGCCTTGGCAACAGGGCATTATATTAGACACTAGATATAATTACCAGCTATTTCAGAAGTCTCTCAGGTTACTACATTATTTATAGCAAAGTACGCTTAATATCCGCACTCCCCAACATAACAGCAAAATAATATTAAGAGAGTGAAACTGAAAAGTATTAAATCCATGCGTGTCTCTATGGAAGAAGAATCTTAATGTTTCATGTCATAAATCCCGATCAATTAACAATCTTCCTTATTGCCTCATGAGTTGACCAATGGCCTGTAAGCCCTTTATTGTCACTCTGCAACATAACCCACATCAAGAAGTAGCAGTGATATATCAAAGCATCCTCTTCTCTTGCTTGGGAGT
The DNA here is from genome assembly GCA_026781145.1 of Hippopotamyrus pictus. NCBI lineage: Eukaryota > Metazoa > Chordata > Actinopteri > Osteoglossiformes > Mormyridae > Hippopotamyrus > Hippopotamyrus pictus. The sequence continues at coordinate 26,408,093 of JAODLC010000065.1, read as the reverse complement.
CTGAGGTTCCCAAAGGCTTGCGAGGACGAAGGGAGCCGATGTCACAATGAGTGATGGTCTCAGACACTCAGAGGAGCCGTTTAGCTGTCATTTTGAATGACAAGCCGATCTTGTTACTCCTACGCCTTCCTATTCCTGTCTCATCTTATGGTCATAAATGACAGGCGGGTTCCCAGTAATCAATACTGCACCAGATATCAACACATTTAATTTCAGTAGTTTCTTTTTTTGGGGCTCCATTACTTACAAATGAAAAAAAAAGTGCTAATTTTAATAAATGAGCAATCAAGCATGAAGTGGGAACACAAGCAGAATTAGCCGGCAAACAGAAAGTAACGTGTTGGCATAGAATTTAGAGTGGTGCAAATCTGAGGTAAATACGGTAAAAGGGAAAAAAGACTAGAATTAGCTCAACAGTTAACTGGGATGTGAAAAGCAAGTTAATTTATTTCTCTGGAGGCACAAGGACAAAATTTATAATACAAGGATGCAGCTACAGAAGGAGCAATGGTGGACATTTCCTGGCGAGTGAAATAACAAGAGGTGCACAACAAAAAGCAATTTAATTAAATTGCCATACAGACTCACAGGCCAAAATCACACGAGGGAGAAATTCCTGCATGAGATATGAAAAGTCCTGGGCCTCTTGTAACGTTAAAGGCAGAAGACACCAAACAAATCGAAAGCACAGATTAATCTAAGGAACAATGGATTTTTTTATTTTACATTCTTCTTTTTATTATTGTCCCATTCCCCAAACCCCTAGACTAGGAACCTGCAATGTCCATCACTTTCTAGCCAGATCCAGTACCATCGCCTCTGTAACCCTCACAATCAGTTAAGTTTCCTTTTACTTTCTGTAGTGACCGAAAGACTTAATTAACCTTAAAAAGTGTGACTGGGCTTCATGGCGATGTGAGCTGTGTGGCACTCACACTCGTGGGGGGGGGGGGGCGGCCGAA
>JAODLC010000065.1:26359990-26402994 GCA_026781145.1 Hippopotamyrus pictus | reverse complement strand
TATGAATAGTTATAGCCATGTTTATAATACTTTATGAATGCATTATAATGCATTATGAAGGTATTTATAATGCGTTATGCATACCGACTTTAAGTAAAGTGTTACCAATATTTTCATGGTGGCCCTAATCCTCTTCCGTATTTCACAAAGATTTCCTAACAAGCAGGCAGACCCTTTCGTACTTGAGTGGTGGTTTTTGTGCATTGCTGTGCTTTGAGCTAATCACTAACAAATAAATAGATGGATAGATACAACCTGAATAGCACAGCACACAGCAGACTCCTCCACCGTGACATCTGAGGCCATGCAAGCACAGGTGACACACTCAGGTCATCAATCTTCATGTTCCCTTGACAACTCTTTAAGGTGGTAAAGGTGGTAAATGTTCCACCCAGTCACCTCATCCACCCGATAAGTACATATAATTATTGAAAATCACACAGATCTCAGTAATTTAAAAGATGTGAGGGCAGATAATTTGACATTTACGTACCCGAAGGTGCCCTACCACGCTCTGATTGGTCTTGGTTCGTGGCTAAACAACACTTTGTTGTCCTTCAGAGTACTGATTGGACGGCCTGTCAAAGCTGGCACTTATTAGAACTCACAGCCACTCATTGCTGAGAGGGGGGCGGTTTCGGCCTTCACTTCTTTGTTCCAAATGAGATTTAGGAATTCGGTTCCCCACGATAATAAGCACACGCAAAACACAATTACCCTCCAGTGTGATGGAAACATCACTCGCTGCCTGGCTTGAAATACCATCACTTAGTTGGCATTCGACTCACTTACTTGAACCCTTAGCAGTCATAATTTGGACACATGGAAGGGGGGATAACAAAAAAAACTACAGCTGAATGAAGAGAGAGAGAGAGAGAGAGAGAGAAGGTGAAGTCAAACGGTCACCTGTTGGCATTACTCAAATCAGCAGCCTCTCACGCCCCGAGTCTTAGGTTTCTATTTCCGACTACAACTGTGGACTGAGATTGTAAGGAAACAGCTAGAAATGGACGAAGTGATACTACTGATATCAATCTGAAGGGGGAGGCAGAGACGATAAGCGACATGCCAGCTGTAACCAGCCCAAATCCCCATCTGCGAGCCCCAGGGATACGTCACGCGGCGGAGGCCAGCCGCCAGAACCGGAGCGCCTCGCTAGCCTCCAGGTCCCCGTCAGCGACACGCGTCAGCACACTGTCCTTGTGCGTGTGACCTCCAGAGTCCCGGCTTCTCGCTCGGAGATCGCCAGGGAAAATCAGAGCAGAGAACCTCCCGTTACTCCCCCCCCCACCCCCCCGCCACATCGATGCCATTGATGAGATACGGTGACGTTAGGTACATCTGTCACGAGCTGTTATTATTTCCTCATTTGATGGGTAATAAAAGTGAGCACATCAACAGAAACCATATAAATATCAGGAATATTATCCACTCAGAGCTAGGGGAATGTAGGGGAACTAAATAAATAATGATGAACCCATTCACCAGAACAGCCCGTCTTATCCAAAAGACAATGATTATATAATAGCTAACATAGTGTACCTTTAGTAGGGTACTGTATCATGTCAGCTAGTGCTTACAAGCTCAGGCATTGCATTAATTCCAGCCATATCCAGAAGGAAAAAAAAATGTAGAATTGTACAAATGACTTCCATCTTCGAAGAGTTTGAGTTGGATGTGCTTCTCTTTGTCATCGTGGGAAAAGTCACCCGGCAGGTTGGTGGTCTCCCGGCCGAGGGTGTGAAGTGACTTTGCAGATTCTGGGCTTTGTCTTCTCACGCAAGATTATGGGGGGGGGGGGGTTGAAGGCATGCTCTGTGACATCCAGCGTAAGTGACAGGGACACAGAGCCCTCACTGGTACCTGGAGCAGTCAGACTCTGGGAGAGGACCCGGGAGCTGACTGGAGAGGAGCCAGGAAGGAGTCAGACGATAAGAAGCTCGTTTCATCTCCGCTACGCGGTGCTAAGTGGGGAAAATGGGACGGTCCAACTGGCACATGAGCGGACATGAAAAATAAACACATGGCCACAATCATATGCAATTATCCCTGCTGTATGACACTACTCTCATCAGACTTTTTATCATACCATTAAACTCTTAAGATTCTGAAGTCTCTACCATGAAAACACATCTGATGGAATATAAACCAATAAACCATTATTACACAGGGTGGTATATTACCTGATGCAGAAGCATCTGTTAGCTTTACGAGTCTGAGGTTGGCAGGCGAAGACCAGACTTTCATTTAGAACAAATTCACCCTTTTCTGAAACAAAATGGAGAGAGGACGCAGAAAACCATGGGCAAAAATGGCGTGTACGTAAGGTATCAAATCGATGGTTAACAGTGTACAAAGGGACAAAGCACCAGTTCTTCACCGTTCCTCGAGTCGCGCGTCGCCACGTCCAGGCCTGATAAACGGGTGAAGCCGACACTGTCAAGGAAAAGATAAACAGGCACCGTTCGGCTCAGCTAAGCACTTAGCACATGGCAACACTCAACGACTTCTGTTGACTAATCACTCAGAGGGCCTCCGGCTACGTACGAGAGCTGCTTGGTCAGGAAGAGTGCTTAGTAACGTCTCAATGAGGTCATAGTGTTTCCTATATTTTATACATTAACGCAGAAATGCCAGACTGGATACTAGCTTCAAGTCGTATTTCTCTGATGCCAGTCGGTTTTCTTAATATCAGTAACAACACACTAATACAGACACGGAGTAGGGGAATCTCCTCCGAGTCTTCAGTGTCCAAGACCTTCCTATGCCCGCCACAGGCTGTCAGACTCATTTTATCACGCTGTCAGGCTGAGAATCGCCTGGTATGACCTCGGAAGGAATCCGGGGGAGGAGAGAGGAGCCGAAAGAGACCCCCCCGATGAGTGGAGTACCCGCATTGCTCCCAAACAGACACCTCCCCCCTCCCCACCAACTCAAGGAGAAGCCCCGTCCCCGAGGAACCAGCCTGTCCATCAACGGTCCGCTTTGTTCCAGTCTCACTTACTCGCTAAAAGGGTGGATTTCACTCTCTTCCCCCAGCAGCTGGAGCTGACTCGAGTTCCAAATGCCTTCGGTTGCCTCTTCTCGCTACAAATGCCGGGATTAGGGGCGCCAGAGAAGTTACAGCATGGATATCTGATCAGGAATCAGAGTTACGAAGCTGCGCTCCGTGCCATTGCTGCCACAAAGTCCATTTGAAATTACAAGAATCTATGACTATGCTTTCAGTCTATTTCGCCATGCATGCCAGTTTTCCGCTCTTATTTCAGTTATTAGGTTTTTGTGGTTTTATTGATGGAGGACAAAAGGCATAATCAGTTCAGATTTATAGTGTCTCAGTAACAGACAGCAGTTCTTAAATATTAACTGCCTCAAGGAATACCACAGCTCTGAACTGGATAAGAGGAACGGATAATGCATAGATGGATGGACAAATGAATGGATGAAGGGGTGAATGCTTCAGCGATGCAGAATGACGCAGGTAGAATCTCATAAAAGCTACGCTCAGATAACGTATTTGATACTGCAGGCATTCTGCACGTTTCCAAGAGGCCAACATTGTGGTCTAGAATCCACACAATCCCCAAAGAAGATCAAAATGCAAGGAAATACCGCTAGTCGTCAGTCAAATCGCAGGGCCCCTGAGATTGCGCTCATTAAAAGCCAGTAAAACTCAGCAAAATGCGCCGTTTCTTTGCCATGCAGTGCTCGCAATATGAGACGTGCAGGGAGCCCCCGACATTACCAGGGCCGACAGAAAGCGAATGCAGCCATGCTTTCTTGACATGCTGCAATTGAAATGATTTCTTCTCTACTAGTTTCTTAAGAGTACTGTGCTATTTGACCACACTTCCTGTGGGTGGCTGGGTCTCTATAACCTGGCCGTATCGCAGCAGCCCATAACGCAGCGAAACAAAGGGCCCCGAGCGAGGTTCAGGCCACGTTTCGGCCCGAGCACTCGAACCCAGCTGTAAATACAGCGTCTGTCACCATTTAACCTGCCAGAAAAAAGCCAGGTTGCCCGGAAGCTGCCCTTCGAGTATCGGGCCGGATAAACAATGCCGCTAAATAGCAGGAAGTATTAAAGCCGTATTTCCTCCGCCCACTTTTGTTCCCGGGGCGCCAGCAGAGGGGACGCGGGGCAGCGCGCCGGACTTTCTCACAGGGCCTGACGAAAATAGGAAGGGCCGCCATCGGCTCTTTAGCGCGCAAACAGGAATATGCCCCCCCTCAGCACAAACAGATATTACGAGAATCAGAGAGACCAAAAAAGAAGCAAAAAAAAAAAAAAAAAACCCGCATACACACACACACACACACACAGCGTGTACACTGAGGTTTCCTGGCGCTGCACAGCGTGGCAAAGAGGCAGCGGCGGGATCCGTCAGCGGCCCAAGCGTGCCGCACGTCGCAAGCCCTGCGTCGCTGCAGCTACTTCCTGAGAAACTAAACCGGTGGGAAATTTTGCTGAAGCGTGGAATTGGGCCCGGTTATGAGCAACCGCAGCTTTGATATTCAAGAGAGCAGAGTGAGTTTGGCAGCTGCTGGAGAAAAAAATACATATATATACCCTGATATGAAGACTGGAAACAATCAATTAAGGAAGAAGGAAACCGCAAGAGTGTCTTCGTTTTAAAGAGCAAATGGAAGCCTGGTCGTGACTGGGTCGACGGTGGTTTCACTGTTAGATGAAGCCCATTCACCTGAAAACTAAAATATCAACTATCGTCTTCAATCTGCACTCAAAACTAGACCAATAAATTGTTTAAATTTGAAAACTATTTTAACTGGGACGGCATGGTGGTGCAGTGGTTAGTACTGTTGCCTCACACCTCTGGGACTAAGGTTTGAGTCTCTGCCCTGGCTCTATGTGTGTGGAGTTTGCATGTTCTCCCCGTGTCATCAGGGGGTTTCCTCCAGGTACTCTGGTTACCCCCCACAGTCCAAAAACATGCTAAGGTGCAGTGGAGTTGCCAAATTGCCCATAGGTTTGAATGGTGTGTGTGCCTTGTGATGGGTTGGTGCCCATAGCTTGCAAGATTGGCTCTGTACACCCACAAATGAATCAATATATTTTAACTATAAAAGCATAATAGATGTACTATGAATTATGTAGCTCAATTATGTAGATCATGGAGAATATGTCAGGAAAAGGATCCAGGCCCAGTTGTAAATTAAACGTAATTAAGCACCAATTCACAACATGAAACAGGATAAAGTGGACTGGCCTCCAGTCCAGTGAGTCAGCATCAGTGAATACGGTGGAAACACTGTAAATTAAATCTCTCCCAGTTGGCATGGCGGGACTGAGGCCGTCCTCTGCGGGCGGCGAAGTCCACAAAAATAAACACGGCGGAGATGATGAATAGGTGTCTGCAGGCGGGTAATCAGTGGACAACACCAGCGCGCGCGCACACACACACACATGCACACACACACACACACACACACACCCCAAGGTCTAAAAGAGTCCAGAGAGGAACAGCCGCAAGGCCTGATGCAGCGACCCACCAATGGGAGCCCTGCGAGGGGAAACCGGTGACATCGCCTGTCAGAAGGCCAAACCAAACGCTCACAGAGGGGCGATGATGCTGATTTATTACACAGCATTGCAGAAAATCAGCTGTTACAGGAAAATCCTCCAAATGAATCACCTCCAACCTCCCAGTCACCTGTTATTTCCTCACTGGCATCCGACATGCCCACAGCGCATTCTCGATTTACCTTCCTTTACATGCCCACAATGAGAACCTCCGAAGTGGCTTGGCGTATAGCGTGTTTTCATTTTGAAAGGACTGGCCACTTCACCCTTGTCAGCGTGACGCCAGACCACACAGAGCGCGCTCTGAAAGGATTGCAAGATGCGGAGGGCGGCCGGAACATCAGGCGCTCACAGTCGGCGCCCGCAATTCGACGCCACTGCCAACTTCTTCTGCTGGCTTCCAAAGCGGATTGTGATCTGATTGGTTTATTGGGGTCTGGCATGGCTCACCAAAGAGGCATTATGGAGTCCGGTTACCTTCCCAGCATGACCACAGCTTGGGAGACGCCATCGTCAATCGCTGCCTACCGATACCTCTGAGCTCAGCCTCCAGTGCAGTGAAAGTCAGAACGCACGATAACAATTGATCAATGGAAAAAAACTGCGGCCGCCGAGGGAAATGACGGTTGCCGCGGAAACGCAAACGCACACCTGCACATCCCCCTCCCCCCTCCAAGCCAATCACATCAGCACCACCAGCTGTCTCGGCGTCTTCCGGAATGTCACTGTAAGGTCATATGTGGCCTCTCCACTGCGCCTGTTTTATTATCAGTGTACGTTGAACCCATTGGCAATGCTATTTGTGACGTAGTTTCGGGATGTCAGACAACGAGAAGCAAGCACCTGGGACATCGATTCACCCGGCTTCAGATAACCTCACAATTTCCCCGCTCTGTCTAGCCAGACGGACGTTCCCGGATAGGTAGAGGAACAGGAGCCAGCCAGCCTTGTGTACCCCATCATCTCCAGACCACTTGCACTGAAGCAGACCACTGAGTTGGCTCAAATAAAAAAAAATAAAATAAAAATTATTTGATTTTTTTTCCTGGATAGGAAACTTTTTTTCCTGGACAGGAATTTCATTTCTGAGTCATTACTACAGAATTCCACCTAATACCTTCCCTTACCTTCCTTACACTGCAAAAAGTCTATTATTTATTGTTACTGTCTATTAATGTCTAGATGTCTTTTCACTGTCTGAATGTGTGTATTTAGCTACTGTAAACCTAGAAGTTTGCTTCTATATCTATCTATCTATCTATCTATCTATCTATCTATCTATCTATCTATCTATCTATCTATCTATCTGTTGGGGGCCGGTTGATGACCACTGACCTAAACAGTGTTCTTTGGTCTTTGTCTGTTTATTTCAACTGACACATAAGCTGCACAATCAAACAAAGAAGCATCTTTGACTCTAATTTCTCACTGCTTTCCAGCCTTAATTCCTCCATGGATAAGACGCAGGACAAAGAAACAAGGCCAGTTTGTAGGCCGCCGCGAGTCTGAAGCACACTGGGCCTCCATTCCGGAATGCTGCTCCGCCATCCTGACGGACAGTGTTCCGGAACGTCGAGTTAAGTGGAGACACGCGGGCCTCTGTCCCTTTCGGTTTATACGCTGTTCTTTTATGTAACCATCAACATTGAGAGCTATTGACCCGGAAACCTTGATTATTAGAGCCAGTACAAAGTAAGAATCCTGCCAATTTATATCGGTTAGCTAACTTGGGATTCATTGGCTCGGAGTCCAATGCAAACATTGGACAATCAAAACAAATGATGAATCTTGGGGACATTTTTTTCCAGTAGCTAAAAAGGTATGAAACGCAAGTCTAGAAAGAGTGCACACGAAGGACAGCATGACACTGGACAAGAAATAAAATCATTCTAAAACTGAAGCATGACCACATCTGCAAATATATTCCATATAATGCTAGCTGCAGTATAAAGTGGGAAGTACCGTAATCTATGTAAGATAAGGGCATTTGCTAAGTTTAATCAACAACAATTAGCAAAGAAGGAAGGAAATTTTCCCAGCTCTCCACTTCCCTACAAAAACATCCCATTGGCAGAGATGGCAGACACCTGTCGTCTGTCAGTCAGCAGGAGCCCGAAATGATATTCACAATAGCTGTGCCTAGAAATGAAATAAGAACCAGAGGCCATGGAGACCGTGAAAAACCATTTATTCATAAGCAGGAGACTGTGGGGGAGTCCAGGTCCAAAGTCCAGCAACTGATACTTGCTTCGGATTTGAAAATATTGAGAGTGTATACTGTATGCAGTCTTCCAGCGTCAGCATTTGTATCTGTGTCAGAACAAATACATACATATCCCATTTAAACGTACGGCTCCTGGTACCTGGTACGTTTGGAATTGCACTGAAATGCAGGCGAGATGCACATATTGGACACACAGCTGATCACAGGTTTTCCAGCCTGTGGTATAAAGGTGAAGGTGGCAGATGCCAACAGACTCGACAAGCAGATCGGGGGCGCTGGGTCAGTTCTCGGAGGGATGGAGGGACTATCGACACTGTGGCGGAGAGGAGGACGCTGTCCAGACTTCGGTCGATCACAGACAATGCCGCTCACCTGCCCCGCAGTGTTGTGGTTGGACAGAAGAGCAGGTTTGGTCGCAGATTACTCAACATAAAATGCTCCACTGAGCGCATCAGGAAATCATTCCTTCCGACGGCCATCAGACACAACCAGTAAATCACTCAGGACATGTATGTATCTTTCTTCATGCAATATCATACCTGCAAAATTTGTTATTTTTTTTAACAAAACAGAATAGTTCTTATTTTCATTTCCACCCACTTCTTTAGTGCCATCTCCTTATGTCACACTTCATTTTATATAGATATTGTTGTATGTAGTACCTATATTGTTTATTTTTGTCTTTTTTGCGGTTGTGTACTTTGTAGTCTGCAGTTACAATCAATTTCCTCTTGGATAATAAAGGTTTTCTGATTCTAATAAAGGGGGTGAATACAGCTGTTCCGTGGGGGAATATATAAGGTTCTCAGCGATATATGAGGCTCAGTGAGTAACGGGGACGTAACTCTGTTGGAGTCAGCAAGCTCCACAAATAATGGCATATTATAGGTACACAAGTAAGGACCATCAAGACATACATCGGCTGCAACCCTCTTTTATCTGTCTCCATGCTGTCATTAAAGGTTCTGCCCCCCGAGAAATCATCGTCGGTACATCAGAAAACATCTCCAGCTCTGCACAGCGACACCCCCACTTATGGCCTAGCGTTCGCTTCCAAGCATCGTGGTGCCAGAAGTTTACCCTGGGGGAGACTGGGATCCATATTAGTCCAAGTAGGTTGGAAGTCAAAGGCACTGGGGCTTCCCCTTTCCATTGGTCTGAAGAAGATGAAGCTTTAAGACGGCCCACGGGAACCACGTTGGCTGTGGAAACGCCGATGATTTGTGGAAGGTAAAATATATATGTTTGCTTAGGAGAATCCATTTTTCATGTGTGTTTGCAGAAGAAATATATCAACTTTTCACATGCAGAATAACCGCCGAAGCAGAAACTCCCCAAGCAGTCGAGCAACTCTGGCTTGCTTTCATTGAGCTGCACTGTTGCCTTGAGGATCCATATGGATGGATAGACTGGTTGAAGGCACCATCTATGGTGCGTTGAGAGCTGGCTTCTTCAACGGTCATGCAGAACGACCATGACCAAGGTTTCCAGCCTACTGGACTATACCCTGAGCGCCAAAGAGGCCACCACAAATGCCTGTACTGATCATGTGTGAAATACAGCCACACTTCCTGCCAAGGGCGCCCTGTGAAGCATATCCCGGAGTCCCTCCATGCTCAGTGCTGAGGTCTGAAGTCCTTCAAGCACCAATCACCAGTGAGTCTTAGTTGCTTAAAGCATCTTCCGTCATCACGTTACAGGACAACAGGGGAAAATAAAGCCTGCAGTGATTCCAGGAGCTACCACATGACCATATTACTTTGTATACATGTATCGTACATACATGTTAAAAGATCTGAGCCTAAAGATTGCACTAAGTATACATAACACAATTACATTTAAAAAGACTGATGACAATTCAGGAAATTAAAACAAAGTTTCCGTCTTTCCTAACAAACCACCTCCTCCACACATGCCATTGCCCACATCCAGCAATAACACATCTGCTGCTATCTGCCGCATTACTCTTATCGGTAAATATTTATTTCTATAATACTACAATATTCTGTTTTCAGGATATACCATTTCTGTACTGTTTACTTGTAAATTTGTTTACACCACATTTATTGGTTTGAATTATGTGTATTGTGCACTTTGTTTGTTTGGCACTGTATGTTTTTCTGTGCACTTTGTTTGTTCGGCACTGTATGTTTGTCTGTGCACTTTGTTTGTTTGGCACTGTATGTTTGTCTGTGCACTTTGTTTGTTTGGCACTGTATGTTTTTCTGTGCACTATGTTCTTAATATCAACAATAATTTTTCATTGCATGTACCTTATTCACAAAATTCTTCCCGAGAAAAGTATATGGTAAATCTAAATGGTGCAATGTTGTGGAATTGAAGTGTAGACCTGTGGCAGATTACACGCAGTTATATTTGAAGCAAACTGACAGGGAGACAAAGGAAGTCCAAGCGAACCCTTTATATTTGGGAAAAACATCTAGAAATGAATCACAGTCCTCATGCTGCTCTGCACCTTCTATCCCCCAACGAGGACGTGATGCACGTGTGATACAGCCCCCTGATATCGCTTCCCCGCCCCCCCCCTCCGAATTCTTGATGGTTAACAGCTCCCTGCAGCCTGTACAATGAGGGTGTCACATTTAACAACGTCACTATCCATCATTGACGAACCAGTAACCCATAAATCAGAAACAGCGTAGCGCTGAACAGACTGGTGGGGGTGGAGGACCACAGATTTCCCATCACCCGACCCTGCGGACAAACATCACCCACCTAAGTGCAGACCCTTAGCATCTCAGACAGGGCATTGGGAGCCCCCCCCCCCCACCAATTACACCAATCTGCCCCAGTGCAATGTGCTGCCTAATCATCCTCCCTGACTTGACCTTGACAAGCAGGGTGACTTTAAAGTCAAACGGAGATCCAGCTAAATACCGTCTGACGTTTATTCCTACAGCGTAGAGCGTTTGTCATCGCTTCAGCGTTTCTCCAAAATCTAAGGTGAGGCTAAATAAAAGGGGAATAGGGTGGCAGTATGTGACTCCACATGCTAAAAAATGTTCTGTTGGGTACTTGAGCAAAGCCCTTAACCCTATAAATGCTCCAGTAGTGCTGGATGAATGGCTTGACCTTCTGCTCAGATGCCAAGCTTTGTCGTCCATGTGTGTGTGTGTCTCTAAGAGCAAAGGAACGGGCGCTGGTGGATTTAGGTATGGGTGACACGGGCAGTCGCCCAGGGTGACGTCCTGCCAGGGGTGGCAGGGGCACCTGTAAGAATGTAAAATGTACAAAATTTGCACATCACTTCGATGACATCATGCCACCTAGTGTAACCTCACCACTCGGAAGTACGAGATGGGGGGGGGGGGGGGGGTTTGGCCCCACTAGTAGCCCAAGGTAGGGGCAGCTGGGGAATCTATCAAACAGCACTCCTCTGACTTTGTAGAATACTAATGTAATTAATAAAATCAGTGACACCATGAAATGATACCAAATAAACCACAAGTCATTCATAGTGCTGTGAATATACAGTTTCAAAGGCATATTGCTGCATTTTTCCTGCAAAATCGCTAAGAGTAACAGAAAGCCAGCCTGCACACCACCAAGGTAAATTTGTTTGGTTTTGAATCGTGGTTGACAGTGGTAGTTGATGGGTAATGTTTTGATGTTCGAGTGCCAAATGAATACAAATGGATAAGAACAGGTGTAAGCCATCAGGCGCTCAGTTTAGGCAAAAGAGGAAAGAAGAAGAGGAGAAAAGATAAAGGTATGCAGCTGTTTCATCTCTTGGTGAGTATAATATTATGCATGTAATGAAATTGGCCAGTATAACACTAGTATGTTTGTTAGCCAATGGGGTAATAGTAATTGAGTGTAATATTTAATATTGACACTGGGTAATAAATTATATTCATGAATCTTATTTTGTATATATTTTTATAACCATATTGATTTAAATGTTATCGTTATTTATTTGTATATTTCCACAAATGACAGTTAGTGCAGAATGGTGCTTTTTTTATTGGTGGGGGAGCTGAGGGGGGTATTGGCTGGGAGGGGGTATATTCATAAAGAACGATATCAATATGCATGTGCAAATGGTGAATTAAGCATCACTTCCAGAAGAATCAGATATGCCTTTATGGAGGTGGAAGTGAGAAACGTCTACACAACACGCTTTCTTTAACTGGAACATTCCATCCCGCATCTGCATCATGCCTATACTGTACCATGCTGATCACTCCCATACAGATATCGTGTCAGTGTCAACTTGTCAACTTCTTTCGTTATTGATTTGTGTTGAGAAAATTTCTCTGTTTTATGACTGTCTGTAGAAAACTTCTCCATCCAAAGGTAAAGTCACACACTCATGAACCCCCCCAGGGTCTGGGCCCCTGAAATTCTCCCCCTTTCCACCCTGAGCAGGCAGACATTTTTTGAGCTGAACGTTATACTGTATATTTGTTTTCTGATGCAACCAAGTTGTACCGAATTTGAACATATTTCAGCCAAAAGCCCCATTTCTTCCGAATCAGTAGCTCTGGACGCCTGTGTAATTGAATTTGCACAGGTCCGTCACCACCGGCTGTCCCAGAAGGCTGGGCTATAGACAGGCGGCGCAATTTCAATTTCAAACATATGGAAGTCTGAAAGCCCATAAGCCAGAAGGAGTAAAAGTCAGACCCGGGCATATCCCAAGAAGGGGTGGCAGGGGAGACGTGACGTAGGATGACTGAGATCAGCAACAAAGGAATCAACAATGACTAAATGCATTGCAGATTGATGCATAGTGGGAGAGAAAAAAGTACCTCTAAGAAAAAAGGCTGTGATTCAGATTGAGGTATTTTCTGTGACTGTTATGTAAGCCTGATAATGAAATAGCGGCGCAGGAAGAGTACAGACGCCTTTGAATTTTTGTGCTAGCGACACCATAAGAGAGACAAAACAGAAAAAACATCAAACATAAATTTCCACTTATTCTGGGTATTTTATGAGAATGCCCAGAGCATTGGATAAGTCCATAAAGCTTGGAAAGATTGATGGTAAAAGAGGAAGAGGACCACCAGCAAGGTAGATGGATTCAATCATCACAACTGTTAACATACCACTGGAAAATCTGAAGACCCAGAGAGAACAGAGAACATTCTGGAGGGATGTTTACTTGGTCGCCAGGAGAAGACACCAACTGGACCTAATAATGAAAATCCAATAATGAGTCTGGTTGGTGGTCATGATTAAAATGAATCTAAAACAAAGCATTTCTCTTTACAAGTCCCAAAGACATACATTTGAAGAATGAATTAAATTATTTACTACAGGAGTTCCTACATCTCATGCTATTTGTTAGCACGACCAACATCTTACATACTGACCAGATTTTGCAACGAGACCAAAATTACAGGAGAGACAATAACCTTCCTCAGGCTCAGAAACTAATAAATAAATAACAGATTCAAGACTGGCTGCCAATACCCAGAATCCTTTGAGGCTAGACAAAGTGACCATGCTACCTAGAGTGCAGGCTACTCATTTTGAGGAGCTACAATACCATAAAAGTCTCTTACTCCACGATTTTGATTAAATGACTGTTGCAAACCACACCTCAGGCCAGAAACCGCTGAGCCAATGCTGTGTATTTCCATTACTTTATGATGAGGAAGCAAAAACATTTCATGTCAGCAAAACTGTGTCTGCATTTTACACAAGTAAATTTAAAATTCAGCATTCAAATAATGATAAACCATGGGTTATGGGTGCTTTTAAAAGTTGACTAGCAGCTAAATATTTCAGCGACCATCAGTATTTCAAGAGAGTCTTTTGAATATACCCTAATGATCTTTTCCTTTTTGTCTCCATCAACTAATTTATAATAAATGCAAAAGGCTGTGAGGTCATGGGAGTGATCTTCAAAGACATGATTATCCATGGGGATATGTAAAAAAAAAGCCTCGAAGACTAAGCTTTGAGTCTATCAAACTTTACTTTCTCATTACTGTAAATCTTGCAGATATAGTTTAGAGATTAACTTTCCTTGAGACCCCTTAGGCAATAAGACATCATGGTATCTAGCGGGATCCCAATCCTGATTTGATGAAGTTCCAGAGCTCTATAAAGCACCATCTTACACCATTTGAGTGACAGCATTATCAGCAACAGTACAGGCTGCCCTTAAGTCGTATTGTAAATTCAATGTATCAGCAACTCTGTTAAATGTTTGGAAGAAAACCAAACTGACTAATAAAAATGGCTGACAGTTCCCTCAAGTGAAACAAATTTCCTTTTTGTCATACAGTACATCTTCCACACGCAAACTGCTGGAAGATCGGAGAAAACTAGGCAGCTATATATACTTATTATATCGAACAGACTGCAACTGTGAGCTTTGGGGAATTAAAAGGAGGTCTGAATTATTATAATGAGGGATATTTTAAACAGCAGCCTCCGCAATGTCAGCAGTGACTCAAAGTCGCCACAGGTGGAACAGAAAAGAAACACAATTAACATTTGGTTCCATCATCTTTAATCGCCCAGTCACTAGTATATAAACAAAGAGAAGCCCGTCATTGGCCCTTGACCATGATCACTGTTTATTTTCTCTTATGGGGAACCAGTCCACTCCCCCCTTTTCGGAGAACAAGTTACATTTCATACCAACCAAAATATTACAACCACAAATAAGACTCTGGAAGTTTCTAAAACATTCTTAAATTAACCCTACCATAACCAATACCAGTCTATATATAAATTATTATTATTATTATTATTATTATTTTTTTTTTTTTTTAAGAACAACATTAAGGGACTGCAGGGTTCACCAGAATAAATCTGTATGCATTGCAGCGAGCGTCCTTGTTAATCAGAATTCTAAGTGCCGCGCCGTTGTTTCCTTCATCACATTCTGCATCCCAGCTTGTGATTACTAAGCGGTGATACATCTCCTGCCATATGGGAAGAGATGTTATTTGTCTGTCAATAACCGCCTTCTGCTTCCAAGATAACAAAGTCTGCCTCTAACAGCAAAAGTGTCTTATTTAGATGCCAGAATCAAAGGAGAACGCACCAAATTTAAGGGCACAAACGACCGTCTGCCATAAGTTACGACCCCCTCCCCCGTCCAGCAATATTGATTTTGGCTTTTACAAACACCCCACCAGGTCCATTCTACCTCAAACGGGTTGAGTTCAAGAGCCCCATAGCCAAAAAAAAAGGAGCAATTTGCTGAGGAGAAAAGTGCGGACTCGGGAGCGGCAAAGCCCAGCGGCAGGCCGGCCTGGTGAAGTCGGACTCTGCCGACAGGCACGTCACGGCCAGTGCCACAAACGCACCGTCACAGATGGGTCTGCCCTCTGCCAATGGAAACTGTGACCGGTGCGAATATGGCTGCGGAGCCGGGTCAGAACAAATCGCTTGGCGGGCACTGGGCCCCCACGCGGCACCCGGGCAACGTGACTCAAGCGGGACAGACAGGGGCAGAAGGAAACCCTAATGAGGTCGGACAAGCGTGTGTCCACCGGCCGAGCTGGCCCCGTGGGGCCGGGCCAGCATCTCCTACGACCGGCCTGCACTGGGCCAACGCTTCATGGCACATGCTTCACTTTGCTTCAGCCATGCTTCAGGGTCGGCCTTCGCCTTACACTATTTGGCTGACCGGTCCCGTCCATTTTAGCCGCCTTTGAATGGCGACGTGTTGTGCACAACTATGCGCTGGAATTTTCCATCTTAAAGCAGAAAATCGGATCTTCGTAAACCGTGGGCTGCATGCAGAGGTTCGGTCAAAGGTCTGGAAGGGATCATCAAAATGCAGAGCACGCCATCAACATCGCTCCTTCTACCTCCTAGGATGGATTCCCTCCCCCTCCTACTGTGTAGACATGTATGTACCTTCTCATTAATCAAGCATTTCAGATCATTGTGGTGCTTTTTAGTAGGGAAGGGTTAGACTGGGAACATATGGAACCGTTACCCCCACAAAACACCCACGACATGAGCAATTTGCCTCTTAGCAACAATGACAAGTCTAGCAGAAGTCGATGAGAAGGATGACAGAATAGGCAGCGCTGAACGGGACCCATCTTCTCAGGGAAACGTTCGCTGCGTGTATTGTGCAGTCGATCCTCATTAACTGATGTGTACATAAAGGCAGTAAGTCCAGTGCTGTTAGCAGCCTAACAAACACACCCGCAAAACAACCTGTTCAATATGCAAATGGAGAGAAAAACACCAGGATTTCTTAGCTGATGGTTCCCGATATGCGATGGTGGGGGTGTCAACATGTGCAATGGGGGTGGGAGAGCTGAATTGGTGGAGGAAACCTTGGGAAAAAAAATCTGGTTCTTCATGAAAGAGAATTATATTATCTAGAAAACAGGGACTGGAATAGGATGAATGAATAGGGTAAAGCAGCAAAGAGATTGGGGAGTGGGGGAGAGCGGGGAGGGAGGGTGGTTTGTAAAGCTGCAAATTAAACATCGCATGCTAGCATCTCAAACCCCATTATCCGCTGCCAATCGCAGCCACGCATTCCGACTGCTGCCTAAGCGAAGCATCGGGGTTCAACTGCACTTTAAAAACCATTTAGGATGTTTAGTGCATCTTCTGTCATGTTAAACAGAAGCTGTTCAAAGTTATTGAAAGGGCTCTAGTGTGGCAGAACAAATAAATGACTTAAAAGCTGGTGGCAAGGAAAGTAAGGAGCTAGTAAACACTCAGAAAGATTTGATGAGCTGATTATCATCTGAAACAGGCTCGTGTTTAAAGCAGGATGGATACAAAGTGCTTTGCAGTAACCGAAAGCCATGCCTCTAGTGGCAGCACAAAAAAATGACAACCAGAAATTTTCTCTGACCCCTTCGAAGGCAGTGATTCAGCAGCTCAACTGAACAAGCGTCAGAAAAAAGACGAATGACAAGTAGTAATTGTACACATCATATAAAAACCATCATAGCTAACAACAGATCTATAAGAGGGACAGTGGTCAGGTGGCCCACTTGCTGGAGGCAGGGAGGGAAAGAGGGCAGATGCAGATGACTGTGTCACCACACAGGACCTTGGACCATGCCAATACGTGGACACATTGCCTAGTAACGGTCGCAAGGGGGAATTCTGGGTTCGGCTGACGACAGGAACCATATGGCCTTGAGCGGCGGGCAGAACGGGAAAATGAAAAATGGTATTTTGTCAATAATAGATTATACAGAAGCAGAGATGAAGTGCAGAAAGGAAGTAAATCTGGTGAACTGAGTTGCGGAAGCGTAACGATAAGATAAAGGAAGAGGAAATACTCAAAATTGTGCGAGAACTGAGAGATTCCAAATCAGGCCAAAGCGCACAACAGCTAATAGGAAGATGTGACGTTAAGACACGCAAACAGTCTGCAGACAGGATCGATCCTCTGCTAGGCACATACAGCTATACGACACGTTTCACGGGTATGTTAGACATGAAGGAGGTGTTTGATTTCTGGATATGAACAGGATAAAAGCAGGAGCCTCACCGATTCATGTTAAAGTCAGAGGGTATACAGATTATCGCTCCATAGGTTTCATAGAAGCTTTATGTCAACAGAAAGGAGAGTAGGTTTGGTTTCAACACTGATAGGGACCAGTTCACTCCCAAACCCCCCACCCCCCTAAATATGCACGGTACTCCTACAATATTGGTAGGGACATGTCCCTACAACCCATGCCCAAATCTACACCCTTGGTCGTCAGTAACATTAATTAACACAATGCTTGCCCAAAAGGCAGCAAATGCAGGGTAAATTGGACCCGATACGGAACCCTGTGGTATCTCACACCAGAAACCATTTGAAAAATTCAATATGTACTTGAACAGAATGAAGGAGATTTGATAGACATGATCAGAAAGATTTTCAATTCTGTCCTAGAGAAAACCGTCAGCGGTGATGTCAAAGGTGATGTTTACATCCAGGAACAAAGACGAGCAGAAGAGGGGACATTATCGCAATCAGAGGAGATCAGCATGGGTCGACACAATGAACATATTGCCTGAAACGCATCACAGACATTAGTTGTAAGCAGACAGGAAACACATATGTCTAAATGTGCAGATAAAAATGGGCAAGAAACTCAAGAACATATCCGGAGACATCGGATGCATTTACGATATCTCACATATGCAGTCCAATTACGGACAGAAGCTACTCAGTCTTCTAGGTTTCAGGCCAGTGTAGTCTGCTCGCTTTGTGCTTCAGGAGAAAAACAAGATGACTATTAATAGAAGCAACACCAGCTGTAAATGTGACACAAACATGCTGCTTTGCACTAGAACTTGGCAACATACCTTGCATATTACCTTGGATCTGTTAACACACCTATTGTATAAAACACAGGTTTTTTGATCATTTCATGCAGAAGTCCAATTCGATTCTGCAAGTTTATTACAAAGAATTGTATCGGTTTTCACACTGTTTTGAATGGAGATTTATGTTGGCCAGGCACATACAGCAATTTTTGTTTATTTGATTTCTGTTATTCACCCAGCAATATTAAATGCCTATAATTTAGTAGAGCACATTTTGAAATTAGACAGTTTTAACTACGTATGGTTATTCCACCAGGGGACATACTTCTTAAATTCTTATTTGACTTCTTTTTTAGGGATGCCACATATTCACTGTGCAGTAACAGCAAAACCCATTACTCTCATTCTCATTTCCTGGTGTTGAATTATTCTGATATCAGGCTTCAGGCTCCTGAAATCTGTAAACACTCTGACAGGTAAATGTGTTCCCAAAATAATTTTTTCTTACTTATTTCACAGGCAAGTCGCTTGCGGTTCCACAGTAATAACAAAGTGCTTGGATTTAACAAGGTTACACTAATGTTCAGGTATAAATCTAAATGCAAATGATCTAATGAACACAAGAAGTTCTAAATGCATTGAGGGGCATGAGTTCTTTTAAAGGTAGTACTATATTTTATTCTTACGTCATGCCTAAGAGGTTCACAGATCATTACTTCTTAATGCATTAATTAGTTCATTAATCCATCTTCCAGCCATGTGCACTGAAGCAGGGTTTAAGGAGTGCATGAAGCCTACGTTACGCAGCATGGGGCACAAGGCAGGGATGGGCACATACTGAGTGGGATACCTGTCCATCACCAATCATACACCACACACACCAATTAACCCAATGGGATGTCTTTGAACCACATCAGGTGACCGGAGTACCCAGAAAACACAAACCCAATATAGGGAGAACATGCAAACTCCACCCCCAATGCTGAAGGTGTGAGACAACAGCACTGCTCTTCAAACATCTCGGGGCCCCCCTCCCCGCCCAGGTCATTATTTATAAACACTTACCTCAGAATCGATTTTAATTTCTGCGTACAACAAAAATCTGAGTATTTTTTTGCAGCCCAGTAATATTTTATTAGCTGCAATAAAAACAACAATATGCCTACAGGAAATACAACCGCGATATCTTACTCCCGCTGCACAGTACAGCGATATAAAACAATGGCCGCCCGCTGCCAGTCACAGGCAGCTGTGTCTGCCGTTAACGGACCACGCCGCAACCCGGCGAGCGATCTTGGCTCTCGGACCCAAGAAGGATCTGGAAAGTGAGCCCATGCGCGGGCAAAACGCAGACGCCTCCCAGCGAGGGCGTCAGTGAGGACGGACACGCCGTCGCCAAGAGGAAAACAGAGGGGGGGGGGGGGGCGCTGTTGGCAGCAAAGGAAAGCCAATGGCAGGGGTCTAGCCGCTAAACGCGGGGAAGGAAGACGGGGCGAGTCTTTCCTCTCTGCACAGTACTGGGCGCCGCACACAATGAGGCCCGAGATGGCACGGTTACAGCTTGGCAGCCTCTGGGCTGCAGTGTGTGGAGCGCAGGACAAGATGCTGGGGTTAATGCGCCGTTTTCGTTCCTCGCAGATTCGACGCTACAAATAAAGCGGGATCGCTCGCATC
Source organism: Hippopotamyrus pictus (assembly GCA_026781145.1). Taxonomy (NCBI): domain Eukaryota; kingdom Metazoa; phylum Chordata; class Actinopteri; order Osteoglossiformes; family Mormyridae; genus Hippopotamyrus; species Hippopotamyrus pictus. The sequence continues at coordinate 26,383,327 of JAODLC010000065.1, read as the reverse complement.
ACACCGCGTGCCTTCCCCATCAGCTCCACGCCGGCGCGCGAAATCCAGACCAGCTCCGTTGGCTCGGGCGGCAAAGTTGCAGCGGCAGAGGGAAAGGAGAAGAAGGCTCCGCGTGGATGGGAGACACGGGCGACGCCAAGTGCACAGAAACGACTGAGAAATGTTACTTCGCTTCAGAATCCGGCAACGAGACTTAAACACCCTGTCGGGGGGGGGGGGGTTTGGTATTACCGTTAGACTTCTTTTGCAAGGGGGTTTGTGAGCTTTTTTGGAAAGCTCATTATCGACCTCTGCGAGTCTGAAAAATCACTGAGCGACAATCCACGGCTTACCGAGGCCAATTGCTCCGCGGTTGGTCTCACTGCTACGTCTTATCAGGCTGCGTAATTCGCGCTTCGGCAGCTGATGGATCCAGGCTTGGTGCCGATGATATTTTAATTCCGCATTTCTCTCTCCTTGTCAGCAGAAGCATTTTGCACTAAGTTCTCCCCTTTGGTAGGAGGCGCCCCTGCGCTGCATCCATAGAGTAGATGATGCTCTACGGCTGGAGCGTGGCATCTCCTTGGAGACACGACTCTGGCCCTGATTGGCTATCAGATTCTGGCACGACTCTATTTGTAGGCAGGTTCCTCATTTCTGTGCAACCGTGATTCTTTGGCAGGAGTTATGGAAGACCACAATAACAGATCCAGCATGCTATTTTGCTTTTAAAGGACCCCAATAAACACCTCCAACGTCAGTAGCCTCAGGCCTCCTCAAACCTCTGTTTCAGGCTTCAAAAATCCCCCATGAAGGCTCCTGCTTGTCTACAGCCTTATCTAGGCCAAGGTTGTGGTTTTCCCCCACCTGCCTGACAGCATCCTCTAGGACAGAGTTTAACAAGTTAATTAAACTCTCATCTAACTCGCTCGCTCTCTCCTCTTCTGTCACTCAACCTGTCCCTCTGTATACAGCACTCTCCATTAACACACACGCACATCAATAAGACACAGACAGGTTAAAGCATCGTGGTGGATCTAATCTGATCGTGGCTGGAATTAAAAACGCATCTGAAATGTGCAACAGGCTCTCTACATCGCCCAGCTGTTTGGTAGGATAAAGAAACACACTTTGCATTAGACGATAATCCCACATCTGTTTTATAAAAATATGTACTGTTCAGACTTCAGCTCTTCATGTCGTCAGGGAAGAGTCTAACTCTCGAAGATTTAGTGCAAGACTTTGCATTTTCGTGTAATGACATAGGTTACTTGATTAATTCCAGCAAAAGTTCATATTCACAGCTTAACTCGCCTCAAAATCCCAGTGCGAAGAATATACATTATGTTAAAACTAGTATTTCACATAATCAGACATGCTGTGTAAACGTGCTCAGATAGCCGTTAGAGCAAAAGTTCCTTCAGTCCCTTTCATTCTAAGCACAGATAAATGCTGTTCTGTCTGCCATTTGACCTGGGAAACACCACTGATAATCTGTCCTGGGCTCAGTTTTGTTGGCATGTTCTCCACGTGTCACGTGTTTCCTGCTACAATGACAGTAATTGGTGTCTCTATAGTGCCCAAAATGTGTGAACGTGAGTGTGCACGTGCCCAGGCCTGGTATCCCATCGAGGGTGTACCCCAGCCGTGTGCCCCGGACTGGTATCCCATCGAGGGTGTACCCCAGCCGTGTGCCCTGGACTGGAATCCCATCGAGGGTGTACCCCAGCCGTGTGCCCTGGACTGGTATCCCATCGAGGGTGTACCCCAGCCGTGTGCCCTGGACTGGTATCCCATCGAGGGTGTACCCCAGCCGTGTGCCCTATGCTAACTAGTTTGGCTTTGGGCTGATAAATAAATAATAAAGGATAAACTCTTGGAAGATGGATGGATGAATGGTGGATTATAAAGTTACTTAAAGCTTATTCTGTGAGTAAAGCTTAATTAGCCTCATAAGCCATCAGCGCAACCTTGTTTCTTTAGACACTGAGAATGACACGCTGTGATCTATTCCTCATCTCACGTGACATACAAGATGTGTAAAAAGGTCCTATTTCCAAAGCCTACTTTTTTTTGACACTCACTCTGTCATGGTGTCAGAAGTCAGAATGCTCAAGCCCCCCCCCCCCAAAAAAAAATCTCTGTGAAGGTCAGTGGAAACCCAGGTCTCGAATGACAGAGCCGTTGGACAGCCCGGATGACCCTTACATGTTCAACTCAACTGCTAAACTGTTCCAGGACTCTTGCCAATGACGTTAAATCAGCCATCCATGATCGCAAATGGCGAGACATAAATCAATCATCAATGTACGCAACGGCACAATGAAATCATCCTGAGAGACAGACACTAATGTAATAGTCTAGCTCCTGGCTTCCATCCAGGTGCCACTCAATACATAATTAATCACATGAACATTGCAAAAGTAGAAAATGTCTGACTGATGCTGAGATGATTGACTATTCCCACTCACTACCTTGTTCACAGAAAGTCAGAGCTTTGACATACAACCGTGAACCCGGCCGCTACTTTCACATTTAGCAAAGGACACTTCTAAGCTTTTCTTTGAGTTGATCGTTTCACTGATGCCAAGTGGCACTGATTTCTGGTGCCTCTCAGCCATATAAAACACAGACTGAATGGGCCCCTGTCACTCACACACTTGTGATACTGTGTTAAGCAGTACTAGGATGCCGTCTCAGCCGTCAGTAAAAGGAACGGCTGGCCAGCAACAAGGAGGACATGAATCATTATGCCCAGAGATTGAAACAAGATGGAGTTTTCTCTGGTTCACGGGGATACAATGTGTCATCGAATGTCCTTGATCCAGGGGCATGGATACCCTGGCAGATTCAGGCGGCCCAGCACTTTACAGGGGCCCCAGATTCTACCATGGAGGACCTAAAGTGACATTTTGACACAGGGACCAGAATTTCTAGCTACGCCCCTAACCTAGACCCCTCTCTTAGTCAAGCCTCCATATGCAGAAAGTTGGCTCCAAACTGTTTGGCACTGCCTGAAAGAAAAGAGAAAAAGAGATAGGTGTCTGTGTCTGAGAGAGAGAGAGAGAGAGAGAGAGAGAGAGAGAGAGAGAGCAAGAGGGGGATGACAGGCCAGAGAGAAAAGTCCTTCAGAAAACAGCAGCAATACAATCCTATCAAATGGCCAGCCCGATCAGCTGCAATAAGAGCCGTCATTAGAATGAAACCTCACACCTGAATGGACCGAAGTCTGCAATCCCGATTTTCCCTGAATCTAGAAGGCTCATCCAACCATAAGCGTTAACACTTAAGCTCTGAGTTCAACGCAGGGTTTTATTTTAAAAGTCCCTGGCAACGTTTGAAGACAGGACACACATCATCCCTCAGGGCAATCAAACACACGCATTTTATTTATTTGATTTGACATTATGTAAGTAGGATATGACTATGTAATATATAACGCTACCACTTCTGGAAGGCAGTAGAAGTTTTTTGTTCAATTAGATCGCTGCGCTGGCAATTAAGATAAAGAGCGTGTAATCAGCGCACTGGTTCCGCGAACGTTATCTCCCTGATCTACACCAATCCCCCAGATGTGAGCTGTCTTTGGGGGAGAATCGATCAACGCGAACATGATACGGTGTCTCTGTAGAGAAATACTATTAATTCACGATCTGATTCATTCCAAGTACATTATAATTGCTGTTGTTGTTTCTTTGGTGTAAACAGGAAGAGACTACACAAATATGTACAGCACTCGGAATGATCCGTTTACGCTGGAGGAAAGGCTGGGCAATGAATTACAGCTGAGTTGTTTCCATTTTCCAGAAGGTTATTCATATCGACACCTAAGGGTCCAGAAAGAATTTAGCATTTCTCTCCTTCCCGGGGAGTTTCGCTGCGACCCGACGGTGACACCCAGCATCCTCACTGTCACGCCGGTACTTCGCGCTGCATCAACTGTCTCTCATGCCGGTTACACTTTTGACGATGCTTCTCAAACTCGGCGCTATGTATATTGGCATGAAACGACAGCCAGCTGCTTTCAGTAATTTCATTCTCTAGTGGGATCAGAAAGGTAATGTCTGTACCGCCGAGCCGCGTAGTCAAACGATCGCGAATTCAGCAGGTGATACGCGTTCCCCTAACGCTGCTCCACCGTCCAGCCTGTTCTCCATGGCAGGGACCACAAGGCATGAACATACGCGCTGAAGTCGACATGAAACAGGTCTCGGGATTCTCGCCAATAACATTTCACCCATCATTGATTTCATACATTACATCATCAGCCTTACCTGATAACAGTTTCTCTTGGACACCAAAGAGCATCAGATAAATAGATAGCGACAGATAACGAAGGTATCCCAGGGCACATGCGAAGCCTGAACGGCGGCTGTCACTCCTCGCAGCCTGTATATAGCGCTCCTCTCTTCCAGCACTGACTGCGAAGCTCCCCCAAGCTCAGCGCCAAGCCCCGATCGTTACACGCCTGCAGCCGGCGGCTTGCACACTCCGCGGCGCTGTTACACTCTGAATAAAGTCATTCTCCGAGCCCCCCCCCCCCCCGCCACCCCAAGACCAGACTATATAGGACAGCATCAGCAGGTATACTGTTTATTCTGATTTCATGATAGGGGGGCATATATATAACCTAGTAAAACTATTATTATTATTATTATTATTATTTGCCCTGTTTTCTGTATAAGCATTTGGAAGATGGACAGATGGATGAACTCTATGTGTGTTTAATAAAATTAGAAAACTATGCAAAGCACAACTTGGTGTATTAATATAATGATTTAATGAATGCACACGCCCCTCACTGCACTTATTACATTATTTTTGGTCCTATTAACCCTATTAATGGTGTCACTAGATGGTGGATTTCCTGGGCACTGTCACAAGCACGGCCCACTTAATAAATCAGCCAAGTGAGCAGAGACTGATACTGTGCGACTGTTTGGATAAGAATTCAAATATGATGCCTAGTTTACACAAATAGTACTGTACAGTACTGTACTGCAAGCTTGTGTTGTCAAGTTCAGAGGGTGGGCTGGGCTGGGGTGGGGGGATGGGAAAACTGCTATTATTGTAGAAGTTCCCCAAAACTGCATGAATATACATGAATCATGGCTATAATCTATAATTAGATAATTAATGAATCGTTGGAGAAAATATGGTGCTTATTTTGTGCACTTATTAAAAAGAAGTCTTAGGTAGCCTTAGTATTTCCTCTTCTGGTCCCCTCTCCAAAATTATTATCTGGAGCTGCCAGCACTGGTCAGGAGAAATCTAGCAGACCGTAATCTATTACCACATTTCCTGTTGAGAAACCTAGACATAGATAGATAGATAGGTAGATAGAGGGGAGCTCACAAAGTCACCTGTATGCTGGAGTATCACAGCTGCGGATCACTTTCTGTCCTGATTTTGCTTCTGCGGTTCAGCGTCCGCACTCAGAGGGAGTCCACACACCATGCGGCCCAGTTCACCCGGTACTGTATTAATTATCAGTGGCAACGGCCAATCGCAGCCATTCGAGGCGTCATCGCGCAGCCATAACGTGCGTGCGCTCCCATTCCATTCATCCCAACTTGCTTGTAATCAGGATCAAAACAATGATCTCAGGCTGGAGAGGGGAGACCGCATATCTGGACAGAGAGGAGCTGTCACACTTAAAGGCTCTTTGGTCTGTTGATCAAGGCAGCTAAATTCCATGCATCAGTGTCAAGCCTAATTGATTTAATATGGCTTTCAGAATATCACATATAAAATTACAGAAAGATTTTATATTGTTGGACTAAACAGTTATGTGTGGAATTTGCTAATGCTTCAAGCATAATGCTGTAAGTAAAATTTAAAACACATTCATAATCTGTAAATTATTATTGTTCATCTGCCCATTTTAAGTCACTCAGCCAGTATAGGATAACGGAGAATAATTTACTATTGTTTTTATTTAAAAATAAGCAGCATATTCAAACATTTAGGGGAAACATCAATGCTTTTATCTGAATAACCTCTCTGCACTTTTTGAGGAGTAGATTCCAATCCGTGGAACAATGTGTGGTCAACTTATCCTCAGCTGTGTAGAAGATTAAATGTATGGCTTTAACAGTTCATGTGAGGAAAAATGGAGCTGTGCTGAATGAGGAGGAAGTCGAGGGGGTCTCAGATCAGGGCATCTGACTTCTGTATTAACCCAATTCAGAGATCATATATAATAAAACCCAATCAAGTAATATATTTGAGTCAAACTGAAGAAACAGGATTTGGTGACCTTGAGAGGAGGGGGGGGGGGTGCTGAGGGCTTTGTGGTAGATTTTGCCGAGTCAGGGCTCCCCCCACAGCAGATTTTGGGACCCCTGCACATGCAGCCGCAGATCAGGCAGTGAGAGTGGTGTCAAAAAACGAGGGGTGAGCTTCTTAACTCTCCCACAAGGAACTGTCTCCTCGCTTCCCTAACGCTCAGCTTCCACACCGATGAGCCCCTTTAGACTCTCTCTGGTTCCGGAGTTTACAATAGTACATGATTTATGTGTTTTTTTTTTTTTAATACCATCATACGCCTTATATCGGGGTGAAATGTATATAAGGTATGATGATATGAAAAAATAGATACCGGCCAACCCTACTACCCAAGGCGACACACAGGTGAGGTTAAGCTGATGTGAAACCACTAAGAGACAAAGTATTCAGAATGTATAATGGCAAAGATCTAAGCAAAGATTTACGGGGAACATCGCTAGCTGCATTTCACACACTGCATCCTGCTCTTTGCTGGGGGGCTCCCTGGGGGCCTCAGTGGGTCGAGCATCACCCCCCACACCGACGTCTTGGCCTGAACCACGGGAAGATTAAAGCCAGCCTGTCACTTCTCGCTGCCTACAGAGATACATCATAGCTAATAAAGGTCTTTGCCTTTCGCATTTACTAATTAAAATCTATCCTTACACATAGCTTCAATGGTCTCTGGTGAAACCATTTCTATACTTCAGCTATAGATCTAGCCAAAAATACTCAAGAGGATGCAAAGGAAATTGATGTGACTGTCTCTCTGCATAGTGACATTGATCAATTGAATCAATTTTATATACAGTGGACTCTTTTCACAAAATCATTTGAAAATTCTATGCAACCGACAGTGAAGCATATATAGGTCAGCCTAAATCTTGACCTAGTGGGATTTGGAAATGTGAATGGCTGACCGATTACGGTAATGCATGGCCTCCACAGCTGACCTTTCAGGGAAGCCCATCAGAAGTCCATAGCCATCCTATACATCTTACAGCCATTCTAGCTCATTATCAGTAACACCTTAAACTGCCACTTTTCACCTTCTAGGATTTATCACGAGTAGAGCAGCAAGGGTTTTGTATGGAGGAGAGACTGTTGTGTGTGGATTTCTTCGTCCTTGGTGGTTTGCTAAGGTTACCCCTGTTATGGTGCTAAATGTATGAATACATAACCATCCATCCATGTCAATCAAATGCAGGATATTTGAGCTTAGGATGGACAGGGTACACAAACACACTAAAGGCGCTTTTCCACTGCCGCCAAGATGCGAGCCATACACAAATCGAACTGTGAAGAGATGGTTTTCCATTGTAAATTGTGCGGGCTCTACCTGAGCCTTACCCACTCTGACACGGCCCCGCTTACTAGCAAAATGCAAGGTTAAACCAAGCTAGTTGTGTCTCCGCCATGTGACTGATTTAAATGCTCAGAAACAAAGAACTGGCGCATCGATATGCATGCATTAGTAGCATCACGCATCGCAACCTATAGACGTTCCCCCGATAATTCGGAACTTGAACATTTCCAACCTGCTACTTCAAAACGCTGGAATGGATCTGTAATGCAAATTTACGTAAGCTAATGCTAATTCCGCTAGTGTTTGATGCTAACATAAGACTGCGATTCTCACAGACGTGCTAGCAGAAATCGTTACGCACATCGTGTGAACAGTAAATAAGCATCGCTTTGGTTTTGTGTCACTGTCACACTCCAGACCATGCAATGTATTTACCTTGCCGAGCTGGAGCTGCACTGTAACAAGTGTCTCTTCATGGTATGGCTCAGGTATGGCCTGGTTCCTGTATGTCAGTGGAAAATCACCATAAGGGTAATAAAGCAACCTCAAGTCACCTTTCTAATGACACTGCTACCATATACAATGCTCAGATAATACAGATGGGCCTTTTACCGTAGTAATTGGACCCATCTGAAACCTTACTCTGTACTATGAAATAGCATCTCTGTCTTCAACTGTAACAAATGTGGGCTTTTTTCCTTTCAAAAACCTATTAAGTATTCCTTAGGGCATGATCAGACTCCTCTGTTATAATAGGACTGTATTTATTTTATGCTTGAATGAGGTTGTGAAGACAACCTTCAGGTCAGCTGGTCTTTTTAAGATGTCTGCAAAATCACATGCAGGCCCCACTTGTACTGAGATCCTTCACTTAAATTGTTACCCTTGACTTTGTAATGTTCGCATCCTACCCACTACGTAACAACTAGATACTGATATTTGGACAGAAACAGATCAGATGTCCTCTCCATCATAGCATCATGGAGCGTTTACACTCCCTTTCACGGTCTCGGCAGACCAGATCAATCAACAGCAAACTAACAACCGTGGCCTTGCCAGATACTGCCACTTAATGAAGTCAACAGACTGCACTTATGTTCCTGTTCTCAGGGAACGGGAAAAGAAACTTAATGAAAATGATAAAATCAAAATGAGTTAGATGCAAGTCCAAGCTTATTCGCCAGTTAATGTCTAATCTTCAATCCAATTCTGGCTATTTTCATTAATATAACTAGGAATGCGGATCTGTGTCAGAGGATTGTATTACTGCACATGGGCAATGCATAATGTATGAAAACCACTTGTCATTCAGCTGATGGTGTGTCGGCAAGCCATCAAGGACAGCAACCGAAACAATTATCATGAAAAAATAATAAATATCTGAAAACCGCTGCAGATACACTTGGAATGAGAATCAGGGGGCTCGCGTACATTTTCTCGCAGGCACGATGCACTCGGCGCGCTCTGGGCCGTGGCCTGCTCGCTGACGACATCGCTGAATGAGTCGTACACGGGAGAGTTGCGGCCGACGAGCTCATAAAGCCTGTTTGAAAAGCCGACGTCTTGGCCCAGCTTACTGATCTACAGTGAGGTGCACAGAGTTTTTGAGGGGCAGTTCCTGAAATCAGGGGCCGGGGGAGGGGGGGGGGAGGTCCCCCCTGATAGATTTTGGGGCACTTAGAACATCACACTGCCAGCCCCCTCCCTGCATATGCCTGCCAGTCTGTGTAAATGGCTTCCCTGCCTTCCACTCCAATGCAGGACACCATGGCCAATATAGCAAAATGAAAGGTGGTTATTTTCCCCTCAGCAGGGCGCTACTAAAGAGCAAATTAACATGCCCTGAACCACACGTGTGTCACGGAAAGAAAAAGGAAAAAAAATGTCACCGCTGGGCCTTCTGCAAAGACACTCACCTGTAGATGCGGGCCCCCCGGCTCCCTGTCACAGCCTTGTCCCCGGAACTTTTTGCCTTTTCCTCCGCAGCAGATGTGACGGGGAATGTGTCGGCGTAGGAAGAGAGGGGCGCAAACAGCTGCACGTAACGGGAAACAGCTGATATCCATTATGGTACCTGCCAGCTACCAGCGTGAGCACACGACCGCCGCTGATTAATGACGGGATGGCTAATTAAGGCAAAGCCCACAGCAGAGAGCCAATCCAACATTATTTCAATAATAGAAAGAAAACGCACGTCTGTTTTATAGCTACATTTACAGGAACAACATGTCACTTATAAACTTACTGGTTCAGTTCGTCCACCGATCTTTAGCATCTCTGAGGGTGTTTGTGAATAAAACAGGGCTGAAAACACTCCAAGACAGGAAGGACATACACAACTGTTGCTGTTTTTTATTATTTATTTAAATTCCCATTGACAAAAAATAGCCACTGAAAGATCATCAATAAATAGGTAAGCGCAGGAGTCACAAATGATCCATTAAAATAGATGTAGAGAGCCAATGTGGTACTTCATCATAGAGTGTAATTAACTTCCAGCCATTAAACTGGTGTTTACTGTACTGAACAGGAAGCAAAACGCTACGTGCTGCTCAGATCTCTAGATATCACTGCAGGAAATATAGGAACCAGAGCCAAGAGATTGAAATCCAGAAGTCAAAGAAGATATCTCACCTCTTCACATAAGAATGCTTTTAGGATCCATTGTAAATAGAAAGAAATCTCGATTAGGAGATAAATGGAGTGTGAATCTAAAAAGATATAATTTCACACATTTGTTCACCATGTCACTAACAAGATATCTGATCCCAGTCTGCATACACCTTGCAGCTAAGATACTTTGGATGCCTCAGTAGATTCATTTGGGGCTTGGAGGATGACTACACGACGTCTGAGTTCATCATTCACCCATCACAATACTAACAATACACAATACAAAACACAATACAATAAAATCCTGTTCCGTGTTAATCGTGTAAGGAGGCTTCCGAAACAGTCTCACAAATCTACTGCAGAGTGCTTAGTGAGTGTTTTATTTCAAATATTCCATTTCACCCTGTTATTTGTGTAGTTAAAGAGCCACAAATATGGAAACTGCCACTAATTAAAATTTACACATGGGAAATTGGCGAGTAGTTTTAATTGTTTCAATAAGCATCATTAACCAGAGAAACATCTATGAAAAACTGAGGAAAATCTGGAATTTAGCAAGCCAATGAGGATGGTGTTGCCAAGATCACATCATTCCAGAACTGCAGCCACCTTTCACTCAGTGCCATCATGATTTATTATAATATCCATCCACTGGATACCTTTTTATCTTACACTGGCAGGGGATTGGCCAGAACAAAGAGCAAACTGTCTCTGAAGCCTTAGGGCAGACATCATCACAGCTACTAAATTCTATGAGTTCTTCGTCTTGAATCCCTTTGCGTTCTTAATCTTGCAGTGAATGACACCAGTTAATTTCCTCTCTAAACAACAGAGCGGTACAAGATCAGAACATCCAAGACTTCCAGAAAAACAGAGCAGAGCTTAAATCAGTGGCATTTTTAACAGTACTTGTTGAAGTCCTTCAAAATTACATTTCCTCATTTACCGGCTCGTACGACGTACTTCAAGTGACTGTCACCGTGCGGGCAGCATGCATTCCTTATTCAACGCTTTTTGTAACGGTTTATGTTCATAGCAAACTGAAGAGGCATTTGTAAAGTAGGCTCGAAAACTACCTTCCTGTCAGCATTATTTCTGTCAGGCAATAATAGGAAAACATTTAATGAAAAGAATTTAGCTTTCAAGAAAATTTAGAGCAATAATTAAAATCAGTTCAGCTTATATCCTGCACAAATGCTAAAAATATCTTCTGACATATCAATAACAGTGTAGGTTCCATAAACACAAGAGCTTCTCAAATATGAAGGTATTAAGATAAAGACAAATTTACATCTTACATATCCTTTGTATGGCCAATGCACAATTTGCATTACAGTGTTAATTTAGAAAATGAGGACGGGGATCACTGTAAGATGGGGGGGGGGGGCCTTCATGCACTCCACCTGTGTCTAATTCCCCATTACACCAGTTTTTCTCAAACCAGACCTCGGATGAACCTCAGACGGTCTACTTTTCTGCTCTTTCCTAATTCCCTGCGAGTTGAGAGTGAGCAAAAATTTCACCAGTGGGGGTGGGGGGGGGGGGGCCCCCAAGGACTGGTTTGAGAAACATTGCATTGCACAACACTGGATCTACATGCCAAAACCCTTATTTGCAGCACCCTCACTACCTTTCCTTCACCCCGGACATTGTTGAAGTGTTGTCCCAGTACCTTAGGGAACAAGTCTTCGAGAGTCGATTTTTGCTCAAATCACCCCATTGCTGTGGGGCGTGTGTAAGTCTAGTTGAGAATTGTGACACCTACACATGATATGGCATAATAGCTTATACTTCTGTGATGACTTCATACATTCAGGTATAGCATGGCAAGTCATCGAGAATGCAAGTGTGTCCCGATACCACATTTTGTCCACGCTACCTTCCTCACTCACTCACTCACTCATTCCTTCCTGCGTCACCTCCATGACCTTTCAAATCATCGAGGGAGGGAGTGAAGGCACCATAAAAAAAACAGCTTTGGGATGTAGCCTGGGTTCTGGTCTCTCTCTCAGCCTCTGCAATATACCCTATCGCAGCCCCACCCTAGACCCAAAATGTGATTTGTTTAATCAGTCCCACCCTTGAGCTAAAGCCGGATTGGCTGTCTCATTTTCAATCCTCCCCACTGCTTCAGTACATTACTTCCTCCTCCTGAGCTTCCTGAGCTCAAAATTGCTATTCCATCCTGCCCCCCCACCCCAGGGAATCATGGGACTCTGCTGTCCTTCCCAAGCAAGTCTTACAATTAAACTAGACACCTTAATCAGACTATTAGCTGTTTTCATTGCATAACTTACTGCTTGAGTTGCATCCACTTTTAGTTACTTGGCTACTAAGGATACAAACTCAACATCCAAATTTAAATTGCTGGCTTTGAAAATAGTAGGAGGATATGACAAATACAAATATGAATATGTAAGGATATAAGGATGTTTCATGCACTGAGACTGCATGTTGACCTTCCTAGAATAATTCCATTGTCCTTTCCAAGAACTGATCAGGACAAATGGCTGTGGATTAGTGACCTCAGGAGACCCGAGGCGACTGGTGTCACTGGTGACTTATTGTCCAGCATTTATCTTGGGCCACAAGGGAACAAACTGTATGGTTTGTTGTCCGACCAGGGGCTGGAAAAAAATAAAAACCGGGGGATACTTTTGCCAAATTATGGTTCTTATTTGTTGTTCTTTGGAGAAAATTATGTGATTTTCAGGCCGTTATTGGAAAGCTGTTATTGGTTATGTGTTATTTAGATTAGCCCGATGCTAGAAAAACAGGAGACAGGATGGCTGAGGACAGAGAATGGGAGGAGACTGAGACACACACCGGCAAGCGGATGAGCATGCGGCAGGTGTCCTGCGTTGGCTTGGGCAATGAGTCATGCCTGCCGGCTGAATGCGACTTATATTCTCGCTCCAAAACGTCAATCTGCTGTCTGGAGCAGCTACACATTAATAACTGAACCCTACGCACCTGTCAGCGGCTAAATCAGCCAAATTCAATTACACGCAAGTATCTTTTGGGTATCAGAGTTCGCAGAGTCCAGTGGAAAATATCGTAAGCAGAACAAGTCAATCCTAATTAAAGGGTCTCTAAGGATGGTAAATTAAACAACAAGCTTCAAAGATTCTGATAACCCAGCATCATGATCACGCATCCGCTTGGGGGGGGAACTTCTTAGAGTACCTCAAGTCTGCGTGACTCTAATGAATATTCCCTGGAAATCACATGTAAGAGTCTTGTTTGCTTGGCAGACGTTTGATAAATGCTGCGCCAAGTATGTGTTTGGCAGACATACGTACACGAGTGTGTCACTCAGACGGGGCAGCCCAACTCGCTGTACTTTGGATAAAGGTGAACAACACGCAGACTTTAATCAGTCATCCTTTCCCTTGGTTTAGTTGTGGGAAAGTTCCCCATGGGTGGGCCAGCTGCAAGACTCCCGCAGCCAGATTAATTAGATCTGCCCGCAGACTTGCGTATTGTCAAGCGCATTTCGGGAAAGCCTTTCAGAATCCCAAGCCGCTTGGAAAAGCGCTCGGAAATAAATCTGTTTGTTGGAGATGCTTGTCGCATCACGCAGAGAGACAGCTTTGCGAGCCTAGCAGTGATAACCCGTTTAATAAGGGTGGGGGGGGGGGGCTCAGGGATGAGGCACGTCTCCTGTAGATCCTTCCAGAAAAGCAGACGAGGCTGCAAAGATGTCAGGCTGGCACCCGGCTTTAATAGCACAGGTGACATTTACGAAGCGTGCCTGCGTGCCTTACGGACAGCGTGGTCTTTCCTGACAGCTACAGCAAACTGTGTGGATTAGGCACACAATAAGAGGGAAATGAATAAGATTCCTTCTAAGCCTTATAAGAGGTAATTAAGAGTTTTATAGACATAATTGGAAAACAAGATTGAAAATCTAGTTTTGTATGCATGACTTGTGTTCTTTGTGCTCGCATGAGTTCTCTCTCGATTTTGTCAGAAAATCACAACCAAATCACAGATTATTTTTCCCCTCTAGGGAATTCTGTGGTCCACCTTACATCTTAGACCTAGAGCCAGGACCACTTTTGTGGACAATCAAGATGGTTCCGAATTGTACCTTGGAATTCTATGCCTTAAGGTAAGCCGTAAACTATTTTTGGTGAAATCTTCTGCAATTTTGACCTAGGTCAGGTGGTAAAATCTGTCCTTCAAATAATCAGAATTATCTTCTGCTACCAGAGGACCTAGAGTATACAAATGAAGATAGAGTATTTAATGCAGTATAAAGTGCCTTGGTATGGATTAGCGCAGAATATTCCGCAGGGCTTTCCGTGTCTCCTGGCACAGCCTCTACATACCGTACTGTATATGTGGATCAGTGCAGTAATACCTTCATTATCCATGATGATGAAAGAACTGTAGCTAATTTATAAATAAATATTTGAAATACCTGTTTGTCTCAGATAAGTCATAAATATAAAATTTAAATGTCTGTCTTGTAATTCATAGCGATTTAAATATTTGCTCTTAGTAACGCATGACAGGGAATGACTGGAATGACTTTGAAGGGGTTGGACACGCTTTGATACGCATGTTCGTATTCCTCTATTGTTTCTGCCCGCAGTGGCGACCCTAGTCTCGTGCCACTTCTATAAAGCGATGAAGGCTGGCAGCCTGGACATATGTTGGCCATTTCATTTTAAAGAGGCATCTTTCTTTGATTTGGGAGAAAAGAATACATCAGATTGGAGGCCAATAGATGAGAAAGCTTTCAATTAGTGCTAAAAGTGCTCCATTAATTCACGTTTTATTGGTGCTTTATTCTGGGGATTTTGAGGCAGTACTTAAAAAGAAAAAAGAGGAAAAATAATGTGCCTGAAAAAAACTCAAAGCACCCTCACTTTGACAAAGATAGAGACTCCTGCCCTTCACCACTGGTCCTGCAGGAGAGCACACAAATGTCTTGGGCCAGGAGGTGTTTCCGTGACATTAGTGTTCTCCTTTGGGCCCTGGTTAAGGCTAAAACAGGACAAAGGCATTCGAAACATCCAAGGGTCAAAAATGAGACTTATATCTGACACCAAAAATTTGGATAAATTCAATTTAGTCCAAGTCTGAATACTTCTTTTTCCCGTTAAACAGAATGTCACTTCATTTGTCTCATACTTGTACCTGAACACTGTTGCCAAAACTTCAGGTTGTCCATAAAACACCTACTGGCTGATTTAACAGGGCACACAATCACTTAAGATTATAACTGTTTGTAAACAGATGTCCAAAGACCAAGACAACCTTATTTCCTGTTCCTGTTTCCCGTTGTTCCATATGACAGCATTGAATTATACGACTGACAAACCAAAAGTGTTTATTAGTCTGTGAAAGGCAATTACAGGCAAGAAACAGGAGTCACTCTCCAATAATCTCATAATGAGATTTTTTTAAGATGCAGACAGCTCAGGCAAATAAATTGCCGCTCATTAAACGCAACATATAAAATTAACTGGATTACATACAACTGGCTCATAGTTTTTAAGTTCAATTAAATAAAAACTTGAAGTCAACAGATTAAGTAGACAGATTTAAAAAAAGAACAAACAAAAAAAAAAAACAAAAGAGTTTCATTGTGGCTTTTGAGATGATGGGCTGGTTATAATTAGAAGCCCACATGCTTTGGCTAGCTTGTCCAGCTGCTGAGATTTGGTAACAGCTAGGACCTGGTGGATTCTTTTTCTGGGACGGCTCCTGTCTCCCATCGATTTCCAAGGTCAAGGGGCTTGAATGAACGCCCCCTTGTGGTCACACTGGTGCAAGACTGAGACTGCGTTCCATTTACCTCAAAGGTTGGAATCCAGAGCTGGGAATGACGTCACTCCCAAGTTAAGCACGTTCCAGTACGACTCGGAAAGCCGTTTAGCAATACCAGTTCTAGCCAGGTTCATCATTAGCAATACCAGTTGATAAACCATTATGTGGTATTTTGCGCATACAAACATCGTAGCAACAAGTCCGCAGATAAAGATTGAAGAGTTCTGTGTGTATGACCGATTTCATGAAACACATATAAGACATAAGTGTTACTAAACAGTATATAGCTGCCGCTTATACTTCTGCTGATGAAGGGCACAGCCATCTTGAATTCTGAGGTGGGGGTTGAAGAGGTTCCTGCGACTTTCCGAGTCAGAACTCCAGAACTTCAGGGGGGCATTCCAGCTGAAATTTCCGAATAGGAACTCAGAATGTCCGACTTCCAAGTTCAAATGGAACACTCCACGACTCCACTCACGTTTGCTTAACAGCCAAGTCTGTTGATATAAATTCCTGATCTCACACCCCCTTCCTACTAATAGAGAATCTGGGGAGCGTAAAAATTGTTGAAATGGTTCTGGAAACCACCAAGACCGTGATGAAATACCCCCTGGTGGTAGCACTACCAAACCAGTACAGGAACCACTATGTCCTTCATCATGTAGAGCAGCGCTATTTAAAAAGCTGTTCCATTGATCTCAAGCAGCCCCATCTCCCTGTAAATCTGTTCAATGTTCTTGTATTGAGTCTGTGAATCACCACCAGCCTTTATCACTCCTCCACTCTGATCTTGAAACAAAAGCCAGAGCTTCTCTGGACAGCAGTCATTAAGTTACATCACAGTCAGCTGGGAATCATTCGAATGGCCGCATTATTCCTGCAACCGCCGTCCATGTCATTGTTTTATTAAGCGGCCACACAAATCGGGCAAAAACCTGAAGCCTCGAGCCGGCCGAAAACGGCACACAACGTTGCTTGCTCGCGCTTATCCGGGCCATTCTGTCAGCGATGACTGCATCCCTGCAGGAGCAGATGCATTTACAGCAATGCAGGGGTTGCCGCTAAAAGTGCAATCGCAACACTTCTCACTTTCAGTGTGACGTTACAAAATCTGCCGTCCATTTACATCAAACATCTGTCAGCAGGGCCATCCGATATGTTAAAGCACAAGTATTTCTTTCTGAAATCCTGCAACAACTTCAGGTAGAGGGCAAGGGTAGAATCAACAGTGAGGGACCCTTTTATTTATCTGATGCATTTACCAGAAGCGACTTACAGCAGAGTAAAGCTTTACAGTCTATACGTGCTCCAAGGGATTGAAACCCATGACCTTTGTGTGGTTATGCTCTACTTGTTGAGCTACAGGAGCGATACACTGGACTTTAATGGCAAGATTTAATATATATAAGGAGCATGAGGTCATTGGGTCCCTCCCATCCACACAGGATGCTGCTTCATAAAACGACAAGGTTCCAAGGGAATAACACTCCACTATGGAAAAGGCTGCATCCATAATTCTCTCATGAAGAGACTTCAGAACTGCTAAGGGAGGGCTCTCCACTTCCCGGACCCATCTCCATGGCAACCGTGCCGGCCACAGGAGTCAGATGTAAGATTAATTGAAAAAATAAAAGACCGGTTGGCTGGGGGTGGGGGGTGGACACCTAGGTGATGTTTGAGGCCTGAAACTATCCGGGCATGACACAAGGTAATCTGCGCTGTGTCAAGTGAAGGCATGAGGAAGAATAAAAATCGCTTCCTATCTGCCATTCCCTGAGCTATCTGGTCCAGACTTCTCCAGCATTGGGTGAGGTTTGATCAGAAGGCACCGATAGGTGCTCCACTGGGAGAACCGGCTCAGCAGGTCAAAGAGGTCTCAACTGACCCCACCCACTCTGAGGCCGTACTCAGGGAGAACCTTAAACTGGGCTTTCATTCACGTTCATTTTAGCAGCCTGTTTGTCCAAAGCAACATACAAGAGAGTATTGGACAGCAGAATCAGAGAGTTTCCTGGAGCAACTGGGATGAAGAGCTTTGTTCAGGGACCCAATGGTGACATCACCATACCTGTCATGATCCAACGAATGCAATATCAGTGACCTTTCATAAAAATATCTTAGATCTGACATCCTTTGCTTCAAAAAAGCTTTCTGTAATCCATATTAAAACTAATTTAAATTTTCTTGTATTTTCATACTTTTTAATGAATGAATGGATGTTGCTCAACCTGTTCATATTTGTCTCATATAGCAAATAAGTCAGTGAAAATATTCTACCCATTAATCAATGTATCAAGCTCAATACGAAGAAATCCAGCACTGTACAGTTTAGAGAATGTTTCCTTACCTAAGAAACAGCCCTAGGAAAACCTTCTAAAAGTCCCCAGCAGAACCTTAGGTTTGACTGGGCAAGAGGAATCAGAGTGGCACCTAGTGGGCTCAGTCTTCATTACAGCTCTTGGTTTAGATTTTACCGCAAAATAAAATAAAGAAGCAATAGGATGTGACTGTGGCGGTTTCCAGAGAACTGGTAGTCAAAGGATGAGGTGCAACTTAAAGCGGCTCGAACAAAAAGAGGATATTAATCACCAAATCATGCCTTTGGTGTCACACTTCAATATCAGAACCTCACAGACCAGCAGGTTTCATCTGCACTATTTAGCAAAAATTCAACTCTTACCAAGCTGTCCCACACTTGTGCAATAGGAAAGCTCACAGATGACGGTCAAATGAGAGGGGCCACATAGACCACATGTCTATAGACTGTGGGAGGAAACCGCAGATCAGAGGGAGAACTTGCAAACTCCATGGGTGTTTCTCAATACCACGAACGCAAAAATCGTACTTGACAAGACTGGTCTTGCTAACTTGCCTCCGAAGCACAAACTTGAGGCACAATGAATCATGGGATTGGTCTCGTTTGACGAGGGTACAACCGATATATCCTTGATATCTGGGGCGTGGCAAGAATGACAGTTGGGGATATTTACTGTCCTCTCTACTTCTGTTCTTAGTATTAGAACTGGTCTTTGGCAATGTAAGGTTGCATAAAATTAGTACATGAGAACACAAGTACAGTCTAGTATGCATACTGAGAAAAAACTCATATACAAGTGGATCCAAACTCATAACCCTGCAAGAATGAGACAGCAGTGCCACCTACAATTGCATCTACTGTATACTGCCACATTTATAGTAATGATATCAGAATCAGAATTCAGTTTAATGGGCAGGAACACTGCCATGTAATAAGAATGTGTTTGGGCAGTATTGGTGCATGCTTCATAGACAACATAGAACACAAATTAAGACAAAGAATATACGTAGAAATTCAATAAAACTGAATGACATAGAAGTGAGCATGAAAAAAATTTAAATACCTAATACAAGTATATACAAATAAATAATGTTATACACTGAGTGTTATACATTGAGTGTTACACACTGAGTGTTACACACTGAGTGTTACACATTGAGTGTTACACACTGAGTGTTACACATTGAGTATACACCATTAGCATGACCCTGGCACTAAATCTGTATGACAGTGTTCAGCTCGACCCTTGATAAAAATCACTGAGTGATGTTGAGCCAGTGCTCCACACAGTGGTACAAGTAGGAACACACTACTCTGTCACCTGTCAGATTCTGTCGCAGCGTCCTATCCTTTCAGAGTCACAGCGGAATAAAAATGGAGCAGCACACTTCTTCCCAGCTATTCCTCTCTCTGCCACCACCACCTGCCACGTGCAGGTTCAGAACTGCCGGAAGCTTCTCTGGAGCCGACTGTGCCTAGGAGACAGCCACACTATGAGCTAAGCTCCACAGCATCGGACATACATCTCCATAAATAACTGTATCATACTGATCCAACATTTATTCTGTGAGATGGGGTACAGTATTTTATTCCCGTCATTGACACATGACCTGAAATCATTAGCCTTACTGAGAGCAATACAGTCCACATTTAGTCAAAGGACCTCCAGTAATATGTATCAATATACCCTCTCTGTGCGCTCCTCAGATATTTCAAACAGACATAAATTAATCAATTTCTGAGCTATGGATGATCCTCTCTAAGCTCCGGCACTTACGATTCCCTGCCTCAGTGGCTATAAGCTGACTGAAATGAGCCGTACGTGTCAATGACCCAAAATTATACTTCCATATGGGTTAGCCATGTTGGAAGACTAGGCTAGTAGAATCCTTAGATAACCTATGAATGAACCATTTTTAAAGGAGTTTTTTAAAGAGGAGTTTGGTGACTTCAAATTGAGAATAATTGAGAAATTAAACACACACACACACACACACACACACACAAACACGGTCACAGGGCATAACTCTATGTACTCCGCAAACAAACAAACTCCCCCCTCCCCCTGAGCTGCTCTCCACCCCCATTCAGAGGCCACAAAGCTGTTTCTTTTGACCATTCCAGAAATAATTAGACCCTTCCATCTTCCGGAACTGCTTATCCATTGCAGGGTCACCATGAATCTGCAGTCGGTCCAAGGAAGCAGCGCACAAGGCAGGGGGACGATATCCATCACAGGACACATAAACCAGGCACATTAAAGGGCAATTTAGAGATACAAAATCCACCTGAAACAGTCAATCAAAATCAACCACTATAAATAACCACTTAATAATGCTAAAAGGTATCTTAACTTCAAAAGAATATTTGATAATGCAGAAACTAGCATCCACTCATAAAATACTTAGCTATTCTAATGTATGGAGACTTATTATATTCAATAATGACCGAGACTAATGAAATACATCCCATTACACAGCCCTTCTCCCAGCCTTCAAATCTCCCAGCTATACTTGCCCTTGAACAGTAGTCAGGATCACATGAAACACCTCCAGACACAAGCTGGCTGTCAGTTGTTGCCTGACGTGTCACAGATGGTATAAACAGCAACATGCTGGGGGGGTGTGGGGGTTGTGAGTCAGGTGACTGTCATGCTGATTTGTTGCACCTGCTGCACGTTTCCAGAGACCCTCCACAGTCGTGTTTTGCTTTCATTTCAACAGTAACCTGTACAAGACATTTTCGACCCAAGATATCCACAGTACGAGGTTTCCCTTCCCATCTCCATTTTTGTGTCACCCTCAAAAGGCACTGACCTAGAAGATGTGAGTAGCTTCACGCAGTGACAGGCCTCCCCACGGGCACTGTGGCAACAGGTGGCCCTCCAGTTAGGGATTCCCCAAATTTCTACAGCAAAAGGTTGGGTTATGCAGTGTGATTTGGATAAAACCACGTACAGGAAGTTCTTTATTGACCTAATACATTCTACGAACCACCTATGCAAGTCAAATTCTACATAATTTTCTCCTACCATTCAAGACAATCTTATATGGCACCATTTCCAAAAAAAGTTGGGACACTGTATAAAATGTACATAAAAACAGAACGCAATGATTTAGAAATATATAGACCCATATTTAATCAAAAGTAGAACGAAGACAACATACTGAATGTTGAAATTTAATTGTTTTATGACAAATATGCGCTCAATTTCAATTTCATGCCAGGAACATGTCTCAAAAAAGTTGGGAAAAAACACTGGAAAAGTTGTGTAATGCTAAAACAAAACATCAGGCTATACACCCATTTCTGACAGAAAAAAACAAGCCATAAGTATACTAGTAATACGTACTTAAGAACACATATTAATGAAAAGATTAAGTGTAAATTTACTTACAGGCATGTCACTCTTTTGTGTTGGTGCTTACTGTACATAAACTCTATCTCTGATATGTTTTTCATAAGACCGGACTTACTTTAGTCTGATTACACAAGTCAAGAGCTGTCTGTACCAATAAAATGAACACCAAGAATGCAGTCCATGGCCAATCACCTCTCTTACTATGTTGGTAACACTTTACTTGAGGAGGCACAAATATAGTGTTATCCTGTCTTACTTACTTACTATATTTGTCACTTTATCTGTTAATTCTGTAGTGAACTACTGCAGGAAGTACTGAAGGGATCAATAATGAATAACATGAAATACTCATGTTTGTTTATTATTAATGAGTTGTGACACAAGCAGCTACTTTATTTGTTCATGATTTGTACTTCATATTAGCTAAGTGACTACTAAGTATTTCTGCATTCTTGTCATCCAGTATCAGTGTTCATTAGGTTTTTGCTTCATCCAAAAACTCCACAATGTATTTGTGAAAAATTGCCTTTTAGCCTTCCTGTTTGAGCATGCCTTTGTCGTCTACCCTGAAATTCTGGAGAAGCTCCATTTGTCCCCGTACTGTTGGCCTGGTCCCAACCAACACCTATCATACCACAGCCATTATAAGGCAGATTGGCTCTACTAAACCACCACATTTTGAACAATTTATTTATTTATTTTTTAAATCAATTGGTTGTTATTTTACAAAAGAAAAATTATGAATGCCGACCAAGTGGATTTTGGAATGCAATGCTAACGTTACCATGGTTGCCATTTGCACAAATAATCGACACACAATTGTGTGGGTCCTTGATGTGACAAGCGGGGCTTCTGGAGAATTAACGTAATCCACATGACGGCTATCGAGATATGATTAACACCTTTGTAAAGCTCATCACACAGGATAACTAAGAACAATGGTGTTAATCAGC
This sequence comes from Hippopotamyrus pictus, assembly GCA_026781145.1. Classification (NCBI taxonomy): domain Eukaryota; kingdom Metazoa; phylum Chordata; class Actinopteri; order Osteoglossiformes; family Mormyridae; genus Hippopotamyrus; species Hippopotamyrus pictus. Next base: position 26,360,750 of record JAODLC010000065.1, on the reverse strand, counting down.
AGAGGGCTGACATCAACCTCTTGAGCATGATTAAAGATGGTTAGCAGAGTAACCTTCGATCTCACCCACATCTCTCTAGCTGTGAGCCTGACTGGGTCATCAAATTCCCATATTATTAAGCAGTTGCCTTTTTTGTGATTGACCAACATCCCCCAAAGGCACATTAGCAGAGGGGCTGCAAATATATTCAAGTTTTCTAGGTTAAGAAGGTCTTTGCGTGCGACAAGGTGTTCAAAAAGCAGACACGTTTGATTTCTGATATTCCTCATCTTCTCAACCCTGGCCTTGGTTATGTCATTAAATCATGTTTACAATTATTTTACCCACCAAACCAAATCAAATTAGTGGATTTACTCAATACTTTGCTTTCAAGATTTTCTAAGTTACTTTAAAGGTGAGGCGGGCCTTTAAATTATTCAATACTATAAATGCTTGTCTCAGTTTAAGGAAAGACGAAATATAATGAATAAATAATCCTTTTATGCCAAGTATTATGGAAAAAAAACATGCTTATAAATTCACACATAGTGCAGTTACACTGTGCATCCAATCACTGATTACTAAATCATTTTCCCTCGAGCTCTCATTGGGTTAAACCAGGCAGTGATCCCACCCCAGAAGTCCCCTTCCTACCATCTATTAAACACTTTTCCTAGTCAGGGTCACAAGGACACCTAAACTCTATGCAGACAGAGAAGAAGCAAGATTCAGTCCCAACAACACTGGAGTTCTCAGCCAACAGTGCTATCGCCCCCCCCCC
>JAODLC010000065.1:26343566-26359890 GCA_026781145.1 Hippopotamyrus pictus | reverse complement strand
TACCCCCCCCCCCCCCCCCCCCCGACCACCGTACCACCCTTCAGTTCCACTACTAGCAAAGAAATACTCTGTCGCGACTATTCTACTTCACCGAACTGGACCCAATTAGCAAGTACACTGCATTGGAAAAGCAGTTACTAGACACTCCCTCTGCCCCCCAGCGACGGATAGAAAGAGCCTGGAAAGCACTATAACCAGGACGATGTGTTAAGAGGCGCGGCTAGGGTCATGTTTTAGGGTCTTTTGACCACAGGCCCCCTGACTGCCCATTGTGATCACAAAAAGGGTATCATCCCCACCCACCCACATTCAGTCATCACACTAAACAAACACAAACCTACTCTGGATTTCCACTCAACCCACAATAACACCTACAGGCCTTAGATACCAGAGGAGCTGAAGTCTGAAACAGGCTGCAAACCACAAGCGGTGGCTCTGACTGCCTTTTCCGGCACCAGTTCATCAAAGGACTTTCCAGAGCCGAGCAAAAAAAAGACGCAACACTAATACACTAAAGAACAATCAGAATCTGTCCTTTTCACCCCTCTTGGTTCACATGAGATGAAGTGGTTGTAATATAGTCAGTAACTGGACGAGAAAAGCGTTTGCAACCCATTCAGGGCAGGCGTGTCACATGTGACGAATCACTGACACACCGATTACTCACGTTGGTTAATTTATTAGCTCCCAGTCAGTAATCCCTCCCATCGTGGGCTTCAGTGCCTTATTCCAACCATCTGGTTGTGAAAGAGTGTGTGCAGGCATTAAAGAAAACCTGCAATAACCGACCAAAAGCACTACGTACCCATTTTCTTGAATTATATATTTGTTAAATATGATCAGAATGGCATAGCATACTAAGAAGGTTTTCTATGGCTGTTAAGAAAATGTGCTTGAACCCAGGAAAAGTCAGTCACATTGAATGGTATTTATTCTTAACCTTAAGTCAGTTTAATAGTTAATGGGAAAAGCAACTGTAGACCTACCTTAAGTGTTAACACTTTCAGCCACTAATAACTATAGATGAAGCACAACAGGCCCAGCTCCCATTAGTTAATGTACCTTCCAGACACGGATTACATCATTATAATTATTTAGAATTACCTGTGCAGTCAGTGCTGAGAGTTACAGTCACACTCCTTGTACCGCCACCTTTTACTGTCCCCTAGAGCAATGCTTCCTCTGGGGTCTGAGTCGGCCAAATTCCCCCCCAAACCGAAACGCATCTTATGATCTTTAAGATCTTACGGCTTGCCGGCCCAGGACTGACGCTCCTTAGGTACCCAGGGACCGACATGGGCTCCGAGTCAGTGCCGAGCGCCGGTGGTCCTGTGGATCCCCAAACGGTACCGGCTGCTACCGAGGTGCGGAATCCCAGCGGGTTATTACAGCATGGGCAGGACGCCCCACTGGCACAGCGTGTCATTTGTCTCTGTGCCGCTAAACATTGGAGGGTACTGGCTTCCCACTGCACTCAGGGCAGCACAGGGGCCCCAGGCCCTTCCACACAGAGCCCACTGTTGGCCTGGTAGGAGCCTGAGGGGCGAGCAGGACCCGGCACTTTGGTGACCCCCGCCAGCAGGCCAGACCCAACACCTATAGCCAGGCAGCCTCTGACCCCCAGCATCCGTCCTGCCGCCTGACGAAAGACTAGTGGACCTTACAGCCCCCACCACGTGATTCCAAACTCCTCCCCAGGCCAATATGAAGGGCATCAGCAGGCTGTTGATCCATCTGAGCCTGTACCATTACAGCCAGCCCATCTACCCCCCCCCCCGCCGCATATATTTTTGGATGATTTGCTGGAGAAAAACTGTAGTGTATTCCGCGGATCGGTCGCTTAAGTGTCCTCAAGAAATCCACAGCCAACTCGGAATTCAAATGAGCCAGTGTGAGCAGCCAGCCTTCAAAATGAATCCTCTTGTAAGCGGGCTAATTCCACATCACACCGCTAAGAGGACGTGGTGGGGGGGCATGGGGGGGGGGGTCGCCTTCCAACATTACGCTAACATACGAAATAATCAAATAGTATTACTTGGGCTATAGTCCAGTACATTGTATGAATGTTGCCAAAGCTACATGAACACACTGTTGGTGGTTTAAAACCTCATCACTTCATTGTCATGACACGTGTTACCTGTGTCAGACAGGAAGCTACAGATAATATCGATTCTCTACCCATTTAATATTTCTATTGAGGTTGAGGCCATCGCATGTTTCGAAATGCTTAACAACCAACCAGGATGAGTCCAGGAAGGCTATATAACTGGTTAATTCTGAACTGACCATCTTCAGCAGACACCATTGCCCTGAATGTGCAGTTTATTTACCCCTTTCTATTCCTCCTTCACAGCGAGGTGCTGCAGCTCACGGCTCCTCAGTAAACGTTTGTGCCATCTGTGTCGCCAAGGAAACACAGACGTGTGCTGTTGCACACAAGCGTCAGACCCTAACAGTCTTTCCCCCTTGGGCAGACCCCCCCAACACACACACACACACACACACACTGGACATGACTGAAGACATCATATGTCATAACCAAGCGATGACAGTGATGCATATACAGCACCAAGCACCGTATGCTAACATCCAAAAAGCCCAGCATTAGGTGAAAGGTTAAAAGGGCTCTGGATAGATTCCCTAATTTTTTTTTTATTAACACAAAAACAGCCCTTACTTGCAGTGACTGGCAGTATGGCCTGGAAGGCAGTAGAGACCTAATTGTTTTTGGTTTAGATTAGTTTCTATAAAAGCCTACAAATCCCCCTTGTCTAAGAATATTTTATTGAAGATTAATATATTATTATACTACAAAGACTAACAAGCTGGAAAACGGGAACTAATGGAGCACAAATCTATTTTTATACTGCCCCTTTTGGTGCCACAGACCATCAGAGCAACATTTGTACCAGGACGTCGAGGCTTTTTCGAGTTAAAACTGACACGTAACAAATCCCCAGTACATGTACACACAGTCGTATTTCTCGGGTCAGCGTTTATACCCCAGTGCCGATCAATGAAAAGAAACTTCCAGAAGTCGTTTGGTCGTACAAGCTGCAAAAAGGAAAATGTGAGTTATGTGGGCATTCTGGGAAGTGTTGATCCTGGCGGTACGTGTATTTGGCCAAACATAACCACTTTGTCATGCTACCGAATGCCATAGGGGTTTTGATTGAAATTTCATTACCTGAGAGCATAAATGCAGATTTTTTTAAAATGCATTGCATGACAGCATTTACGGCTCAGACAAGGGCTACTGTCTAACATCACTCATCAATCATGATGTGGCAGCCCAGAGCAGGAACTCGGAGGGAATCACGTACTCAAATGACGTTTTTTTCGCGCGGTGTCACCGCCAGAACACAACTGCACTCCTCCTCCATCTGTTTCACCCACATTGAGGTTAATTAGATCGAACTGCAGTGGGTCCGCCGCATTGACGCCCGACAACAAAAGACAAGGCGATTAGCTTGCTTAACCAGTTTATAACATGCGCGGCTATAAGTCTGCATTCAAAACCTGGTAATTACGGATTTTGCCCAGAGGTATCAGAACCGCGCCGATTCCCCCGCCAACAGCGTACTACGGGGCGTGACCCGAGCCTCGATATGATTGGATAGCCGTTTAATATATTCGTAAAAATAGCTGCTGATTGGCTGCAGAGCGCCACTCGCTGTAGAGCGCCAGAAACGAAAGTTTAGCGGGCGAAACTTCCCACTTCCCACTTCTCATACGAATGAATTAAACTTCAGCGTTAGAGGAGGGAACAGGACCTGGTTCGTGCTAGTTATACTTAAACCGATGACGGAGCGAAACGCCCTGGAAGTAACAAGTCGAAGAATCTGTGAAATACTTTAAATAAAGTACCCTGCGACCGGCGATCGAGGCGTATTTATTCTCCGAAAATATAAGGTAATGCACGCCATGTAACTTGTGACTAAATGTTAAACTTTAAGTTTATATTTGTTTACGGGATCTGACTAGCGGGAAAAAAATAACAGCTAGCTTTTAACAACGAAATATCTTATAATACTGGCCGATTCACATGAATGAAGCTTAGAAAACTTAATAAGCTGGAGACTTGGGCGTAATTAAACAGTCTGGTTAAAAATCTAGCGAACAGGTAGAGTCACGGAAACGGGCTATTTGGATACAAAATGAACAATGCAAATTAGCTATATGCTGTGGAAAACGATTAGATGTTTTTAAATAACCTTAAAGGGCGTATTTGCCTTATGAAATGTCCTTACTAAACCGGAATATGTGGTTTGTTAGCTAGTTTTAATATTTGCGCCAAAATCAGCTAACCACAGGCAGTCCGCCGAAAGTCTGATCAAGGTACATGACTAGGAAGAAAAACTTATACGGTATAACTGATGAAGATCCTGTTCTTGCGAGATTTGTATCTCCCAGGTTATACTGTATATCGCTTTTATTTAGCGGCTCTGATCTTATGATTCTTCTTCAGTTATGGAACCGGAATGTTTCGCATTACGTCATCTGATGAGTCCGAGGAGGAATAAGACAGATCTCGAAGAAGAGGGCAAAAATGGTCAGAAGGCAAGTATTTTAAAAGAAATTACAAATGTGTAATTATTTTGCAGTATATTTCAATTGCTTCTGTTTCTATAGGTATTACATTAGCTCAGTAAAACACGGTGTTATGGTGCTGATGGTTATGCAGATAAATGTCTTTGCTGAGAAAACATTAAATGTTCCATGTTATTTATTTCATTTCCTGGCTTATTTCAGGAAAACTACGTGGAGAGCAAGGGGGCCTCTTCCCACAAGTGTGATCACACATCGTCCGTGCTCTGTGGGAAGAAGGGCCTGGGCCTGGGCCCAGACCAGTTGCAGATTACCCCTAGCAAGCCCGAGGAGGGCGTCATCTCGGACCCCTTAACACCCACTGCCAACCTCAAGCTGCTCATCAACGCTGCCAGCCCAGATATCCGCGTCCGGGAAATGAAGAAGATACTATTCCGTCCTATTGAGAATGAGAATGTTAGTGCAGTGTTGGACAATCACAGCCAGGTATGAAGCCGCCATTAGCAAATAACAAGCATGGGTTTGGTCTTCTGGATGGATAATGGAGCATAGCAGAGGTAGCCTGCTGGTCTCCAACCCGTGTGTGTTTCTACATTCTACGGTTAATATAATGAGGAAAATGTGGGTTCAGTCATTAAAAACAGATTATGCTTTTGTTTGTGGCCAAGTCACATCAGTAGGTCTCGACGTGCCCAGATCGGAGTGACTACACGGCTTATCGCAGTAACCGATTAGGTCGCCATTTAGGTGCTGTCTACATTTGGTTTTAAAATGTCTTGAGCGATCGGATCGTAAGTAGACGGCAGAGACGCCTTTACTCCTGTGTCTATCGGGCGTCTCCAAGGTCCAGCTGACCACTTGTGTTCATATTTCATTATTACCCCATGCACAGTATTGTAACGTCCTTGTCGGATGTGTCTAGGACGCATTAGCATTTACACTGCAAAAGATGTGTGGTCAAATGTGTACCAGACCACCTTGGCAAGTAGTCCGAGTGATCAGATTGCGATGCATCTTGGTGGTCGTTTTACGCTTGTATTTAGCGCTGTATATATCCAGTCTGATTGCCCAAGGCCAAAGTGTAAAACCGAGTGTAAACAGGACATAGATTCCGACGCTTGCTTCTGCAGGCCTGACTAACTTTCTCTCTTTGGTGCGTTTCTTCAGCTTGATGCGAGGGACGATGCCGCAATGGGCGAGTTTGACCAGAAGCCCAGCAGGAAGCAAAAGAGCCTCAGTCTCCTGTGCCAGAAGTTTCTGGCGCTCTATCCCATCAACCCGGGACCTTCTGAGACCATCAGCATCTCTCTGGATGAGGTGTCCACTAGTCTGGGTAAGAGGCATGAGGATCGGGGCCTGCTTCAGAAATGCAGTGCACGTGCTTTATATTTTCCTGCTACGTATTTGCTTTATTAAAGATAGCTGAGAGGAGTGTGTGTGTGTGTGTGACATAAATATTATATTGTTGGAACCAAATATACCTGTTATTTTGGTCCCCACAAAAGGACACTCAATTTTATAAAAATCATTGATTGCAATCGAAAAACTAAAAATGCCAAAAGACTTGTATTTTGTTTGGTTACTTATGGTTAAGGTTACGGCTAGGTTGAGGTTCTCATTGTTGGGAGTACGGTTTTTCCCCCTAGAAATTAATGGATGGTCCCCACAAAGTTATGAATAGAAACGTGGGTGTGTGGAGTTTGCATGATCTCCTCATACTTTCTTCAGGTACTTTGATTCTCATGCACAGTCCAGAAAGGTGACTTAGTGTGATTCATTGGCATCCTGTCCAGGGCGTTCATCCAGACTCCCTGTAATCCCACACAGGGTATGGAAGATAATAAGAGTATTTTTCTTTGGAAAGATGATGGGATCAGACAGCCCCTGGAGCACTTGGCCAGTATGGATCTGTACTTTTGAGAGACTGTGATGTCACCCAGTCTGTATCCGCCTGGCAGGGGTGGAACGGCGGCGGATCTACGACATCGTGAACGTGCTGGAGTCGCTGAAGCTGGTCAGCCGCGTGGCCAAGAACCAGTACGTGTGGCACGGACGCCGGCAGCTGGAGCGCACGCTCGGGGAACTGCACGCGCTCGGCCAGCGGCAGCGTTACCACCTACAGGTCGATCGCCAGCTGGGACCGGCCGCACGAGCCGAGGAGCCCCCGGAGAGCAGCGAGGAGGGAGGGGATGAAGACGTCGGCTCGGGTGAGTGGCTACGGCAGCCGGGGGTCTGGTCTCAGGAGGCTGAAGGACGTACAGCTTGTGTGCCGAGTCCTTTTGTTTATGGCGAAAGGCCCTAGTGTCTCTCTTCTGGTTTTCTTCAAAGCCATGCTCTGATAATCTGACTGCTTGTTTATTTATGAACGGCCATGTTCTTTACAATTCCACTTATCAAAGAGTGTGTGGCAATCCATTATTACATCATTTATACCAACATCCAACACTGTCAGGTTTAATAAAATGCTGAGAATTATCTGCCACTAATGGCTGTCATATTAGTAAGATAAATTGTTGCAAAACGTTATCGGACATTAAAAACCATGGTGTTGTCGCTCCTGCGTTGGCAGTTGGTATTAAACAGCCTGTGAGAACCAAAGCTGTGCTCTGTGTTGGAAATAAAACCAAAAAAGTCTCTTGTTTTCAATTTAGGGGTTTAAAAGCACCCCGTTTGCACAATGGATTCTGGTCAGCAAAGCTCCCTCGTTGCTGGGCACTGCCCAGGCTATATGCTGGTTGCCATGGTGCAGGCTTCCTTGGCAACGCAATATGGTGCCTCCCCACCCACAACCCGAACAGTAGCACTGCAGCATAAATGGGGAAAGTGTGCCATCTATCAGTTCCCAGAATTCCACTGGGCTAAGATGCTGGTGTCTAAGCAGCACGGATGACTTGCGGAGGCCAGTTCGCGGTTTGCTTATAGTTTCAGGGCATGAGCCGATCGGTAGATACGAGGAATTGTAATGGGTCGCTCGCTCCTGCCCAGGTCCTGCCGGCACAAGGAAGGACAAGTCGCTGCGCATCATGAGCCAGAAGTTTGTCATGCTCTTCCTGGTGTCCGAGACGCGGGTCATCACCCTGGATCTGGCGGCCAAGATCCTCATCGAGGAGAGCCAGGATGTCGCCAGCCACAGCAAGTACAAGAGTACGTGCCTTCGATCCCTGGGCTTGTTTTTAGGTGGTGTAGCTGGAGTGAAATGTTAGCTAAGCGCTGAAAGAATCGCAAGGCGTTGCAATAAAATGGAATGCTCGAGGTTTGCAATTTCAAATAGAAGAGCTGTCGTAGAGGGTGTTTGTTGTGGTACATCGTGTGTAAATGGAGCTCTCTGGCTGTTTTTTCAGCCAAGGTTCGACGGCTGTATGACATCGCCAACGTGCTGACCAGCCTCAACCTCATCGCTAAGGTCCACGTGAGAGAGGAACGGGGACGCAAGCCGGCTTTCAAATGGATCGGACCTACCGCTTTCCTGTCTGACGGTAAGAGCTACCCCGGGTTGTTTCTTGTGACGTTAATGGCTGGGAGCTGATTCAGCCCAGGTTGTCTACTTGAACTAGTTTTAATCTCATTTCACTTTTTTTGGTGCTGTTCAGGAGATTTGGATTCTGTGGCTGGACTCTCTCTCCCAGAATTCCATGGGGCCCCTGGGCAGACGTCACAGGGGGCGTGGCCGAAGCCAATGCGCCATGTCCCCTTTGGCATGGTGCCCATCCCTGCTCAGCGGAGAGTCAGCTCAGCGCCCAGCAGCCCAGGCAGGGAAGATGTAGGTAAGTGCTGCTGAGGGACCAGGCTGGCTTCTCAGGAAAATAGCATCTGGCTTTCACGGCTGTCCGTGCTGAACCAGCACAAACCATGTTCTGCCACTTTCACTGCCGTGGGGCTTCAAATTTATTTTCTCGATACCTTTGAAGGGTCTGCCAAAGGGCCTTTAAGTGTAGAGAGATAAGCAAAATTAACAAAATGCCACTTGATCCAGGCTTGCTCTGCCTGTAGTGGTCTCAGAGGCCGCTGCATGTCACATGACACAGTCTCCCTTTGGGTGGCGCTCAGGTTTGATGCAGGAGATGGTAGGTGGCACCAAGACAGCAGGGGACGATGCCATGGCGTGCTGGGTGCCGGCCGGAGACGAGAAGAGGTGAGTTTCAAAAAGGCTGTTAAACCCTCTGAAGTGCTGAGCGATTCGGAGTGTTTCATCTCCTGCTCTCAGTGTCTCGGTCAACTTTCACCAACAGTCATTTCCAGTTCCTTCTGTAATCCGCCCTACCCGCCGTGCCATTGCCGGTGGCTGCCAGGAACGTGGGGGGCCATTTTAAAAATAACCGGCCAAACTGGGCTGCGAGCTCGGAACCACACGACGGGACCCGGCTGTGCTCTGTGACCGTGATGCGTGAAGCCTGCGGTTTCCATTGGCCGCGGTCAGGAAGTCCTGGTTTGGCACGGCCCGGTACACCTCGCTTAAATCCGCGTGGGTTTGCGGTGTTCTTCGTATCCAGCCTCCCCATTTATCTTGGCTCCCATGGAAAGTCTGATCTGGCCTGCTTGCCCCCTCAAGCCGGATTATGGGCAGCACCAGGGCGGTCTATGTGAACCGTGGGCATCACTACAGCCCACGAACAGCGAACAGCGCGCCATGGATTTTGGCCGAAAGGCTGCCCGATTTGACGCCAGGCAAATTATGTAACGCCGAATCAGGAACACCAGATTCATGGTGCAAGGTGTGCTGGTAGCTGGGAAGTAGGAAAAACGTGGACTGGCTGAGGTTCCCCGAGGACTGGGTTGGGAAACGCTGGTCTAGAGTTGCCTACCTTTCGGTTAAATACAGGATGCTTCATTTTTATGCCATGAAACGTAGATCTGAAGACGCTTTTCTGTCTTCCTCAGGAAGCAGCCCAGCTTCGGCCCAAAGGGTGGGGCCCATGTTTCCGAGGCTGGGCCAGCTCATCCAGAACCGCCCAGCGGATCCATCCCCCTTCCTCGCTTCTTCTCCAGCGCCGGCCAGCCCAGTGCCTCTCTCTTGTCCTTGTCACCGACCCCGCAGATGGAGCCGGGTGAGGCGGGCCCTCCGGCGGCCTTGTCTTATCTCCGAGGCCTGCCCCAGGCACCCTTGGTGATGCTGTGCAGGGGCCCCACCCCAACCGACATAGGGGCCCGGGGCCCCGGGTCACCGGCCAGAGACGGCATCCTGGGGAAGCGTAGGGCGGATGACGCCGAGAGACGGATGCCCAAAAGGGACAGAAAGAACGAGGCGGAGGCTTCCAAAGAGGTGAGACTTTGTGCTGTGTAGATGCGGGCTCATCAAAGCCCAGATCTCCTTTGTCATAGGAGACTGAGACATTGTGGTATAAATTCTCCATGTATTAAATGTAGTCTTTTGTGTCTTGGTTAAAAATGAATGCACCTTTTTAGTCGAGGAATAAGCATTTATATATTTATGATGATTCATAATTTATACCTGAATGGTTCATTTATACGATTGTGTGGCACGGTTTTATGGGAGGGGAAGCTCATAATTCAGTCAAGGGCACATTGAATGATTGAATCATTAAAAACCAGATATAAGGGCAGATTGCTTCCTTACATGAATCACTTCAGAAACATGAGATCCACCTTTGTTCTGGGAAGCTTACTGTCGTGGTGTTATATGGGTTTCATTTTTTCCCCCATTTAGATGGGGTCATGTGACCTGTTGTGTGGACGCTGATTGCCTAAGTGAATTCTGCTTTTAGGGAAATGCAATGCCAGCCAGGTTTATAGGCAAAACTGACTGCTGCGGTGATCTAAGCAGAAGGATGTTGATTTCACACCGTTATGTGATGATTGCAGTGAGAGAAGTTGTGCTGTTTAATTAGTCTGTGTGCCCCAAGGCTTCTTATTAATGACTGTCACTGGGAAATGACTTCCCAGGAATAAATATCTTGATCCACGTCCTCTTAATTTGGAGGAGTAGACTGTGCATTGGTGTCATTCGTTATACTGGCTCCCCTGGATGATGTCAATTTTGGCTCTCTCCAGGATGACCGGGACCAGGAAGCACGGGAAAACCCCTCAGAGGGTTACGGTCCGAAGCCCCCAACCGTGTGCCCAGTCCTCCAGTCCCAGGGAGAGACGTGGTCCCCATCCGGGACTATGCCCTCGCACTACCTCTACGTGCCCAACTCTGCAGGTACGCAAGGGCCTGTTTGTTGGTGTCCCACTAGGCAGAAACATCCCATGTTCACACGTAGGTGTCCTGAAAGGGGACGGGTTTAACAGAAGCACGGCTATAGGCTCTGAGGACCATACTTCCCGGAAAGCGAGGGAACGGTCCTCTACCTTTATTTAACAGATGCTTTTGTTCAGAGTGAGTCCGGTAACGTAGCTGGCCAATCCCGAGGCGAGTGTTTGTTACCCATGATGCACCGTGATGACCGGGCCTGATCACATGACGCTCCTTCCTGCCCTCCCAGGTCTTAACAGCCTGAACTTGCTGCTCTCCTCTGGGCACATGTCCGGCTCACTGGCACTCGCCCCGAACGCCGTTTCGGCCATGGCCGTGCCCTGCGTTCTGCTGCCCTCCCCCGGCCTCCCCCTCATTGCTAGCGGCAGGTTCGGCGTGCCGGCTGTGGTGTCCCCTGCCCACGTGGTGCTCGGCGGTCGCACGGTCACCTCCCCGGAGTCTGGCAGGTCCCCGACGGTGCCCTCCAGTCCAGTGCAGACGGCGTCTGGGAGCAGAGCCCAGCCTCGTGTAAGTGCTGTTTATCCCCCTCGGAACCTTAAAGGCTATAAGGCACAAGGTAGCTGTGTGGGTGCCGTGCTCACTGGCACCCCCTACAGTCAGCAGAATGTCAAGCTGTGGCCATCTCTGTCACTCCAGCCACATGATGCACACAACATTATGACATGTAATTAGTCATTCCCAGCTATTACTCGATCAGCACCTGCCATCTTTAAATAGCAAGAACCCCAATTTATAAATGTTAATCACCTTTTTGCTTCATGTGGCCCTGAAAATTTCCTAGCATTAATGTTTAAATTACCATATTGGGGAGTGAGCTTTCTAACAGTGCAATTTGAGGGACTTCTGTAAGGGACAGCTGGTTCAGTTTTCCAGAATTGATCTCTCCCTCCGTTCTCCTGTCTTCTGTGACCTCAGACTCCAAAGGAGGTGGGTCCGGCTGGCTCGCGAGCCTTCTTCCAAACACCAGGGACACTGGGCTGCAAGGAATCCAGAAGCTCACCCCGCCGGGTCTCTGCCCAGAGGAGGCTGGACATTGGACAACCGACCAATTAGTATCTTCCTCGTAATGGGGGGGGGGCAGCTTTCGTTTCACCTCAGGGGTGCTGCTTCATCCAGTGATGGCATTACCAGTTACAGTTATGTGTGTGTGTGTGTGTGTGTATATGTAAATGTATAATTTTATTTTTTAGCTAAAGCTGATTCATCAGTATTTCCTGAAAGCATGTAACTTAACTACGTTGAAGATAACGTAAGGTTTTTTTTTTTTTTTTTGTCTATTTAATGTCAGGAGAATGTTGGCCTGATGGTTTTCCAGCGTGTCTCCATTTCTGCAAAATTTGTTGCACTGCTCTCTGGTGGTGGGAGGAGGATAAAGGTCAATTGTTTTCTTGTTAAATTATTTGAATGTGATTGTATCTATTGTAGGTCATTCTGGGTTGTTTTATATTTTAAAGTAGCATATATTTTGAGCCATCTTTTTATTACAGATATATTTCTGAATTTCATTCGGTGCTTTTAAAGTGGGCTCAGCCTTCATCTGGACTGGCTGGTCTGTCTTTTTCAAACCTCAAGGATGACAAAAGGAATATTAAATAATAACTTGTAATTTTCCCCGTTTGGGTGCCCATAACCCAGAATAGGAACCACTAAGTCATAGGAAGTAAGGATATTAGGTTATTGTAGCTCTAGGGTAACAGAGTGAATGTACCTTTAGGAAGGCGATTAACACACTATGTACAGCATGTATGTTAGTGACAGGAAATTTCTATTTGTAGCATGTTTTCCAAAAAAAGTGTTTACTTGAAAAAAGAAACTTATATTCACAAATTCTCCCCCATCTGCTGGTAATCTTAAGCTACCAGCAAATTACTTTTGAAATGTCCTTTTTGTATTATCACACTATTAACAGTTCTGTTTTTAATATGACATCATAATAATGGCTAAGCTTCATTATACTGAAGCCTGCCTGAGTATTTGGGCATCCTGCTGCATGCCACTGCTAGGAGATGCATAGGACTGATCTGGGATCTGTATGCACTACTAACAGTGGTGAGCAGAGTATTTGCGACCCAGTAGCCATGAGGTTAAAATAATAGGTGAAGCTCCCTACACTACTGATGAATGTAGCGCGTCTGACGTGCACCTCTTTAACACCTGGGTTCTGTGAAGCTAACTTAGAGCAAGCTTCACTGTGCACAGATGGTTGCCCAGTAACTGTTGAAGACCAATGAGAATATCTATGTACTGTAGCGCACAGAAGCGTGAGATGATTTTTTTTTTTTTTTTTTTTAATTGCTGAGTAGTGGAAATGGATTGTGTGCGTGCCGCTTGGTACTGAGGAGCATTTACTAATGGGGGTGGGGTGGGGGGGGGTACATCATGGGTATAGTATGTACTGTATCCCAGAGCCTTAATTCCTGTCCTTTGGAATGCTGGATGTTTTGTTAAATTATTGCTGCTTTTATTATATAATTGCACTACCTGTTTCTGTAGTTTGTGCTTTTGTAGTTTTTTTTTTTTTTTTTTTTTTTTTTTTTTAAAGCCTTGCATAGCTCCAGGATCGCTCTCCTGTCTGTCTCATGCTGCGGGATGGATCAGACTCTGCATTCTTTCTAAAATACTTTGCAATAAAACAGCACGCTTTGGCAGCGTCAGGTTTGCAAGCGAAACGTAGACTGTACCGTTTAGTTCTTCTCTTTCCTCCCTCCTCCCTGTCCCCTGCCGGCCGACAGTCTGACTCGGAGTCTTCTGATTTATTCCCCGGATCATCGTGGCAGGAGGGCTGATTTATTTGACCGCGGATGGATGGATGCTGGTCCGCACGGTCGGGTGTGAATGATTGAATGAGTTGAGGCCTGTGGCACTTTGCCCTGAAATGATCTTCTGGAGGAATCGGGCAGGGAGGTTTGTTGGAAGACTGTCCATTCCGGTCTGTGCGCGCATTAGTCTGCCTTGATATCTTCATGTACCTAAAATGTGAACTATACTAGTCCGTCCGACAGGTGGCACTGCATTACAAATCCTCCACAAGTATTGTATTGCTCATTTTTACTGTACACAAGTCAAGGACCTGCTTATGCTTATACCACAATAAGCATTTTAATCCCTAGGTGCTGTAACTTAATGAGGATGAATCTATAGATCAGGGGTCTCCAACATTTTACACAGTGATCAGAATTTTACATAAGTTAATTATGCGCAAACCATTTTTTGTGGTTAACAATGCAAAAGGCTGAAGCGTTTGGCGAGCTGGGTGCTAACTCGTGTTTTAATGGCCGAACTCGCCGGAACCCTTGAGGCCCGTTTGGGGAGGCGTTTTCCTCGCTGCCTGTAAGTTTCCTTACAGGTCTGGTATCAGTATAACACACAAAACGTCTGGATGAATGTGAGGTGTCAATCCACGCAATCGGAAATTTGTAGAAAATCATAAATCATTTAGCACAATGTGGTCTAATCATATGTAAAATGGCCGTGCAAGCATAAGTTTACCTGGGATTATCACGGATCAATCACTGCTAAGCAGTAGTTAAGATATGCAGTAGCTAGGTTAAACTTCTCTAAGGACTTTGAACACCCGTACCACAAAAATTATTTAATGTTATCTAAGCTGTAAGTATAAAACAATTTAAGCAGACTGCTATTGTTTTGCGCATTGAATTGTTTTATTATGTGACTTAATCTCTGCTCAGATTACATTTTCTGTGGACACCGATTTTTAGCGCTGAAATTAATTTAGGGGAATATCAACAATCGATTTCGGCCGAAGTCTCAAACTGGAACACGTTCTGACCGCAGAAATCAACATGATGATAGGTTACTATTCCACGGTTTAAAAAAACCTCATCGCTCATCAATAACTACCTAGTCTCCTTGGCAAACCAACATGCTGCAAAACATTTCCTCGCTTTATCACTGTGCTTACAGGAGTGCTCAAATGTGACATCATACACCTATACCTCCGGCCGTTGCACCAAAAACCAGAGGTGGAAATTTCAGGTCCAGAAAGTACAAATCCAGACCGTGATTTAGTTTCAACCAACCAGTTGCGCATAAAGAGTGACAGTTACAGAGTACGCCACTGGTTGATTGAAACAAAATCACGGTCTGGATTTGTACTTTCTAGACCTGAAATTTCTACCTCTGCCAAAAACACCAGCAGGTCCTCAGGTGATAGAGACCTCTATTTGAGTGAATGTTCCTTAACAATGGTCTGTTTTTACACATATATTCGGCCTTACTCCTACCCTTTATCTATAGTTTAATGCAGACAATAACTACAAGAAGTATGCTTATTTTGTTAAACAGCAACTCAGTAAAACAAGATTGTAGCTTAATCTGCTCTATGCATTGTAATGCAAATGTGTGGAGGACTGTCAGAGTTTATTTCTGTCAAGCATGAAAAGTCAAGGCTAAAGTGTAATCAGTTCTTACTGCACCCTATAATCTTCCAGTGTTTGCGTAAAAGTTGCGCGTGCTGCGCTAGGCGCTGATTGGCGTTTCCTGAGAGCACCACGTGACAGCTGAACTTCACACCATCTCACTGATTGGTTCAGCATGATTAAGGCTGTGGGTGCCAGCGCCCTGGGAGCAGTTCTAACACTGTATTAGGGCCGTAATAGCGCAGGAGAACATCAGTACATCGTCCATTTAGGGTTATATTTCAATGCTGGTATACATTTATCCTGTTATACATCTATTGCCATAGCTGAAATAACGCTAATAGCAATTTACAGCACTGCATGGTCAGTGGTACATGGTATTGGAGCTGCCAGGAATCACATTTGTTTTTCTTGGTTATGTTATTACTTGACTGAATAACTGCCATACAGATATAAAAAAAAATGTAAAGCATGTTTATTCATATATCACATATGGGTTTCTTAACTGGCCTGTATTTCTCAAATTTACTGGTGATGTACAGTCATTTTTTCAAAGACTAAACATCTTATCTTAAATTGAACGGATTACATTAAAACTTCATCAGGGTAAGGTGACAATATGACGCGAGAATTTCTAATACAGTTAACAGCGGCATATAGTCATTAATGATATCAGAACTTCTATGATATTAAAATGGTCTGCAGCCATCCATATGATGGTGCTGGAAATGGCTTTGCACAGTAGTAGCGTTAGCCGCTGTGTATGGCATTATTTTCCTACAATGCTTACGGATGGTTCGTGTTTTGTCTGTCACCCTTTCGCTGTTTATATATTTTCCGCCGGGTACCCAAAAGGCTGCCACACAAAAGATTTTAAAGTTTCTGGGGTATCTACTATGGCAAGGGTGCCCAACCCCAGTCCTTTTTTGGGTTTCCCCTCATTTAAAACGCCTGATTGTGCTGATTACCACACAGCTCTTGAGCTGAATCATTTATGGTGGAACAGGGAAAGAACTCCGGCCCTCCAGGACTGGAGTTGAGCACACCTGTACTATGGTAATTAAAAAATGTCGTAATATTTTGATTTCTCGTGACACGAGATATATCATATCATGACCGTAAACAGTATCCTAGCATGCAATATCAGATTTTTACCAGACTTGTTAGTGTCTTTGGTTTGTTT
>JAODLC010000065.1:26327650-26343466 GCA_026781145.1 Hippopotamyrus pictus | reverse complement strand
TGAGAAATACAATGTGTGGCGGGAGTGCGTGACAAAAGACTGAAAAGAGTGACTGTCACTCTCAATGCGTGACACTTCAGAGCCCTGCTGTCTATGCTTACTTTTATGATTGCCTGCACCTAAGATCCACCTCTTCGACGGCTTCGAGCGGGAGACCGTTGGAGAATGCAAGAAGTGCGCATGCGCGAAGGCGTTCAGACCAAACCCGAGAGATTACATCATTTAGAAAAATATATACCTCTAAAATATTAATAAATGTTTTATTTATATTAAATGTGCTACCAGAATGATTTTTTTAAACTTTTAAAAATACTATATTATATTGCTATATTTCGACGCGAGATCAACATAGTGGCAATGCTGTCCCTGCTTGCTCACATATTAGTTATTGAAATCGCAGCGTCATAATTTCATTATTCAACGTAATTTCAACTTTTATTCAACGCTGTGACAATGTTGGATGCCTGCTGGCATACGATTCAGTAGCTATTACAATTCGTTTTGCATCTCGTTTTGTAGAAGAATGTTACTTTATTTAGTCAGAAGTTTCGGACTCCGGTGTATTTCTCACTGTCTACAGTAAAACTGATGCATTGGCTTCACCCACAAACCACTCCCTCATAGCCTCCACCTAAACCTCTCCAAAGTGTCCCGGGTTGTGCAAAGATCGCGGCTGAAAAGCTTTTCGGGATCCGCTTCGGGTGACGCTCATTACTCCGCTGCTGACGACGTAAGGATTTAAGGTTTTATGGTACCTTGCAGTATAGAGTATATAAGGAGTATTTCATCCTAATAACCTCCAGAGGAAGCAGATTGGTTATGATTGCTGACTTTTCGTTTGGCTCGATGTACGATAAGCAGCAGCAATGTACCTTTTACTGTCATGTATTATTATTATTATTATTATTATTATTATTATTATTATGTAGATGGCTAGTAGTAGTATTACTATGTTGCACGACAACTTTCTGTCCCTGAAATTCCCAGTGTTAGCGGATAGTGTTTACTGGTTTACAGGTAAACTGTCCTTCAGCTTTTGATTACTTCTGTCCGCATGATTAGAGTTTCAACGAGAAGTAAACTGACCTGTTATATTTTTTGGTTCATTTCTTATTCTTGGACGGAATTAAGGCGATACAGAAAATATCAAAACGTATTTAAGTTTGACTTTCTCCAATAATTCGTAGGGTTAATAATATCTTTTAGTTTAATTAAAACAGGGAAACATATACGTAACAACTGAAAATCCTGCTTTTTTTTTTTTTTTTTTTTTTTTTGCTTCTTGTAAGGCTCATTTATTCTTGTACAATATTTGGCTTTTTTTGCTGTGGAAAGAACAGTGATATACTGGCAATATCTGATTCCAAATGAGACATATAATAGTTATGCTCAGTACTATGGGAATTATATATTTCAATAATGCGGCTTGTCAAATCCACACTTTTCATAAATTAGCAGATTATTCAACCACCCGTGCGACACAGCCCAGATATATATTTTAGGAGACGGCAGGCAAGTAAGAAACGTCTATCCAAATTTTAGAAAAAGGTCTTAGAATAGAAAGGCATTAATTAAAATTTAACAATTGACAGTTTCCACCGGTTTCATGCATATGCATGTTGGAGCGAGTCACAGCCTGCGCTGACAGACGGAGGGGCGGCTTGTCTCTGGATATTAACGATGTCATGCCTGATTACGGAGGGGCGCAGATTGGCCACGCAAATGGAAAATTAAAAACTTTTAAACTTACAAATGTTATAATGGCACCGTGTTCTTGAGGGTTCATTTGTGTACCTGTTCATATAAGGACAGCGTAAAAGATACGATTATACAGGTGCGTCGGAGTGGCATGGATACCTCATGTCAAGGGGTAGATTCAGGGGGGCCAACATTTGATAGAGGCCATTAAATACGTAAAATTATACGTGAAAATGGGGGGGGGGGGGGGGGGGGGGGGGTTATAGTTAGGGTGTATATATACTGTACATGGCCTAATTAGCATTACATGTCTTTGTCATAGGTTATGATGATGCCTGATACATTTATTGATGTTATTATTAACTATATATTTTCTTTTTGCAGAAACATGGAGGAATCATACTTTCTTCTCCAGTGTGTGGTGTTTGTATTTATTTATGCATCGATTCTTGTCCCCCCCTCCCCAGTTCCACCATGCCAAACTGGGGTGGGGGTAATAAGTGTACGGCCTGTCAGGGGATGGTGTACCACGCCGAGGAGATTCAGTGCGACGGCAAGAGCTTCCACAGATGCTGCTTCCTCTGCAGTAAGTGTGGCTGGGGAGGGTCGGTGTTTAACCAGGCCCAGTGCCTCCATCTGAGTGGGATGCTAACAGTAATTTAGCATTTGCCATATTCCATCCATTTACTTCCAACAATCATACATGGTCATTGCCTAGGGACTCAAGCCTATCCTAGACCGGAGAGTCTGTCCCATACACGAGTCTTTGTTTATCAGTTTATTTGACAGGGATAGTGGATTTTAACAACATTACTTTAAATATGCCAGAGTTAGCCAAAAGGCTAGTTTTCATCTGTAGTCTCTGGTCATGGGGGAGGGCCTAGAACGTATTCCAGACCACAGAGAGAACAACAAAGAGGTACACTCTGTTTGACCTTGGAGCTGTACTTTGTACTTTGCATGAAGCTCAATCTACTACACGCTCTGTACCTTGTGTCACAGGTCATTCTGCAGAGTGCCTACTGGGTGCATCGTTTAACCTGCTCTGTGATCGATTGCAGTGGTCTGCCGGAAAGGCCTAGACAGCACCACGGTAGCCATCCACCACAAGGAAATCTACTGCAAATCCTGCTATGGGAAGAAGTATGGCCCCAAGGGTTATGGCTATGGCCAGGGGGCTGGGACGCTCAACACGGACCGGGGAGAGAGGCTCGGGATCAGACCAGAAAAGTGAGTTTGGCCATTATCTCACTGGGGAGGAGGGCTTTCATTGGGTCTGTTTCAGGTAACTCAGCTCCAGCTTCTAAAGCGTGAGTCAATGTATGATTACTTGCTTCTCCATTTTGGACTGACAGTTTGAGTCAAGTTTCTCCTTGTCTTGATTTGAAGCATCAAATTGATTAAGGTGGGGGCATAAAAGGGGCCATAATTGATACAGTGGGGTCAAATTTGTCATTAGCCAATGAGATGTTTTGAATCAGTGAGTGACAGAGGAAGGGGCACTCTGGGGGCCAATCAATTTTCAGCCTTGGGCCAATGCTCCCATGGCCTCACCCCTCTATACATTCCAGGTGTATGTTAAGGGTCGCATATTGTTTGGGAGCAGACAGTCATATCACCCCAGGCCTGTATTCTGGGATTTGAAGCCGGGTGTCAGGTGATGAATGCTATGAAAGACCCCATTATGTAACATGGACTCCTGTGCTACACTGCTGACCTTAATGTTCCTCAAGCGCGGCACAATACGGCCTATTCAGGTCTCGGACAGGCGAGCGGCCGCCCCAGCGTCAGGCCACACTCCCAGCCTCGGCCGCCTCCGGGGTCCAGCTAGCCCCGCAGGAGTTAACATCTGTGCCGTTCCGCCTTCCCGTTGCCCACCGAGGAGCCCGAGCCATCGGCCCGCGAGCAGCCCCAACCCCTCCAAGTTGGCCCAGAAGTTCGGGGGGCTGGAGAAATGCGCCCGATGCGGGGAACCTGTCTACGCTGCAGAGAAGGTAGTGGGGGCTGGCAAGGTGAGACGGAGTAAACCCAGCCGTCGTCTTCTATCGTTCATACAGGCGGGAGCTTGTGACACGAAGGGGGGGGTGGGTGGGGGGGGGTTTGGGTCAGAGCAGCTGGGTTTGATTATGGGCATAAATTGAAGGAAGGTGATGCTTAAAGTCTCATGGTCTTTATAAACAGGGCTTATGATACTTAAGTCCTAAACAACATGAACTGCAGAATGGATTTGAAAAATGGGGGGAGGACACAAGGTCATGGACTCCTGTTCGTTTGGTTTTGAAAAGCTCAGTTTTTTAAAAACATGGATATAATTCTGGCATTTATTAATCATTTTTTATCTGCTCGCGTTAAATTATTTGTACGACATTTTTTTCATGATTGTTCATTACTTCATTCTTAATGATACTCCCAAAGTTACCCAGACATGGGCCCTGGTACATACATACACCCAGAAACCAAAGACGGTCCCAAAGCATGTGGAGTGAAAGAGGAAGAAGTGCTGCTGCTCTGGGTATCATGCACAGCTCTCCATTGGAGGTGTGTGATGATAGCGCAGGTGTAGCTGACCACACCCCCCTAGCCTAACCATTGGGTAATGTGTAGGGAGTCACTGGTGGTGGAGATAAAGGTGAGTGTGTATTTCTACTGGTGTTTCAAGGAAATAGCGAAACTAAGAAGCTGATTGGTTTGTCAGGTTCTTAAGTTTGCACAGAGGTCTGTCCAGGCCAGGGCCAGTCCCAGCTGACTTAGCAGCGACTGGTTGGTTTGCCGTATTCCTCCGTGACTGGGAGGCTGTGCGCGGCCAGTATGAACAAAGACGTAACCATCTGCGGAGGGTGAGAGTGTTTTGTGTGGCGATCCTGACAGTGGAATCTCTCTGTCACGCTTCTGTCCCACGTGGAGCACTGGCACCGAATCTGCTTCCGCTGTGCCAAGTGTGGCAAGAGCCTGGAATCCACCACGCAGACGGATAAAGAAGGAGAGATTTACTGTAAAGGTGAGCACCCCCCCTCCCCATGTGGCTTCTTTAAGCCTGTGATCTGAATAATGGAGAGGAAATACAGGGGCAGCAGACAGGTGACCTCATTAAAGAAGCAGGATGAAGCCCGACAGAAGAACCCTATCAGATCATCTTCGTCATGCACACAGCCATTTCCAGTTGTAGTCTTCATGGATTTTATTTCTTGTTGGACTTGAGTGAATAAAGGTACTCAGTCTACTCAGCTGTGATTGTAGTTGGGGTCCATGTACTGTTTGTGTAGTGGGGTTTGGATATCAAGGTTTATTGTTAGAGCGTTAGTGGCTTATTCATACATTGTGAGAGATATACTGTGTGTAGTTAATAAGAAAGTGACAGCTGAGAATGAGGATCAGAGGATTAAGGGAGTAATTAGATTTCTAAGCAAGTGCATCACTTTACCGAAACGGTAAACCAGTGAGGAAGATCATAACGTAGCTCAGGACAGCTGGAGTCTTTGCTCAGAGCTTTTGTTTGATGTGTACACATTACAGTGATCTGCAGATCAGACATTTAGAGTCCATGAATTAACGTAGTCGTTTCCGTGTGGGAACGATGCTATTCAGAGCGGTCACAATCAACGTGAAGTGCGGTTTCTATTAGAGGAATTGAATTTGTGCCACAAAAACTCTCAAGAATGTTTCTCATCTGGAATTTGAGGGTCCACTGACCCAGATGCCTGTGAAGGGCTCCATAGTATTCAGGAATGATATTCGCAAATAGGGCACAGTCACCATGGTTACTTAAGGCATCCAGGTCTTTTACAAGCCTCATTTCCAAAACTGTCGCATTGTATGCTTACTCTCCAGCTTGTTATGCAAAGAACTTTGGGCCGAAAGGCTTTGGCTATGGCCAAGGAGCAGGAGCAGGGGCCCTCCTGCACGCCAAGTGAGGAAGCCAGCAGCCCGCCGTCACAGAGGGCACCGGATCACAGTATGATTCAACTACTGCATTTCTTCCTTTCGTCAAGAAATTTTCCATTTTGAGTTGAAGTATTAAAAAAAAAAAAATCAGGTTGGCTTTTTGTCTTAACTTCAGAATTTGTGTGTTTGCAAAATACACGGCCGGTTTACTTGTACGGGGTACTTTTTCATATCCAGACTCCCATGTCAGTCCTGATTGAAACATGATTAAAAAAAAAAAAATCAAATCACATCAGTCGCAGAACGGATATTTGACGAATAATTCATAAAAATTCCAAACTGGCAGCTGTTGATTTTTATTAAAATAAGATACACAGGGGAGAAGCAGAGGAAGGTGTCCATTGCAGAACCCTGGGACAAACAGCTGAGCTCTTATATGAAAGTTTGATAGAATGGGCTACTTTATGGCATTTTCATGGCGGGGGTCTGTGCGTGTAAACAGCACTAACTTTTCTGCGGGGATTCTTACTGATAACGGCTGCAGGCAGGCAGAATGCAAGCACGTGATGTTGAAGAAACAGCATTCATGTGACCCAACAAAACACTTGACTGTTTTATGCAATCGTCTCATAAACGCGTTATTCCATCGAGAGAGGAGATAAACAAACGTTGCCACAACAATATTGTTACATGAAAGAAAACCTTAAAATCTTGGTGCCCCAACCATGAAAAACAAGGTGTTATGGGCACAAGGAAAGATACTGCAATGTGCTTTACAGCAGGGGTGTGACAAACACCAGAACACACACACTTTTTTTTTTTGTTTTTTTTTTAAAATGAATCTACACTTAAACCCGATTCCCTGACAGCCCCGTCGCTAGCCGGCCCTATCAAGGCCACAGGAAACGGGCCAAATGACATCATGTTCAGCCCCCCACCCCCCATTCCTGCCCTCATATTTCAGTAAAATCCCCTGAATCAGTGCACAAGGATGGCTGAAGCAGCCACGAAACAGGATAAGGTCTGTGTTCTAAACCAAGCATTTTCTTAAAATCGCTCCTTCCTATCGCTACCTCCTGGAACAGGTCTATAGAGAGGAACACAGAACAATAAAAGCAGTTTACTTTTAGTTTCCATTCCCCTTGCGCCCCAAATATGTCATTCATATACAGTATTACATGCCTGCAAGTCACTGCCTGACACCTGCTACCCTCTGACACAGTGGTAAAAAAAAAAAAAAAAAGAATAATAATTAAAAAAAAAACATACACCGTAAACATTCACTATGTACAGACATGTGGCTCCCTCTAGGGAGGATAAGAGTATGGACCACCACCTGCAGCCAGGGTGGCTTGCATCCCTGGCCTCACAAACGTAGACCACCCGCGGCTTTCAATGCAGACGGCGGGATCCCAGAGCACTGGAAGCTTACAGCATTCGTTTTTCCGGGTTCAATAAAACAAAACAAGCTGCTTCCATTAACATTCAAAAAACAAAACATTAAAAATCACAGTAAGGGGACCTAAGTCTCATATATACAACGGGATCTTCACGCCCCTGCTGTGCTGGTGCTGCTCGTATGGCCAAAGAAACGACATGAGAGCACTGGCCAGAACCCCAGGGGCTCATCTCCGTAACGGGAGTGTTTCTTGGAAGCCAGAAATAATAATAATAAAAAAAGACATTAATATTAAAACAGACAGTTTCCATCAATGAAAATTAGGCAAAAAAAAAAAATCAGTGCATCGTCTTGGAAAAAGACAAAAAAAAAAAAAAATCAGTTATGAAAACTTGGAATGAGGAGTTACTCATGAACTGCCATCTTTGACTGTCCTAGATAATAAAAAAAATACATGTATACTTTCCAATGTTGCAAGGTTACGCATCTTTAACATCCACCGTTAATATAAACTGCATCAAGGATGTGGCTACATCAAAATGCATGGATGATAAAAACCTAAAATGACTAACTGTTTACCATGCCACCCCGACTGAAGCACATCTTATTCATAAATAGCCTTACAAATAAATATACCAGCATCACATAAGTTCCGGGAATATACTTCCTTATACGCGACAGCATCAGCGAGTTATGGTGAGGCTCCAAAACTCCATTTCCGAACACTGTATCGACTAACATTGTCACGACAGGAAAAGCTGCCCAGTCTTCAGTTGATTGCAAAGACATGGCTTGAGACAGAGCAGTCCCAGAAATACCCACAAAGCCATTTCTGAGATCAGTCTTTTTAAGACATTAGTACATTTTTTTTGTTTTTTATATATGGAACGGTAAAGCTTCAAAACATAAATATGCTTTTAAAAACGGAGGAGGGAAAAATGAACGGTAAAACGAAGCAGA
This sequence comes from Hippopotamyrus pictus, assembly GCA_026781145.1. Taxonomy (NCBI): domain Eukaryota; kingdom Metazoa; phylum Chordata; class Actinopteri; order Osteoglossiformes; family Mormyridae; genus Hippopotamyrus; species Hippopotamyrus pictus. Next base: position 26,335,527 of record JAODLC010000065.1, on the reverse strand, counting down.
GACTGTGATGGAAGCCTGTTGCACACGATGCAACATAAGGCCCACACTTAAAGAACCAACCCCCCCCCCCCCCCATTCCCACCATGACTCCCCAGTTAGCATCTCCTCTCCCCTCTGTCGGACGTACTCCGTCTGCGTCGGGGTGACAGGGGCTCGGCTAGTGGGGAAGGAGCCGTCGTGTCCTGATGGGCCTGGTGTGGGCGTGTCCCTCTAACAGCATGCAGTCTCTGTGAATCCCAGACTCAGGACGACCGTCCTCGGGATGCAGCTACGCCCCGACAGGATGCCCAGGTCCCAGCTGGGCTACACCAGCTGGTAGCCAGAGCCGGACGTCTGGTCGTACTCTATAGTGTACTGCGTGGTCCAGTCCACGATCACGGGCCGGAAGAGGCCGCAGCAACGGTACTCGAAGAAGTCTATGAGGTTCCGTACACAACCATGGCTGAGAGAAAGAGAAAGATTTTAGAAACCGGAATCAGAACCATGTGTGGCAATCTGAGCAAGACTGAACACTGAAAATGACAAAAGGCCTTGTGATAAGGCACAGAACATAATACTATTAAATATTTCCCTACCAGTTCACTGGTGATTAATGGTAAACATCTGGGAACAGAAACAGGAGAGTCAGGATTGTGTTTCACTCACTTAAAAGGGCTCTCGATGGACGTCGTCGTAATCTTAAAGTGCTTGTATCTTCTGGCATTCATCCTCTCGTTGGTGGTAATGCCCAGGCATGCAATCTGAGTGCAGGAGAGAGAGCGGTCACATGGTCAACTGCTGGACTCCTCAGCAACACTCCGTCCAGGTTAATAAATGCCCGTGCCTGTCATAGACGGCAATGCATATGAGGAAGATTCAGAAAAGATCAGCCAGGAATCGTAGCTGGTCTAAAAATAGCAGCTTACCTGGTAAGTCTGGCACATGATGAGCACGGCCACCCACATGAAGTGGAAGATGCTGTTGAGGAACATCCAGAAGACCCAGGGCGAGCAGGTGGCGATCTGTGTGATGTAGGTCCAGAAGCCGTCCTTGGAGTAGCTGGTGCTGCAGTGCGTCCTCCAGTCTGTGAGGAGCCACACACGAATATTACTGCTACTGCTCAATTAGGGGCCACGTTTGCAAAAGAATCTTGATGGATTATTCTCGTCTTTCAGCACTCGCTGGTAGCGAATGGCCAGCAATTCAGATCGACATAAACTTCACATACAGCAGATGCAGCCGTAGATCATCCAGCAGATCATGGAGAGCAGAAAGAACAAGTATCCCATGAAGTAACGGTGATTCCCGCTCCCTGCATGACAAAGGACACAGCAGGCGTGATTAGAGTCGCCGTTCTACAGGAGCGACAGCAAAACCGATGCGATCTGTGGACAGTTTGAAGGGAGGTGTGCCGTGTGCTGGAGTATCAACTGGGGGGGCTTTTAGACACCAATAAACAGTTTCAGATCATAGTTACAAGTCAGAACTGCTTTAAAATGGAGTGCATCATACAAAACAATATTCTAGTAGGAGTCCATAGTCCCATTAAGACAAAGAATTGAGCAATGGAACCGGACAATGGACTCCAAGGAGACGACAACTGATTTTTTTTTTTAATCCCCCAGTACAGCATTGAACATTTCTGTTTCATACCGATGTCTGCCAATACCAGGCAACGGACATAAATGGTAGATGGCCATCTTACTTTATCAAACTCAAGGAGCTGGGCCTGTGTTCCTGAAAAACAACTTTGAAGTTTCCCCAAGCAACTTCAAAAGCACTTTGGCAATAAGAAATCCTTGCAGATTTACTTCTCATTTTCTTAAATCCTTCCCTCCGGTAACCGGTTCTGCTCCTGACCTCTTGCCACCATGCACTGGTGGTGAGAGCAGGTGGGTTAAGTTTACCCACTTACCCACGCAGTTGCCCACCCAGGGACAGTGGTGATCAAATCTGGCGATGCAGCGGTTGCACACGGCACAGTGTTTGGACCTCACGGGCTTCCGTATCTGTGTGTGTGGAGAGGCAATAAATAAACAAACAAATATTAAAAATCACAGTGTACCATTGAAACTAATTTCACAAGACATTCAAAGCCAAATTTTATATGTAACACTGACTGCGATTCTGTAAGACAACAATAAGGTTAAATCACAAAATGCAGCTTAAATCCATTTACTACACAATGAATTTTCCCCGGTATGTTGTTTTTTTTCAACAATCCTATTAAAGTCAGCAAAAACAAGGAACTTATTTTAACAATAGAAAATGAGAGTCTTACCAAGCAGGTACTACAGAAAATACTAAGATCCAGATTTCCAGTCTCTGCCAGTTCAACAATTGTCTAGAGAGTTGGAAAGACACACAGTTAGACTACAATTGTATAACCATATTTCTCGTGGAAGAGTCCTTTCCACTTCACTAAAAATCATTCTACATTTTTGTTATTCTTGTCCTGAAAAAGTGGGGGGAAACAGGACTATATATAAATATATAGCATGCTTATTAATACTAACAATTGGGGACCTGGATATCAGGAACAATCTGAATAGATCAGCGTGCAGTAACAAGCAAGCTCTGACCGCCTGATGCTTAATGCCCCCGGACTTGGGCCTGAATTTCTCTTCTCATTAAAACAGCCGCGGTCACAGCTGAAAAATCAGGGCGGCAGAGAAGCGACGGCCAAACTCCCTCAAAAGCCTTTCAGCGGCACATCACCTTCTTCTTCTGCTCCTCAGAGGCCTTGATGATCCCTGGGTCTGACTTCCAGGACTTTCCGAAGTTGTAGAACAGCGCGAGGCTGTTCAGCAGGAAGGGCAGGTGGACGGTAACAAAGGGAAGATGTGGGGTGGATTAAGGAAGTGACCCGCAAAGACAGAGAGTCGTTAATTGCCTGCATACCTCTGCATCTGCTCCGTGAGACCGCCGAAGCAGATGTTAGCAAGCCATTCTTTCTCTGAACAGATAATAAAAAATTAAATGTAGCTTTACTCTATACTGTCATCTCCAGTCTGGGTTAGTCAAATCAATGGGCGGGATGTGACCTCTTTTCCCTGACAGGGGAGACCTGCATTCTGCCTGCAGATGACATCATGCACCCACCAAACACCCCCAGGCCTTTTAAGAGACCAAAAAGCATTTATGACACTAAGGAGAAGCTGCTGCAGGAGCACAGGTCCACAGATGTCATGACGGAAACATGCCTCACTTTGGACCGAATCCATGCACTATGGAACTCCAAGACAAATGACAAACATAGAATAATAATAATAAAAAAAAAGTCATTAATCTTGCTACAGAGAGATGGCAACACTTTCATCACTCTTTACAGCTGGAAAACAATTTAATTGGGAGTTCACACCCAACAACTCAAAATGCGTCACACTAAAATGTGATTTTCATCACTTTGTAATTTTTGTGATCCTGAACACAGTTAAAAGGTAGAGAAAGGTAAAGTGTGGCTTGTGTGGGGGGGGGGGGGGGTGATAAATAGACTGCTTGTGGTAAGACTTCCCCCTTGTGGCCGATTACTTTTTATATCGTAATTTTGGGATCTAGCTGGGTTTTGGAAGTAGCTGGAGATGCAGAGCGTGTTGAAGGAATTTCCTGTGACTGATCATAACATTCAGAAAAATCATAGTAACAACAGCAGCTGAAGAATAGCTAAAGTACCAAAGCAAAAAAAATAAACATACCAAAACATTCAATAATATCACTTAACTCCACCTAGGGGCCACTGTTAAGAGTTTGATTCCCACTGCCACCTTTTCCTCCCCCACCTCAAAGACATGCAGTTAGGTTCTGCCATTTCTAACCTGCCCATACTCTTAGTACTGGTGTGAAATTCTGCTCACATTCTTCAGTCTCTGTCATATCAAAGCTGACCTCCCTGCTCCTTCCTGTCAAATTGACAGATGGCGTGTGGACTAAGATCTCATTTCTAAAAATCGGGAAAACATCAGAATCAGCAGACAAGCACCAGGAAATACTCTCTAGACAAAAGTCGATCGTTGGTGGTATTTTTAGATATTACAACGATAATATCTACAAATGCGGCGGCAAAAGCCATTATCAGCTCGAGTGTCCAGAGAAAAAGTGCATCATTACTAGGCACAGAGAGGCGAGACGGAGGTGACCTGCTGAAGGGTGTTCACATTACGGCAGGAGCGCGCTTTCACTGAAACGTCAATGGCTGCACAATGACTTGTCTGGAGGAGAAATCAAAGAGCTCAGCTAACGTGCGATGAGAATACGGGCAAGTTCTGTGCCAGTCCGTCACAGCAGGAAATGTGGGAAGGACCACGGCTCATGGGGCACAGCAAGGGGCAAGTCAGCGACGAAAAGCTGCCTGCATTTTAGTGAAAATTAATATGATGCAACTAGTACAAAAAGTGGAGCGTGTGGGACATCCGATGTGAAAAATCAAAAGCTGTCTAAGTAGGCAGTCTAGACCCACAAATTTCCCTGCCAGAAGAAACTCCATCTCCGATTAAAGTTACTTTGGAGAAATGTCAGCCACTGTAAAACTTCAGAGTCCCCATAGGGGAGAGGAGGGAAGGCCACCTCAGTCTGGCTTCTCCATAGAATCCTGTTACATGGGAACAGACCAGAGGTATTCCAACACCCTCTGGGTGCCGTTTACGAGGTTTCGGCAACAGATTTTGCCAGCCCGGTGATTTTGCCGGCGGATCCCAGCGCAGTGGTAGTGGCGTACACTGCTTCTGCTGTGAGGTTTAGCATTTCAGACATAACTCTGGTTTGTGCGACTAGCCGCTGCGGAATCGATACTGAATCCACACATTAACAGACGGCTGTGTCGGTGGGCAAAAAATATATTTCAGAGGGGATGGAAAGTAGGTGGAAACTCTGCTGGTGGGGGCTATTCTAACAGACCTCCACTTGCGTAGTGGTTGAGAACCAGGCGGGAATAGTGCGCAAATGGGTCGAGCTCATCGTGGGAGCGTCTGCTGCACACAGGAGGATACCTGTGAACAAAGCTGTGAATACAAGTTCAGAAGCTAGAGGTACCTGCAGAAATCCACAGAAGAGCTTTTAGAACAACTAATTCTGCTTACACTCTCTGGCTGAGAGCCCATCTTCTGTAACAATCTTTCTTTTAAAAGGTATATAGAAGAAAAAAAAAAGTAGTCTGACAGTGAAGACAGTGTTTTGTGCTTTCCTATTTACTGATTACACCACAAGTCATACTCTGCTGTCTATAGTACAACTGTCAATGAGATGATGTATGGAATGATTTCTTTGAGAGTGGATTCTCATCACAGCCAATGAACAGTAATGAACGCCACCATCATGGACTACTGACCTGCTTGCTCCTACATGTCACATCCGATTATCCCGTGACGAGAACGTTCCACTGCACCTCCTGCATGGGCTTATTTTCAGCAACTGGCTTGGTGAAGGAGCAGGGAAACGACTGTATGAAATGACTATTGTGCCTGAGAAGCCATAGCTGCCCAGCTTCATGGAAGGGGCGGCTACAGACGCTGAGAGACCGCAGCTCTGGCCAGATGACGTCTGTCAGAGGAACGCGCAGGAGTACATAAGCCCTCCAAAGAAAAGGATATTGTTCCAGAACCAGAAGAACCAGGTCATGTACATCCAGAACTTGGTGGCCAAATAGATGCCCAGGGGAAGAGCGCTGTGCATGGAGTGGTCGAAGAAGGACCTGCGATTGCAGGAGAAAGCAGTGTCTGCCGTTACTGGGCTGAAGATGATGTGTTAAGGAATCTGAAAACAGAGAGGAGCAGAGGACGGCGTCCATGACATACCGGGAAAGCAGCTGGACTATGATCCACACGACTATATACATCAAGGTTTTGATGGGCCAGGTAGTTATGTCCAGATCAGCGATGAAGCCCACCAGCCAGATGACCAAGAAGGGGGTCCCTAGCATGACCTTCTGCCTGAAATTCTGCGGAAGTAATGGAGAAAGTGAAACCGGTTGAAGTCTGCAGTAATACATTTAATTAGTAGCTATTCAGTTTTGCTCCTCTAAAATCAGAGTAGGGGGGCATTTTGAGCCTAACAGGCACTTTCCTGAGAAGAGCAACAGATCATTCTCAAGATTAAGAACTATTTATCTAATATGGGGGTGAAAACCAGCCAGAGAAAGACTACCACCACTTTGGAGCAAAACCAGTTTATAGATAAGTTCCTCAGGGCAGGAGAACAATGAGTGCAAGCACAAGCCACATCAACAAAAACCCTGAAAAATCTGCTTCAGTCACAAAATGCACTTTTTTCGCCAAAGCGTACGGCTCCTCGGAGACAGAGAAACCGCAGCATCAGGACCCAAGTGGGGTCAGAGCTTAACAGCTAAGAAAGAACAAGCTGAAGCGGCACCTTGTCTGTGGGGAGCTTACAGATGGGGACACATTCACCTCCGTCTACCCGAGCAGAATCCCTTAGAGTGCACTTTATCTTTACATCATAAACGCGACCACTCCCTGTTTAGGGACCGAGTTCTGTTCTGAGGGACGGGTCTTTAAATGAAACTCTCCCTAACCAAAAACCGCGGTAGCCTAGGCATGACCATGACTGTGCTTACAACTTTACTCCAGTCGTCCATACTCAACTACCTCTATCCTTCATGAACTGGACATTTTTAATGACATTCTACTTCAAAGCTCTCTCTCACTCCTCTGTGCGTTGCTGCCAGGCGTATAAAGTTTGGTCGTAAATGCGCGTACTGGTTGGACATTTTTTTATTACTGTCATATTTGAAAAATGGTTGCTAACCAAGCTAGCTGCTAAAAGAGGAGTCATTCTATGTGAACCTATATATTTATAAGAAGTTTGAGGTTCGCCCCCTATTGGCCATTCATAAAAAAACACATGCACAGGCTGAATAATTGTCAGGAGTGACCCGAAGGTTCTCCACGCCCGCTGGTTTGCACCTTGTCCGCCTTCAGCCGCTTCAGGTAGGAGGGACTGTCATAGCCCCTGGCCTGCCGAGCCTCCTGCAGATGGTTAATCATCCAGGCGTTTTTCCGCTGCTTGGCCAGATCCAGAGCCGTCTCTCCCTGGGAGCGCAGGCAGGCGCATGCGCACACACACACACACACACACACACACACACACACACACACACACTTGTGTCAGGACAGCTTGTGCTTAGTGGGCGGTTCCGCTGTGGTCGCTGAACCGACCACGGGGCGGAAAGCCAGCTGAGAGCCACGGGAGCACATGCAGGCAGAGTGAGGAACAGTGTGCAGCGGAACCGGCCATATCACAGATCCCTCGTGTGTCCCTTACAGCACGGCCTGCCCCGTAGCTTCTGATGGGATTTTATTTGGTGTCCGGAGAGGCTTGTACAGCGAATGCAAGAAAACTGGACATGTATAGGCATGCTTCAAGAAGTCAATCTGAGCCTTTTGTAACGTACAAGCAGCTCCAAAGAAAGACTATGGGCCTCAGGCAAATTTACTAGGGGTGCAATTGCACCCCCTACTGGTCAGATGAAAATAGTATTTCAATCAAAGCTCTGCAACGACATACAGTTTGTTGTTGTTAAATTAAAATTAGCTTAAATTAGCCATGCAATTTGAATTGATCAGGAGGAAAATTGTTTAGTTTAATCGACCAATCGGTAAAATAGTTGATAATCTGTAAAAACAAAAAAATAATCTAACACGAGTAGCTCAGCTTGGTATAGACTGTAGTGAATGCCCGTCGGGGATGATAGTGGTGAATGCCCGTCGGGATCGATTGTGGTGAATGCCCGTCGGGGTCAATTGTGGTGAATGCCCGTCGGGGTCAATTGTGGTGAATGCCCGTCGGGGTCAATTGTGGTGAATGCCCGTCGGGACTGATTGTGGTGAATGTCTGTCGGGACTGATTGTGGTGAATGTCTGTCGGGACTGATTGTGGTGAATGTC
>JAODLC010000065.1:26275662-26317639 GCA_026781145.1 Hippopotamyrus pictus | reverse complement strand
TGGCTAGGAACACCAAGAGGTGTAGTAGTAAGTACTGGTGATGTTACCAAATAAGTAAGGGATTAACTTTCCTATTAAGAAGGCACATCAGCTCAATTAACAGTTAGGTAGAACAGCCAAAACAGGACTACAGACCACGTGACTTTGGATAAATTATTTATTTTAAATTTACTGCAATGACTCATTTGTCCTATAGGTCATATTTGTCTTAAAATGTATAAGCCTGGACAGAATTTTTTCTTGGTCAAAAGCAGGAAAGCAATATCCTCAATAAGATATGGACCAGAAACCTTCCGGTTGCACGCCCAAAATACTTACCACCAGGCTACCTGACACCCTTTGGCATACTAATAGTAACACGTACATCTAGCAAGTTATCACAACCCCCCCCCCAAAAAACTACGACACCTAACAGACAGCCTGAACTTGTTTTGACTGCATTGTTGTAGATGTCGCAGCGTAATACCACTCATGTATTCGATAGAGCTGTTGACAATGGTATAAGAATAATTATACTAATATATAATGCAAACAATACACACGCATTACGCAACCTAAAAGTTACTCATTCTGCTACTGTCGAAAACCTTAAGCAGCTCCGAACAAGATTCCAATGTCATTCAGAGAAATTTTACGGTACGTAACACATTCATTTCCACTACCTGGAGATTGCATAACCTCCAACTGCATGTTTACGGTACGCATACAAATACTCGGTAATAAATAATTACATTATAACCACTGCTAAAGATGAAATGTTTCATCGTTCTGAAAGGCTTCTGCTGTCCTGTTTTCTGCCTAGATAATATCAGGCTGCATTGGCAACCACCTAACAATTAAAGCAAGCGACAACACATTTAGGACGGAGTAAATGCATTATGTAGCATATATATGTATTTCTTGCGGGCCACGATAAATGTATTCTGGTAAAAACAACGGGTCGACGATCAGCCCCGTGTGCAAGTAGCGGCCCGAGTTCTGCAATTGTTTCCTTCGCTAAAGCATCAGATACAAGTTAGGGAAGGGAGCTCAACCTATCAAGACCGTATATTTCTATAGATATCAGGAAACCCATGCAAGAAGTGCAAATTTTACAGTACACCAGTTCATCTTTCTTCAGCACTAGATCTCCAGAAGGGGTATCTGTCAAATGTAATTGGTGCTTGCCGTTCCCCTTACTGTGCATTTCCCTGCAGGAGGTCTAGTCCGAACCATATCCGAAACCAAGTCACCTTTACCCCGACCAACTCCTTCCTAACACGCTAAATGTGAAGCTCCAGACCTTGGAGATCTTTTAAAACATACGAGGATCGCACGACTAACCTCTGGATGAAGAACGGGGACACAGCCAGCTTCTTTTTCGTATTCATTCCCAGCGTCAGCCATCTTGGTGTCCTGGCCCGCTGGGCATCATGGGAAATAACACTCTCATTGGAAATAAACAGGACGAAAGCGGGGTTCCCTTTAAACAACCCATGTCCAGGACAGCCTGTCTAACCATTAACGTCTTATAAACACAAATTAACATTTTTAACGAATACGTCAAAGGACTTAATTCGTTTGTGTATTTTAAGTGGTATGCATAAGCAAGAAATGTATATAAAACAGTACCGGGTTTCGTGTGTTTACAATTTTTTTCGCTTACATCTCAGATGGTAAATTGTAAGAATTGCGGGTTTATAGAAAATAACTCTTTGAAGAATGCACATCAAGCTTCATATATTCACTGTGATAATTATCCATTAAGTCTATGTGACTATAGTGGTAAGTGAAACCAAAATACAAATTTTGGGCCAGTTTTCAAGGAATATGTTCCTTCACGAATATTATGAAGAGTTACAGTCAAAGAAGAGCGATAACCATGAATCCATAGTGTCAGTAGTAGAAAATGAAAAACAATGTAATACTTAAGATAACTAAAAAGAAATCTGACTCAGAAAGTTAAGTTTCACAGTCCAGAAGACTGAAGTAAATAATATTGCTTCATTTTTTTTCTTATAAATACAATATTTCTGGGGTAAAACTGTGCGTACACACCATTGCCACGAGATGTCGCGCGCCACATAAAATATCGTTGTAAAACTACAGACCAAAACCCCTTCCATAAAATGTACTGTTTCAATGGTCTGTCAATGGTTATGGCTATATATATTACCTTCAATGAAAGATTACATTTATATCGCCCCACTTTAAGGCTTATCAACGCACATTAACATCTTATTAACTTTTGAAAAAACAATAAGTATAGTCAAAATCAGTCAAATGTCGAGCCAATGCACCCCAAGCATTATTAGTCGATTACCGATCCTACATTACCTGAAAGAAAGAAGCGCAGCAGCTCCTGTCGCTAGAGAATGAAACCACGCAAAGGGAAGGCGGATGTACGACGACAAATAAGGCTGGTCGCGCATGGACCGAAGGATGCAAAAAATGGAATAGAAATATTTATTCTCGCGAGTTCATAAATGCATTAGCTGTATGTCGCGGCTAAATTGAATTTACTGAGAAATGACCATTAGCTTGATGCCACTGTAGCTATCAGATCCCGCGTCGCTGTATTGAAAAGTTGTGCCTGGTTACGCCAACGGAAATTGTATATAGGTGCCGGAATTACTGCTTGGAAACTTTAAAACTAGGTAAGCCAGTAGAGTTTTTTTTCTTTTCTTTTTTTGTTTGGTGAGTAATGATGGGTGCTGCATTAGGTAGCGCATGTCGGGAGGTGACAGAATAGCGAATGCGACAAAATGGCACATCTGCGTGAAAACGCCTCACACCCAGTTCACTGATCATCCAGCCACTTCTGATCGGCTCACTTTGGCCTGCCTGTTTACGTCGGAATTATGAAAGTCCAGTTTCTTCCTCACGTACAGTAACGGGGATTTACTTTTTACTTGGATTGTGGATTTTTACCCCCTTAGCTGACGCGCTCGACTCATACTTTCGGAATGCTTGTGTTCTTTAGTAAATGATGCAATTGCCCACTTGCAAATACTATCAGCATTTAAATCCTTAACTTTGGTATTCTTAAACTATACATGTTTTAGAATCCAGGGAAAAAGTTTAAATTATTATGGCAAGCAAAAGCGTTTTTTTCTTCCCCTCAGAGGATTTCTAATATAAACTGACTTAGTATTTCTACTAAAACCTGCGATAACAGTGGGAAACTGGAATGTTATGTCCTGCAGTTTATTAATAATCTTATATTGTATTAACAGCTTTTTCTTTGATATGTTATTTGATGGTTTGCCTAGGATTTTGCGTATTATTTCACGTTATGTGGTTTTCTTGGAACCTTCTGAAACCCTGCAAAATACGGATGCCCCGTACGGGACCTGAAAATTTATTAATTCAGGCTTCTATGGTAGAGTAACTCTGCACTACGTGTGAGAAATCAGTTCTCGCTCATTCTTAATTAGGAGTAAAGCTCCATCCATCCATCCATCCATCCATCCAACTGATTTTCCTGGTTAGTGCTGTGTGTCAAGCTAAATGGCGAAGGAATACTGAAGCTGACATATTTTATCATTATATTTTCAGTTTGTTTCATTCAGTGCACCTTTTTGTACAGCTACATATTTTATGGCGATTTAATATTCTCTGCCTTTTAAATAGTGTATTGATGAAACAGTTTACACACACAGCATCTCATAGTGTATTTAACATTGTTTCCCATGGCACCAAGTTTTCTTGATAGTTATTGTTTGAGTTGAAAATCAATGCTTATTACATGCAGCTGGAGTATGTTTGACATCGACATTCCCATTTTCTTCTTCTGTTTCAAATGCTGTCTTCATCTCCTGTGCAAAACCTGATGTCACCAATCGATCAGTCAGTTCTAATTGGATAGTTCCAGTTGGGTTTTTTCAAAATAGTATTAGCATACAGCTTATTTGCATATTAGCATACAACTGTGCCTCAATTTATCAAAGAAAGGAAAAAGACCACATATTCACACAGTTTTGTCCTTACATGTCAGTTCATCCCATGAACCTAGGGCCTGTCCCAGGATGCACTGGGCCCGAAGCAGGGAACACCCTGGATGGGATTTGCATGCAAACAGGATGCCAATAAAAATGGAAGGGAATCAGATCACCAGCATTCATGTATACATAGTGAGTGATTGCAAGTTGCTGTTTAAATCTGTAATGGGTTGCCCAGGAAGTCAATTCAATTGTTATTGTAGTGTGGCTGATTTGCTATCCAAATGGACTGTGCATTTGACTGTCCTGCAGATTCTCACCTCTTTGAAAAGTGAAGGCTGAGTTTTTGTATCTCAGATGTTCACAAACTGTGCTTCTTAGTCTTAGTAAGCGTGTCATCTAACAGGCCTTTAAGTCCAGCTTCTGGAGCACATCGGTAACTTAACCATTCATTTTGAATTGACCTCTTATGATTTCTGATGTGGGAGGCATGGTAGGGCAGTTGTTAGCCCTTTTGCCTCACGGTTCTGGGACCTGGGGTCTAGTCTCTGCCAGGGCTTCTTATGTGTGAAGTTTACATGTTCTCCCGGTGTCTTAGTGGGATTTCCTTCTAGGTGCTCTGGTTTCCCTCCGTAGTCTAAAAACATGCTGAGGTTAATTGGAGTTACCAAATTGCCTGTGAGTGTACATGTGTGAGTGACTGGTGTGTGCCCTGTGATGCGTTGGCACCCCATCCCGGGTTGTTCCCTGCCTTGTGCCCAGCATGGGTACTGAACCCCCTGTGAAACTGAATAAAACCCCTGGCAAAAATTATGGAATTGCCACATTTAGAGGATGTTCATCCAGCTTTTCGACTATGTACCAGATAAAAAAATCACAAATATGACATGAAATTTTTGTATAGTAGTAGAACATTCTGGCTTCATGAAACATACCTTAAACTAATTAAATTATTTTAATCAATGGCATAGTTTTTTTTTTTCCTGGAGGAAATGGAATCACACAGTGTGGGGAAAAAATTATGGAATCACCTTGTCATTTGTTAGTTGAAAGAATGGCTCATTTTGAAGAGCTCAGTGTAGTGCTGTCATAGGATGCCACCTTGCCACCTGCAGCAAGTCACTTCTTGAAATATCTCCCCTGCTAGATATTCCACGGTAAGCTGTAAGCAGTATTGCTGCAAAGTGAAAGCGTTTAGGAACAACAGAACCTCAGCCACCAAGTGTCAGGCCATGTAAAGTAACAGAGCGAGGCTGGCGAGTGCTGATGCGCATAGTGTGTAAAAGTCACCAGCGATCTGTTGACTCAATAACTGCAGAGTTCCAAACTTCCTCTGGTATTAACTCCAGCATGAAAACTGTGCTTCATGGACTGGGCTTCCATGGCCGAGCAGCTGCATGCAAGCCTCATATCACCAACCATAATGTCAAGTGTTGGATGCAGTGGTGTAAAGCACGCCACAACTGGACCCTGGAAACGTGTTCGGTGGAGTGACAAATTGCAATTCTCTGTCTGGCAGTCTGATGGAGGAGTCTGGATTTGGCAGAGGGCAGGAGAACGTTACCTGCCTGACTGCATTGTGCCAACTGTAAGGTTTGGTGGAGGAGGGATTATGGTGTGGGGTTATTTTCCAGGGGTTGGGCTTGGCCCCTTAGTTTCAGTGAAGGGAACCTCAATGCTTCAGCATACCAAGACATTCTGGACAATTCTATGCTTCCAGCTTTGTGGGATCAATTTGGGGAAGGCCCTTTTCTGTTCCAGCATGACTGTGCCTCAGTGCAAAAAACAAGATTCATAAATACATGGTTTGGTGAGTTTGGTGTGGAAGAATTTGACTGGCCCACACATTCATGGGGAGTCCTGACCTGATCCCCACTGAACACCTTTGGGATGAATTAGAATGGTAAATTGTGAGCCAGACCTTCACGTACAATATCAGTGCCTCATAAATGGTCTTCTGGATGAACGGGCAAAAATTCCCGGAGACACACTCCCTAAACTTGTGGAAAATCTTCCCAGAAGAGTGGCAACTGTTATAGCTGAAAATGGGGGACTAACTCCATATTGATGTCTAAAGATTTAGAATGGGATGTCAAAAAAGTTCCTGTGTGTGTAATGGCCAGGTCTCTCAATACTTTTGTCCATACAATATTTGTTTCACGAAGCCAGAATGTTCCGCTATCATGCAAAAATTGTTTTGTGTGATATCTGTGATCTGTTTAATTGATACAAAGTCAAAAAGCTGGGTGAACATCCTCTAAGTCTGGTTATTCCGTAATTTTTACCGGGGGTTATAGGACCAGCAGGGACAGAAAATAGATGGATGGGTGATTCCTGTTCTCTGCTGTTTGTTCTTTGAGACAAGTGTGTCAGTGCTGAGAAATGGAAGAAATCAGTGTTTCTGTCATATGTTTTGAAAGGATGAACACCAATTTGCTTTAGTGAAAGTTTCTGATATGGGAATACAGTAGTTTTGTACTCGTCTACAGTGCAGATTCATTAGGAAGAGTGTCGGAAGACACGTAATTGTCAGAGGTCTACAGTGCCATATTGTTCTGCTGTATTTTGGTCAAATCCAGAAATGCAAAAGTGAAAGTGTATAAAGCTAAAGTGTGAATTTGTGCGGAACAGCATAGAATTAATCAGTTTTATTCTGAAGTGTAAAGTGTCCTGTGTACAATTACATTAAGTAAATATTTACAGTTCTGTATATAGGTAAATGCGGGAGAGGGATGTGAGCACTTGTCGCAAAAAATCGAGAACTGAAATAAATTACATAATTAATATCAATAAAAAGGTGTTATTCATTTTTATTAGAAATAAATGTGTGACTCAGGGCCTTTTTTCACACAGTGTCCCCCTGTTAGATGCTCTGTCCAATCTGCCTGGTACTTCTCTTAGTTAAGGACCTAGATTAGTCTACCTTCCCATATTCTGTAGCTTGGAGGTGCTTTGTGTAATTTTATTGGCCTGACAAACAAGCCAGATTAACTGATCTGTTGCCCAGCACCGGAGGCAGTCAAAAGGTCTGCTTGAATGTGGATATTAGTGATTTTTTGGGGGCACGGCTGTCCCGTGTGGGGTTTAGGTTTTTCCTCATAGCAGCATATATGCTATTTCAGAATGAACTTTGACTCTCTGAACCTGGGTCAGTGTTGCTGTCTTTTTGGGACTTTTTGAGACTTTTTAGTGGACAGTCTATAACATGAGGTCTAACGTCTTTAAAATTCGAGAGAGGTCCTTTTGAAACGGTCTGTTTTAAGTTTATAAGCAGGAATCACAGGTTTCTAGGTTGTGATAAGCAATTTTGTTTCATGAAAAAATATGAAAAGATTTATCATAATTTGTGTTCTTGTTAGTGAAAATTTTTGTTCTGTGGCAGGACATATGCTTTCCTGGTTAATTTGGGTCAACCACTTCCAAAGGTTCTGTGACTGATGTTTCAAGACCAGAAAATAAATCATTTTTGGCATTATATTTATTGATTTACTTTTGTATTGTTTCACTTTTTTTCTGAGTCAGTTGGAGGTCTGCCTGAATGGGTGTGGCTGATTAATCTGGACTCCATTTCATTCTGTCCATCTTCCATAAAACTTACCTTCGGAAACATATGGCACAAGTCAGGAAACACTCTGGACGGGGTACCAGTCCATCTCAGGGAACACTCTGGACGGGGTGCCAGTCCATCTCAGGGAACACTCTGGACGGGGTGCCAGTCCATCTCAGGGAACACTCTGGACGGGGTGCCAGTCCTTCTCAGGGAACACTGGACGGGGTACCTGTCCATCTCAGGGAACACTCTGGACGGGGTACCAGTCCATCTCAGGGAACACTGGACGGGGTGCCAGTCCATCTCAGGGAACACTCGTAAACTACGAGCAATATATTGACAGTAGTTAATATGACGGTATGTTTTCGGATTGCAGGAGGGAACCCACACAGACACAGGGAGAAAATGCAAGTTCTATACACAGAAAAAGGGTGGGATTCGAGCAGCACAATACTGGAAAATACTCAAATTCCACAATCTGAATTTTTTTGTGATTAAATACTGTGATGTTGATTAAGAAAAAAAGGAGTTGAAAATTTACCAAAAATAAACTATACGCAAAATTTCATCTGCTAATAGTCTTCAAATAATTTGGTGGTTGTGCCTTTGAGTGAGTCAAACAGCAAGGAGAAAAATGAGTAACGATTGTCTCGAGAGCTTGTGCAGAGCGGGTATAAAAGCAGCGGCGATAAACCTTAACTGATTTTTTAACATATACTGCATAATCTTGAAAAGGAACATAAAAATTGCAAAGCTTGCTAAGTTTTGTCTCCTATAGCAGAGTAAAAATGTTTTACCAGAACTTGATTTACGATAATATTAATTAATATTTATTGTAATACGATATACCACGGTATTTCGGATCTTCAATTTCAACCCATCCGACTGTCTCGGTCCTTGCGGTGCGACATTTGCATGTGCATAACAAGTGATGTCAATATTAACATCGCACATTGTGCACACCTAGGCAGGATTCAACCATGGAGGCGTGGGGCCACTACAGCTAGGGTGTTGGTACTTCTGCAGTGGAACGTGTCGTCGTTTGAGCTTTTCAGCTAATGCTTTTTACACACACGTGGAACCAGCTAAATAGCTGTACAGTTTCCTGAGATGATCTGAAAGGACACGGGCTTTGCCAAGTGGTTTCAGTCCACGTTTTGTTTAGTTTGATGTTAGTGTGCAATTAAGGCCCGCGCTGATGTAACTTAAACAGAGTAGAGTGGTTTGGATGCCGGTACGTTTCCGACTCTTATGTGAATGAGTAATTTGCAGTCAAGCAGCAGCGCCTACGAGGTATGTAACGTGCGTTTTTAGCCTCCCCCCTGGCAATTTTCGTTCTTGTTGAACTTCCCCTAAACTTGAGGCTATGGACCTAGGTGTGTTCCAGATAGGCTTCACAGATTTGCACTGCTCTCTTTTTATGTTGGTATTTAGTCCTCCAGCTGCAAGCCCCCAGGCAGGTTAGCCTTTGAAAGAGGACCATTACCTAGACCTCTCAGGGAATTATAGTCAGCTGTACTGACACTGAACCTATTTACGGTCATGGGGACATGATTCCATACCTTGAAAATCAGTTTCTGTCCAGAATGAGGGACTTTGAGCTGCAGGGGAATTTCCAGAGCACCTTACAGTGTCATCTAATTAACCAGTAAGCGCAGAAGTCAGCAGGTGAAGCATTGAATGCCTGCTGATTTTGTACGGCAGCAAGATGTTGCTGCTGATGTGGAAAAGTACAGCATCACTCTGGGTATCTCCTGGCTGGCTTGTTTACAGTGCTTGTGGGGGGAGGCTTTATCATTTATTTCCCATGGCTGTTCAGAATTTACAGTAAGGCCGCCCTTAACACCACAGCAGGGCATGCTGGGACACAGCCAAGTGATAAGTCTTTCTTATATGGGCTTCAGATTGTTCTCAAATAGGTTTTTAATGTCACTTTAAGTGCTGAATATGGTGGATATCAAAGGGCAGTTGGGACCATATTTCTGCAGAGTTAAAAAAAAGAAGACGTTTGGCTGTCTGTCAGATTTGTAGATGTGCGGTCTTGGTGCAGCCCCAAGGCTCTGACACCTCTGGGTTTTTTCTGGGTTTGTTAAATCTGGTTACTAATCTTGGATCGATTCTAGTTATTGGCTCAAATTGCTAGAACATGAAGCTGAGCTAAGGTTGCCGTCTGGTGGACTAGCTAACTAGCGGCAGTGAGAGCTGCATACTTCATCATGATTATCATATCATTATTCCAGTGAATGGATGGTCCAGCGTTGGCTGAATCCTTTTCAAAGCCGTCTTCATCTGTCTTCTGTGCAGTCATTGTCTACCTGCTTGTCCGGTGGATTGTGCTGCGGTCGTGGCATCTCGCATAACATGCTAAGCTGCAGCTAAACATTACCCTGCGTGGAGCTTTCCCGCTGAGTCAGCAGCGTGTTTGTGGTTAGAAAGCCGTAGCCTGTTTCTGGTCCTCCTCTGCGTCTGTCTGCTGGGTCCGCAGGTATCAGTGTCGCTCTGTTTTTCTCAGGCTGCATTGGTAAGGGCCGTCGTGTCATGGATGCTGTCTTCATAGAACGCTTTCCAAACAGCCTGGTGATTTCCAAGTGGCCACCATGAGGGATTTCTCTTCTTCTGGGTGTCTGCTCTTTAGAAGCACCGCTAATCCAGGCACCGCACCACTAATCTAGGCCTGAATTCCTGATAATTGGCCCCTGTTTGCTAGGGCTGGGTAAAAAATATCGATTCTCCGATTTTAATCGATCTTCAGTGTAACGCAACAATATCGATTCGGGAAATCCCCGAATCGATTCTTAATGCGCGTGCTTCACGTAAGAGGATAATAGAAGTTGTTTAAAATAAACAACTGTGTGCACCCTATTATTAATGTAGATGTGTATTTTAGTAATAAACTTAAGTAGGAGAGTTTCAGTTACCAGCATTTATATCAAAATATAGATCCCATGTCTGCAAAACTAACATTTTAAATGAAATATTGATAGCTAATTGATATCGAATCGAATTGTAATCGAATCGAATCGAAACCATAAAAATAAGAATCGAATCGAATCGCCGAATTGGTCACAATACCCAGCCCTGCTGTTTGCACAGCATGTTACAGGGTGAGGGTAACTTCTCCCAGATATTCCAGTTCTGTTGTGTTAGTTGTTTATTTGACCTTAAATATGAGTGGTTTTCCTGTGGCAGCCCTGCAATAAACTCCAGCTTAGTTAAGCTCAGGATGTACAGTATTTATTGAGACCGAGTCGCTTTTGACTCAGTCTCACCTTTTGAGTCATTTTTGAGGTCACATGCCACTTTCATGGTTCTTAGCAACTATCCCGTAAAGCGCGTACCTTTCGTGGAGCTTCAGCTCGTGACTGCTTTGCTCTCTGCTGATGCTATCTGTCCCTGTTTGCCATGCATCGTCATGGTTTTTCAGCCTGTCTGCCTTGACACATTAAGCTTGCAGGTTTGGCGATCTATGCATCAGACTCAGGCTATTTGGCCTCTTTGCAGCTGTGTTAGATGTGGGGTTGTCACAATCAATTATGACAATATTTGAGTAATTACTGATTTTAATCTGGCAAGTCATCGAGTGATCATTTACATATAATATGATAATAATAAAGTATACACTGTTGCTGATTTTCCATGAGCTCAGCATGCTCTCTTCCAGATAATCATAATCATCCTTGCGATTGGAACAAGAACTGGTCACGAGAAGACATTTGTCTTCTGCTGTGTGTGTAAATATTTTGTATTCCACAGAGCAGATATTGAGCAAAAGCAAACGATTTGTCAGCACTCCTTAGCGTTTGGCACGACTCACGGCAACACCTCCAACTCATTTGACAGTCTCAAGTGGTAGATAAGTTCTATTTGGCTATATAGTTAATTTACAGCTCCTAAATATGCAACACATTCACACAAAATAATATGGTTATTATGTAAGATGATGCGGCTAAGCGACAGGGCTAACCTTCGTTTTAGCGGCGATTAATTTAACATACAGGAGTTCTAGAAAATAAGTTGATAATTTAAGTCATGGTGTTGACAAAGCCAGGCAAGACTACTAGAGGCTAACTGGCACGTATCTATGGCTAACCTTGCATTGTTGGGTGAGCCCATTAAACCTGAATTTCTTCTTTTAACATGTATTGCATACCCGCAGTCATTGCAGTCATGCTTTGGGAATATTTGTTCCGCTTTGCAATGTCATATTGCCGAGTAATAGAGAAGGAAAATTTTAATTGAGGCTTTTTTAAATAATTGGACATTCAAGTTTAATTGAGCTGCCTCATGTTGCTTTGAAAACAATCATGGAAAACTACTTAATGTCAGTGACCGACTGCACAAAACACCCTTAAGTCTTCTCCTTAAGGTTTCTTTAAAATGTTCACTTAAGAATTTAAGTTTTTCCCCTTATCTTGGTCTTATACTTAAGGAATCTCTTAAAGTTCCCTTAATGGTTGCACAAAAGACCTTAACAACTAAAGTAAGGGAAAAAAACTTATATAAATGAAGAAAATGAGCGAGCGCCCTGAGACTGAGAGAACCCAGTGGATATAATTAATGATGAGCAATTTATTTTACCTGACTGACAGTAAATTTATGATTTTATTTAGGCCTATACGGCCCGCGGCATGTTTAATTCATTATTAAATCTGGCTAGCAGATCGATTTTTCCGTTTCAAAGAATAAGATGTAACGTTATTCCGCTAGTGAATGCCGGCAAGTTTCACCCTGGGCACCAGCAATATTAGAGAGAGGTACATCGGTTATGGATCTAATTTTCCGACGCAGAAGTATGAAGATACATGCAAAAATGCATGTAATGTAACAGATGCAACAATAATTCCATGTGTTCAATTGTTCCATCACTAACTACTTCTCTTTCTTAGTCGCGCGAAAAGTACCTACTCATAGTGAACACAGGGCAAACGATCCACATTTTCATCAGATAATAATGCACTGGGGACGAAATCTGGCTTTTGAAATTTTATTTATATTCGTCAGACGAATAATATATTTGATTAAATGATAACAGGTAGCATGAGCAGGCGTGAGTGCAAGCAAACAAACGGTCTCCATGGAAACTCTACAGTTTTACTGCCGTAAAATGTCTTTCAATGCAATAAATCCTTTAAGGTTTTTCCTTAACTTTTTAAGTGACTCTGTGAAACACCCTTAAATAAATCCCGTAACTAAGGGGAAATTTAACCTTAAGTGTCATACTTAAGTGGAACACTGACCCACTCACCTGAATTCATCCTAATATGACTCACCTTTTTTGCCAGGAGCTCCGGGGTGGGGCTTACAGCGATACACTTTGCTGATTGGTTGGGGAAAAAGTGGTAAAAGCAGGGGAGCAAAATTGAGCAGATGGATTTATTTTCGTGACTCGGTTACATTATATGCATTAATGCTTGTGTCTCCATCATATTTCTGAATTGGAAAATTCTATTGATAACCAACATACTTCTGTCTAATATTGGCAGGGATGGAGGTGATACCAGCCAGCGCTTATTAACGGAACAATGCTGCATAATTTTTTACTAGTTGAAAAATGAAAGATCGATCTGCTGGCCACATTTAATAATGAATTAAAACATGTTGTAGGGTATATAAATAAAATGTAATTTGTCCTGTATTTTAGGACCGCATGATTGTAACTAACAAAATGACTTTTGTTTTGGGGTGGTGATGTGAAGCTAAAACATAGGAGTTTTTTGTCCCATTCGTATCCAGCATAACAGTCACAGTTCCTGGTGTGTGGTGGAAAAGCGACATACAGGAGTGGCCAGGAACTACAAAAGCTCCAGAAACTTTGAACCAAGAACTAGGTTATTGAACTTCAGTTAGAAAGTGCTAACTTCAGTTAGCTTATACGAGCTAAAATTAGCCCTTCCCCATCTTCCAGGCTGACAGTTGGACATACTGGCTTTCACTTTGCGCCTTCTCGCCACTCTCTTGGCCTACTGTGGACGAGTAATGGTCCAGCACTGTGAGACCCACCAGCCTGCGTAGGCTCGACGAGAGGCGATCACACAGGCCGGGGTGGGCCAGCGCGCCAGTCTGACACTGCAGTCTGGATTCCCTCTATCTCGCTGTGCCATCGTGCAGGGAAAGGCGAATGCAGAGCCTGTGCCTTTGCCATCTCTCCCTGCCAAAGGAGCTGGGCATCTGGGCACAGGCCTGCTGTCGGGGGCAGCTGGGTCCCAGCTGGCCAGCTTGAAGTTCTGTGGATTATGCAGAATTAATATTGTAATCCATTTTCTGTCATCGGCGACTGATATGATGCCATATTGCCATTTGGGTTTCTCTGGCTCGCCTAGATATGGGACCCCAGGGAGGTCATTCTAGACGTCTACTTTCAATTTAGAGCCCCAGATTTTTAGAAATGATTTTTAGAAATGATTAATCAGTATTATGTTTTATTTCTTCCTGTTCTTTTTGATCCTTTTTGTTTTGTTTTGCTGGTCATTCTTTGAAGTAGTTATTATACTCATTCAATGCATACTTTCAGAGTAGAGCTCTTGAGGCACTTGTTAATGCTTAGTAGCTCCACCAAGAGTATGGATTAGATATCTCGTATCAAACTTAAGAATATGGCTGTGACTTCCTGAGTGGAGTTATGATTATGTGTCATTATTTAAAACTCTTAAGGGTGTACGTCTGGATCTCGGACAGCACTGAAAAATCATGTCAAATTGGAGTTGATAGTTCATCGTAACAGGCAGTTACTGTGAAAGCATGATCTTCTGTGTCTAGAGAACCGCAGCACCACATTACAGTGAGTCACTGCCATAACTTGGTCACCTTGACCTCACTGGAACTCCTTCTCAATGTCCTGATGATCACACAGTGTAGAGCACTGGGTAAGTTTTGTGCCATCCTCGTAATGAGCTCACTGAGTGGTAGCTGAGTGCATCCTCTTGAGTGTAGAGTGCAGTTAATCTCTTGAGAAATACAGATTGTGCTCATGAAACAGGAACTTGGGACCTAAGTGTGGACATAAAGTGTCTTCAGGTACGTGTCGTAGGGGTATAACAATGCGCTGTAGCAATATTTCACAATTCAAAAATATAAAGATACACATTGTAGGGGTGTAACGATGCACTGTGGCACAAAATCATTCATTCATGTTATTGCAAGAGGGTGCAACAAGCGCAATAGACAATCTTAACTTTGCTTTTACTTTGAGATTTTATTTTTACATTTTGCACTGGAGTCTGCAGAATAAGGAAAAAAAGAAGAAGTTTCTTTTTAAATGCACATGCCTTAAAAGGCATAACTGATCTTAGTTTGTTTATAGTCTTATTTTGTTGAATGTATTGTGAGTGTATCAAGCCGTGAGCCCTGAATCGTCTTTTGAACCAAATTTTGAGTAGGCTGCATCGTTACACTCCTAATAGACTGTGTTTCAGTGGCTGTTTGCATGACTAGCCCATGACACTGCCCAAGTCTCACACAGTACTTTTATACTGGCTTACACTGTAAAACCTGCAATTCCTTGTTTTGTCTCCGGGGCTAATTCTGAATGCACTGTTTAGGGATTCTCAGTGATTAATGGATATTCCTTGGCTTGCGATACCAAGAGTTGGGGAGAACATACAGTCAGTTTCCTGAGAGAATCAGCGACCCTCTGAGACTTAATGGGAATGAAATGTTAGACCACCCATTGGCCACACAAGGCTGGAAGGCATCTCGGTGACATCAGCATTTCACTTAAATGATCAGCAGTCCTCTTAAATGATCACGTGACACAGGTTCAGTTCTGTGGGGTAGGGATTTATGTGCTTAGACTAGCATGGAAACCAAAATGCCGCCTCCAATTGTTTGTTTTCTGAATGGCTGATGTGGCCATTGAGGGGTCGGGCGACGCTCTGTCCCCAGAGCTGCTGAGAGGTTTACCAGACCATATGGGTGCTCAAGGTGGACCTTGGCACATATTATGCCACGTGGCTGCACACATGTACATACGCATTGTGTAGAAATTTAATTTCATGCAAGCAGCAAACTGTTTGCAGGCGGTCTTTTCACGCCTCAAGGAGAGGAAGTTCTGTGATTAACTGGAAGTTATGCTTTCCCTAGCTGTATTCTCTTTTTAGTTAAAAGGAAATGACACGAAATACTGTATATTTTTTATTTAATGATACCAAAGTTGACCTACACTGGTGTATGCCTTTTACAGTGCCTGGTTGTATATCCAGGTTTTAGCACAACATTAACAAATGAACAGTAGTGTCAGTTTACCAGCACAGCCCCCAGAAGATGACCACGGGTGCGTGTTCGCATGCTTCGCAAATTTTTGCGATTTCTGTTGCCATGGCCACAAAGTGCCTGGGCTTTCCGGCATTGTCTTCCATTAGTGATGCAAACTGATTACAGTGTGTCCCACATTACAAGGCCATGTTTGTAAGGTGCGAGTGTTGCTGATGAATGGGAACCTCATCAAGAGGGTTGACGTTCAGCAGTTGAGTATGTCAGTGCCTCATAGCTGTGCGGTGAGCTGCATCTCTCTCTATTGGTTCCTTTCTTCGGTCAGTGAATATTTATCCGGCGATTGATGACTCACTCACCTCCACTGACACCTCACTCACTGTACAGTGCTTTTGTTTTTTGCTACATCAGTCCCTCTGAAGGGGGTACTGAATCATCATTCTCCATCTGTGTTGGGAAAGCCATGCTGCCTATCTGTTGGTCTGAGAAGGTCATATTTTTTGACGCCTGTCAGAATCTAGAGGTTGGGTCAGTTGGGTTGAGTGAGCCATGGCGTTGACTCTGCGTGCCTTGAGAACTTCTGGGGCAGTTGAGTTTGGGTCTTCGTATGGACTGAGTATTCCCTCTCATCTTCAGGTTGTGTACCGGATACACACTTTGCCTCTAACAGGCATCTGGACCCAAGCCACAGTCATGAGGGTTCCTGCATAGCGGTTACAGACAGGACATCATCGCGGACACAGGCGCCATGGAGCCTTACACTGAGACCCAAGGTGAACCCGACAAGACTCTGGTAAGTAGGAAGGAGACATGCTTCTTGCAGCATGGGTCAGCAACCCTGATCCTTTGGTAAAAGGTTAAAACCAGAAGTTAGTGATGGCAAACAGACATTTGTGTGTTTAGTATTCTGCAAAACAAGGAAATTAACACCTTTGGACCCTGAATATACATCAGTTCAGCTAAGCAAACTTGACAGTTCCTCTACACGCATGCAGAGAATGTGCACTAGTGTGAGAAATGAGCATGCGACTGGTTTCGCACCCTGAGACCACAGGGGGTGTCTGGCGTGCAGACTGCAATTAGCAGAGGCTCTGATCTCGTGTCAGTCTCTGGTTGAGCCGTCATGTCCCTCCTTATCTACTGTGACTTCACAACGCTCACTCTCCCTGAGGGTACGATGGCATTCACGGTTCACAGTTTACTAGACAAAGTGCCGTTTAAAGGTGGCCTCTGGATAATTGTAATATAACGCAGGACTTCTCCTTCTCAGCTAGCGGAAAGGGGTGTCCTTTGTGAACTTGTCGGATTTTCAGAATCACCTGCAGTATTGTGTGGCGTTAACATGCAAATAGGGTCATGTGAGAAGTAATGGAAGACCGAGGACGGCTAGAGTCATGTGTACGGCCTTCCGCATCCATCAGGACCGATGAAACCTTCACCGAAGAGAATAAACCAGAAACCGCATCACAGCACTGAGCTGTTCCAGGTTACTGATGCATTACCGGTGCACTGATGCATTTTGTACTCGGTACAAAACGGTGGCGGGGAGTCTGGTGGAACTGCCAAGGTCAACGGAAAATTCTAGAAAAGACCCACGGAAGCTGCTGGAATCCATTCAGCAGGGGTGCGGCGCCACACACCGGGCGGACAGCAGGTTACCGTGCAGACACGGTCAGCTTCCCAGGAATCCGCCGCCCCACGCGAGCCGGGCGGCCCAGGCTGGGGCCTCTGGGATCCCTCTGGCAGAAGCGCTGCATTGTTCCATGGGCCGGTTCCCGTTTCTGGGGATTCTGACGCTTCGTGGGTTTTCAAGAAAAAAAACAACCACGGCTCTCTCCCAAGCCCCCCGACGCGAGCGTATTCAGTACTGATGGTCCTCTCTGCAGGAGCAGCCCCCCCGCCACATCGGGGGGAATTCTTTATCCTAATTAAATGGGTTAGTGCCATTATGCAAATCCGTGCCAGACTGGCAAAGCGTGGAATACATACGATGCAGTTTTTCTTTGATTGCTGGTCTGTAACGTGATGCGGCAGCTATGATCTCTGCACCTGGGTTTTCTGCGTGATGCAAGACGTTTTCTGTTAATCTAAAACATTTTTGTTTTTGTTTTTTTAAGTGCTCGAGGCAAGAGTCTGTGCATAGCTGGAGCAAAACTTTACTTTGTTTTCATGATCGTGAATGTCGGGAGGGCGAACGAAAGCTGGGTTTTCACTCCTGGTGAGTTTTCCTGGACGAACGGAGTCATTTATTTCACGGTGGGGTGCTTGCTGGCTGTCACGTCAGTGAGCAGAGTGTGTCGCTTGGGGAGGCAGGGTCAGACCGGCTAAACGCTTTGTATGTCTGCAGGGCCCTCGTGAAATATTACTCTGGGGGGAAAAAAAGCCCAGGAAAGGAGAGATGGATTTGGGGGGAGGAGAGAGGGGGCAGGATTAAACGAGGAGTAGGAATAGGGAGAGTATTGGAAAGTGAGAGAGGGATGCAGACGAGAGAGAGAGAGAGAGAGAGGGAACAGATGAGTGGGGCGGGGCACATATCCTGCAGAGAGCCTGACAGCATGAGGCAGGGGGTTACGGACCCCGTGCATCTGTGAGGTATGAGCTGTGAGCTCAACCGGCCCTGTGACTGTCAGGCTCAGCCCTGGAGCAGCAGCAGGAGTGACCTCACCAAGGAGCGGCAGAGAAGGGGGGGCTGAGGGGCGGGGCCTTCCCTGCCACGGCGGCCTTGAAGACCGCACGGCGCAGGGCCGCGCCCCCAGGCCCGTGCGCGACGGCATGGCGTGAGGCGGCAAGCCCGGCGACTCTCGAGCGAGCGGTTCAGGTTCAGGAGGCACGCGACACAAAGGCTACTCTGCAAGAGTCAAAGCCGTGGACCGAGTCCTGCGCATGGGTGAGTGCTCAGGCCGTTTTACCGCTTCGTGTTTGTACGTGTTTAATTTCCGATGCTAATCGGACAGAGCGGCCGGGGTGGGTGAGCAGCACACCTTAATCCTTTCATGAGAGTCACGCTGCCGCGGTTCTGGCCTGCATCCGAGACTCCCACGCCCAGCCAACCTCTCTCCTGCGCGGCTGGGCCGTTTCCTGTTATCGGAGGTGCGGTCGTGCCATCGATTCCTGGGAGACAGTGGCAGGACTCCAACGTCTGCCAAAACCCTGGGGTAGGTTAACAGGATTTTGGATACAGTAGCAGCGATTTAGGACTGTTATGAGCTGCAGGATATCAGTGTCTGCGCTTAAAGATGCAAACCGTACAGTATCTGCTATAGATTTCCCCATTTTTTTTTTGTTTAGTTTAGAACGCTAACGCTTCTGCCTTCACTGTCACAGTGATCCGCTGTTCGCTGGGTGTGACTGGTTTCTGGATTCTGGTGCCACCGTCAGCCCTCTGCGCGGGTATCGGCGTCGAGGCTGTCCCACTCCATCCCGCCCCAAACATATTCCTCCGGAAGGAAGTCACCGGCGCGTATCAGTTTGCTTATTCCCTTTCTGAGGAAGTTTGCGGTGCGTCTGACGGGTTTGCAGCTTTGACCTGGCTGTCAGGCAGCAGCGTGCACCGTCATGAATATTTGGGCTGTACATTCACAGAACTTGGACTCCTGACAGAACTTGTCATGTTATCCTTCTGTTTTGGCCGAGGCTATGTTGTCTCCTTGTGTTTTCATGTCTGTCAGCCCCTTACCCTACCCTACCCTCCCTACCCTGTCATGGGTCATATTGACTTTTGGGGGGGGGGGAGTTCCTGCAGATGGTCAGGCAGACAACACAAGGACCCCTCAAACTGAAAGGGACTCATCTTCAGGGCCACAGGAAGCTCTCAGGGGTGGTTTGGGGGGGTAGGGTTACTTTCTTCCTTTCCCTTCCCCTGGGAGAATTTGGTTCCCAGAAATTCTTCTCATATTGAGAGTCACCTTTCGGGGAAGAGCAGAGCCAATCAGGGGTTCTGGGTCCATGTGGCTAAAATCCACAAACTAAAAGGACAGTGGGACAATGCCCCCCCCCCCCCAATGGACTGAGCCTGACCTCAGATGGTTACTCGTTTACTGGCAGCCTTCTCTCAAAGAGGCAGAGTTGTTTCAGCCTTTGAGATACTACGAGCCCCAAAACCTCAGCCAACGCTAAATCTCTGAAGCCGACGGGAGACTGGATCTCCACGGTCCCCCCTGCTCCCGAGGGGAGACGAGGCTTTTGGCCCTGCCAGCTTGTTCCCAGTCTCTAGGACCAGGACTGTGGCCCTCTTCCAGTCCCTTTCCATGTTCTACTGGGCCAGAGCCAGTTCCCAGAACCTCCTTATCTACAGGATGACCTGAAGTGACCGCAAACATTTTGTTTGTTTTTATGACGACGACCAAGTTTTTTTGCGACTGCTGTAGTGTAGCTTATTTTTACAGGCCTGCTGTTTGTGGCTGTACTAGAGTGTGACCATCGATGTAGCTGAATTTTGCTGGAAAGGAGCCAAAATGTACTTATTTGTCAGAGTTTGACCCAGTCGGTAGCATTGGAGGCTGTAATTCAGAATCCGGCAGTGGCACGCTCATGGATGTCAGCATACGATTAGTAACTTTATCATTTGTCATGGTGTGCCCCCCCCCCCCAGTGCCAGATGTTTTGCAGGTAAAAATATCATTAAAATATTAAATTGTAATGGATCCGCAGCTACATTAGCTTCCCCATGCTTGCTGCTTGAGAGGATGTCGCCATACGGACCATAGATCCGGATCAAGACTTCACATCACGTTGCAGCCCCTTGCTCTCAGGACCCGCCCCCTCGCGCGCTGGCCACGCCCCCTTAACACCTGAAACCACAGCCATGTCTCCTCCTCTCTAAAATAAGGAGTGCTAAAGCAGGGAGGGGAAAAGCTCGATTACCTGCAGTTCGTTACAGAAAACCCCAGCTCCACGGATCTATCCCAGGCAGCTCAGGGCTCAAGGCTTGGACGCACCCTGGATGGGACACCAGTCTATCACCGGACACACCTACACACTTAGTCAGACACTATGGACAATTAGAGATGCCTATCAGCCTGACTGCATGTCTTTGGACTGCGGGAGGAAAGTCGAGCATGCGGAGGAAACACGCAGGAGCGCGGAAAGGACACGTGAAGTCCACGCGCAGGACGAGGAACGGGATTCGAGCCCGCAGCTGTGTAGGTGCGAGGCAGCAGCACCACCCGCCGAGCCACTGCGCGTCTTTCCTGCGTAATTACTATATAAACTTGATTCATGTTTGTATTCTTCTGTAAGGATTCAGCATTGGTGCTGTACAAACTACACAGGATGAGAGGTAAATTCAGATAAGGAATTGAAAGGGATTTGGACATACGGTTGCATTATGAGCACGGTCTGGCGTGACTTCCACTAAATCTGACTCGCTTGGTGGTCAACGCACTTATCGTGGCTCCTGCGAAACCTTCCAGCTGGCAAAAGCGACGTAAACAGCCCGCTGATGGGAAAACTCAGGGAAAGTGTTTGGGTGGCTGGTTCGCACGCAGATTCATGTTCTGAATAGTGGGAGCCCCTTCCAGTCGGAGAGGGGTTATGATTAACAGTAGCCTACGAGAAAAATCTGCCGACCTGTTGCGTTATGATCGGTCGTGCTTAGCCTGTCATTAACTACGGGCGACGATTGCGGTCTTCCTCCGCCGCTCCTTTCTGTTCATGGGAAAACGAGTGCCGCTCTAACGAGTGGCGAGGCCGGCGTGGTTTTCGCTCTGGCGTGACGGTGTAACAGGAAACGGGATGTTTCAGTGGAACTTTCCGAGAAATGAACGCAGGCATCTGTCAACCCAGGGGGGGCGGGAAAAAAACTGTGAAATGAAGCATTAAGGAGCAGCATTCTCACCAAAACCAAGAGGAGTGGCAGCAAAAGTGTTCAAATGTTTATTTTTTAATGAAGGAATGTGCGGAATTTTTCTCACACTGAGCAGTGTTTCCCTCGAGGAGAATGTCTGTCACTGTAGGCACGTTCAGACCCAGCTGACTGTTCTTAAGGAGGGGTACGGGTAAAGAAATTACAATGTGGGGATACCACTTATTTTATGTGTGACTTTTCTTGAGCTTAGGCCATGTGAACTTGAGAACCTGTCATATGCAACTTTGGATCGTCAGTCGGCAGTTATCAATTAACTTGTTAGCGAAGAGTTGGTGTAATCCACACGGACATTGTACACTTTGTCCTGCACGATCAGGTTAGTACTTATTGAATTATTATACAATGTTCTCTCTAAACATAGAAGGCGTTGGTCACTTGGTAATTAAACACTGGTCACTTGATGCCTCCCTAAACAGGTTCTGGTCACCCTTTAAGTGTCTTCTAGGTAAACATGCGTTTCTGATCGACAGCCAGCTGCCTTCCTTGGCTTGTTAGTGTTTGGCTCTCAGGTTACCTGAAGCGGCAGTGAGTGAGCTCTTGTGGTCGCCGTTCCGCTGAGTAGTGAGCCTTGGCCCAGCCATGCAAACAGGCCGCTGTCTGCCTTGCTTTGGCTACGAGCCTCTGTCGTTGTGATGAACGGGAACACTTGAGGTGCCCCCTCTGTGCCTGAAGGACCCCTCTAACCGGACCAGAGATGCTCCAGAATTGTCTTTAATTATGAGCTCCGACCTGTTACTGTGCACTACTGGAAACTTTGGGGGCTTTTTTTCTGTGGTCTTTGAGGCTTATGTGCAGATCTGAGCTCTGACGTTGAGCTCAGTGGAGCTACAGCTGAACTCACCTCCGTTATTAAGTTGGTCTGCTGCTGCCCTCTGGGCCTGTGTGTGCCAGGCCACTAGGGGCACTGCCGCTGACCAGGTCCTTCCTTTTCAAGTTTGCCCCCTACTGGCTGCCCATCGCTCCTCATGCCCCTACCTTTATACTGCTCCTCCCTCCCCCATTGGCTGTCTGCCGTCACACGTGGCCACTCCCATGCTTCCGTGTCACTGTCTCCCTCATCTGTCGCCATGGCGTCAGCCGGCCTGAAGCCCCGCCCCCTCATTTGCCCAGGGCCGGGCCGCTTGTGAGGCTGCTGCTCTGTCTTGCGATGGCCTTGAGCTGACTAACATTATCTCTGTCTGTCTGTCTGTTTCCCCCCACCCCCCGTCTTGCTCGTCCTATCTGTCATCATGTCGTGCCTTTCCCATGTGTGTGCGTCCCCGTCTGGCCGGACCCGCCCACTCTCCCGCTCTGCCTCACCCCTCGCCTGCAGCACCATGCCGAGATCAGGGACCCCCCTGCGACATCAAGTGAGTGTCTGACCTTTGGGGGGCTGGACGCAAGTGGGGAAAGTGTCTGTGTGGGGAGTGGAGGGAACCCCGATCCCTTTAAAATAGATGGAATGATGATGCATGATGTATATACATAAGTACATATGTATGTATATATTATAGCTGTCTCAAAGCATGATGGACTGCACCATGTTGCCCGTGTGGGGGGAGCCATCTGCACCTGAGCTGTTTGGGCATTCCCACGTGGTAGCCCTGCCTCAGTGGTCTGCCTCAGCTTAGGTGCCCAGTACATCACTTTCTATGAAAACGATCAAGACGTTGTTGTTTATTTTTTCCTGCTGTGTTCTGCACTGCATTCTGCTGTCGCAGTGACTGACTGCTTGTGTGCAGACACATGCATATGCTTTAAATCCCACAGCTTTATGTGGATTTATTTAGCCGAGATGCGGTGACCTACTTCGTCGCTTCACCAAGCCACACACACTCTCAGACTATAGCTTGTTTACTACCAGCCATCGTGTCAGCAAGGGGGATTGTATCATGTGACGTGTGCAGATTTAAGATGGACATGCATGGGATAGAGATGCCACAATAAGGCAGTTGTGCTGCTGTTGTTGTTTCTTGAATGTTTGTGGAATAACTGCTTAGTTTTAGGGGAGCCGAAGGCTATAGGGATTCCAAACTGTGGAATGATCAAAAGCACATTGTGTTTTAATTCCGGTGAGGTTAAGGTTAGGAAATCAGGAATGAATAAATAGTGATCTTTCACAGGTATTCCACAAGGGGGCAGGCTTTACTGGTGTACAGGCAGCGTTCAACTTGGGTTAAACTGACTTGTGCAAATAAAAAAAAAAATATCTGAGATGCATACATCAATTTACAGATGGTGATTTGCCATGAAAATACATTTGAACTTCAACTTTTCATTTATTGTGCTCCCTGGACGGGTTTGTGGAAGGGATTACGTCCATGAGTGTAGAATCTGGGTTATCGGAACCTAAAACTACAAGAAGAGATTTTTGTAAGCTGAGATAAAATACGAAAACAAAGTAAAAAAAAAAATACATCTAAACAAAACCTATAAATATCGCTTCTGAAATAACTGAAATAAAAGGAAGCTTTCTAAATACTGGTTTAGCTAAGGTAATGATTTGTTCGATCTTTAATGATCATTGTTAATACCTGGAACATGTTTAGCTGATTCTAAGGACATAAGTACGTGTGGTATGTATTCATGTAGAATTCTTGAAATATCAGCAAGGGCTGCACTATATTGGAAAAAAAACAATCCCAATTTTTTTTTAGATATTTATAAAGCAAAAAAGGAGTTGAAAACTTACCCAAAATAAACTATAACAGAGATATGACTATCTCATAGCATCCACATCTCATAGCATCCACATCTCATAGCATCCACATCTCATCTCAGAATTAAACGATCTGGTCAGAGATTTGGGTCTGTCGAGAACAAAAGCTGAATTGCTGGGTTCGAGACTGCATGCAGGAATGGTGTTTGCTGTCATGTTTTATGCAAAATTTCTGCTAACTACTGTTGAACACTGCAAAGTGATGCACAGATATTGAATACAAATAAAAATCAAAAATAAAACACTTCTAATTATGTTGAACTTAATAGCATATGAGAAACATAAACGCGATTAAATAGGTTATTGCCGGTAAACAGTTAACTCCTACATGATGCAGCAAAACCAAAACTATATTTGTGCAAACCCACCAGGTACCTGTCACAATCAGCAAAAACTTTTTAGGAAGCAAAACTTTAACAAAAAAAAATGTTGTGCAGTGTCTGCATTGTGTGCTTGTACTTCTGATGCTAATGTTGTCGCAATACCAAAATTTCAGATATCGAGCAAGAAAAGTATTTAAATTCAGTACCAATTTTGATATGCAGCAGTATATAATGTAACTCAATAAAAAATGTATTTCCAATGCAGTTTTGTTTTCTGTAAATAAACAACCTTTTCTAACTCTTACTCAGATGAAAGCCGTGTTTGTAAACAGCATACATAAAAATATTAAAACCTATTAAGTAAGCGTTTGAATAAAAAAAACAGGAGCGTGGGCTTTTGTGAATAGTAAATAAACCTTTAAAGTAATGAAAACAATGCAGTGAGGTCAGAAACAAACACCATAACAGACCACAGTTGCACTTAAACGCTAAGCATAAATGCAAACAGTGCAACTTAAAGTTTCTGTAAATGTCCAAATTCTTTGCAAGGAGGTCTAGCATGACAATGTGCTCAGCTGTTAGGCGTGCCCTTTTTGATCTGCAAATGAGCCCAGATGTACTAAATATACGCTCTGAAGCACAGCTAGAAGCAGCAATGCACAACTACTTCATTGCAATTTGAGCAATGGTTTTTTTCATTTGTCTTCCACCATAGCAGTAGATCCTCTTCCGTCCTGAATTTAAGCGCCTTCTTATAAACTGTGAGGTCCCCAGCTTCAGATGATGGTGATGGAACCCCAGCTTCAGATGATGGTGATGGAACCCCAGCTTCAGATGATGGTGATGGAATGTGCTGACTTTGGTTCCCGTTCTACCTCTGTATGTTCAACAGCCCTTCGGAACAGCTTTGCTTTTCGTTGTTAGTTTCTTGGCCCTTGAAGAAAGTGTATTCTGGATTTGGGTTTGCGTTCCGAGCAAATGAGCGCTCTTATTCAGCTTTGACTTGACTTACTTTCCGAAGACGACAACACTGTCTTTAAACCTTGGGCTAAGATGTAGATGCGTTAAGAACCAGCTGTAGCAGGTTGTCTTTGTGTCTTTGTATCTTTGTCTTACGTATTTTCGTTAAGCTGCCGTCTCAAGTTGCTCTCATTCTACTCAGCTGTCAAATATGAAAAAATCTTCCCAGTTAACAGTAGCACAGCAAAGAGGGAGGTGTGTTTTTCACAACTAAGGGCGTCACTGAGAGAGTTTGCTGGACTCGAAAGTTTTTCCAGCTCCACCCTTGCTGCACTCTTTACTGATTAAGCGCAGTGGGGAAAGTTCTGATGCTTCTGAGCTATTCATCCCTGTGTGTGTGAGAGTGCAGTCCGGTCTTACATGAGCACAGGTAGCCATCAAAACAACCCTGAAGGGCAGGCTGTAGAATCGATGGCATGAAAAATGAG
The DNA here is from genome assembly GCA_026781145.1 of Hippopotamyrus pictus. Lineage (NCBI taxonomy): Eukaryota > Metazoa > Chordata > Actinopteri > Osteoglossiformes > Mormyridae > Hippopotamyrus > Hippopotamyrus pictus. The sequence continues at coordinate 26,291,626 of JAODLC010000065.1, read as the reverse complement.
TATTGAAACCATTTTATATATGATAGAATTGATACTATCTAGTTCCCGTATTCCAAGATGTCACCCCTAAATACACTGCTCATGAACAGCAAGTCAGAAGCCTTCCGCGGCCCCCAATCACCAGAACTAAACATTACTGAACCTTCATGAGAAATTCGGGAATGAAGTAGATTCCTTCATCCTTATAATATATTTAGATTGAAAATGATTGAATGGTCCAGTATCCTACAACACAAAGTTAAGCTCTCATATGATTGCTTTCCTTTGAGGATTGAAAGGATTCTTTAAGGAAAGGCTTGTCCTACTTCTTAATAGATCCTTGACATTAATGTATTGTTCAGTATTTCCATTGTTTCGCACACCCTCGATTTGGGCAGCAGCATCACTAAACAGGTGACTATAAGTGTTGACCTTCAGATGTAGGATGTGTATGTTTTGATCCTGGAAGTCCTCACGCCGCTCTCTCCTCTCCCCAGCTGCCTTAATGCCTAGTGACGATGCCCAGCTCCTGACCCCGGGAAGGATGAGTCAGAGGGGGAAGGAGAGCCTGCAGGTGCCTGGCAGAGACCACCCGAGCAGCCCCTCTGCCAGCCCCGGGGGCAGTTACAGCCATGGTAAAGTATACCGTCGCAGGTCTGCAGTGATGGAACCATTCAGCCCATTACCCCTGTTTTAATGCAATGAAAGCAGTTGCATTAAGTGTGTGATGGCAGAGTATGTATTGGATAGCAGCGTCTGCTAAAATAAATAGAATGAAAAATATCAACTAAATACATTCAATGCCACTAGAGGGAGCAGTAAGACAACTGGAATTTTAGGCACACGAGTTAAATGGCAAACTGTAACAGACTGACTAAACTTGCTTAAGACGTGAGCTTTTAAAATAACCTTTGACTTAACGAAAACCAAAATATCGGGAGACGGTCCCGAGCTGGACCGAGTAGAGGCGGTGTTGATACTACAAGACCATCTGGTACAAACACTGTCGTTTGGTCAGGCAGGATTTCAGGAAGCGCCGTCCTAAGCGACCGGACCCTTGGCAGAATTCCCCCGGGACGCCTTCCAGGGCAGATCGTTGGCACGGTGGCCAAACGGCGGGCAGATCCACACTGACGGATGGCGGGTCCTGGAGACGTTTCTTAGCGAGTCATTGAGTTATTTTGGGTGCAGCGGGATTATCCCCCTCATGTTTTTCAAATTAAAACTCCTTCAAAAGTCGTTCCAGCCCAGAGAACATCTCCTGCTGTTTCCGAGTGATCTGGCTGTCACTTTAACACGGCGTTGGCATGAAGAACGCAAGAAACCTTGAGGAAAACCTTCAGCCATTCAGCTCCTCACAGATGTTTGCAGTCCTCTTCTCCCTGATTTGTGTACTGCTTTTTGTTGCAGTCCAGGCAGTGATTGAGAGTATGCAGGAACTTCCTCCCCAACACGTGTCTTGAGTCACGTGAGGCCCTGAGACTCAGTCAGGCTTCGTTTTAACTTAGCCTATAAAATAATGATGTTTCTTCCATGTCACGTGGTCACTGTCTGACAGGAAGTGGTGACCAAGGAACTCATCTGCCTTGAATCCACTGCACAGAGCAACAGAATGGAAAACTCTCCCTACCCCCATACATCCTTCCTACAAATGGTCACCTTTTAGTAAAGGCGGCCTAGAGCAGAAAACTGGATGGGATGCCAGTCTATCACTGGTAAATTACCTTAATGATTTCTAATGTATGCAAGACTTATGAGAACTTAGAATATGTGTAATCGGTCAGCCTCGGCCAATCTGCACTGTGTGTACTTTCCCATGAAGGACAGATCTAAGATTGCGCAAACGTAATGACATCTGTGCCCGTAGGTTAAACATAGCATAGTTTCCCCCTGAATATATAAGGTGCGTTGTCCTCTCACCAGACACCCAGGTTCTTCTCAGGTGTGGGTGGGGCAAAGGTGGCCACACAGGGTCACAGGGGGTCAGTCATGGCGTACCAGACCTGAGCAAGCGGGTCCACGTACAGCCGGGTGATAGCAGAGAATGTGCCTCGGTGAATGGAACCGCTTCTGTGTCCTCCCCCCCCCCCCGGGACACACACGTGACATAGAAACGCCGGGAATTGCAGTCCTAATGGAGCTGACCCAGTAGAGTGCAGTCTTACAGCCCCAGGGTGCTCCGTGCCTCTGTGCAGGCTCCTCATCCTCTTGCATTTCTAGGCTGCTGCACCGATTGGCTGAATTTGTTTTACCCGTTTTCTTTTAATTGGCTAGCTGATGGTTTTATGCAAAGCAGCTAATTTTTTATACAGAAGATTATTGTTCCAAAAGAAATCTTCCTCATAGGTATGAGGGACCAGATTCTACCATCCGTCCATCCATCCATCTGTTCATTCTTGTGTCCATCTTCCAGTCTCTTACCCAGTACAGAGTATCAGGGAATTTGAGCCTGTACCAGGCAGCTCAGGGCACAAGGCAGGAGTCCATCGCAAGCAGCCTTTTCATACCTTCTAGTTCTTGGCTGACTTCTTTAGCCGCTGTGCCCCCAGTAGGTCATGAATTGCCCATGTCTTCCCTGCAGTTCTTAGTGCCCAGTTCTTAATAAACTGTGCTTGTTGTGGAGGCAGAGTTGATGGCTTCCATTTATCAGACTGTTCTGTGTTTACTTTCGGTGATACGGTCCCGTCTGCAGCCACCCGATGTTTTCTTCTGTTTACATTTTATATCTTGTATTTACCTCGCCTGGGTTTCGCCTGGTGCTGGATTTCCCCTGACACTTGCAGACAGTGTGTCGACACTGAGCCTCATGTGGCACAGTTAAGGCAGATCCATAATTACACCCGACCTGAGTCGGTTCCGATTCCAGGGGCCTACCCGGCGGGCTTCCATTTGTGAAGTTGCTTGGTGACAGAATTACATCAGCCTTTTTTTTTTTTTTTTTTTTTTTAAGGAGGAACCACATGCAGTCCTCCCAGACTAGGGTGTCTGGAGCGCTGTCATGGAGGCAGAGAGCACGCCACCTGCTGTCGGTCGCTGTACATTGTGGCACTTTCCCGTATTACTCCCGGGTAGCCGGGCCTCTGGAAGCCGCTGTATCATAAGAAGCAATCCCAGAGTCCTCTGGTGCTGCTGTGAGAGCTGCATCACCCCCACCGTGTGTGTGTGTGTGTGTGTGTGGTGGGACCCACCCCCTCTTCAGTGGGAGGGGCTGAATGCGCAGAGACTCTCCCAGAGATGGCGCCGTGATCCAGAGGGCTGACTGGCTGAGGCGGATGTGATGTAGATTCCCGCTGATTGGCTCGAGGAGGGCCCTCACCCACCATGGGCGGGGGGGGGGAGAGGGACGCAGCAAAGGAGGCTCGACGCATTTTTCTGGGAGAGTACCTCCACGCTGTTGCCAGACAAGCCTCCAGGACTGAGTCGCCTGAGTAGATCCTTCTCAGCCCCCCTCCCCCGCCACATCCATGACGAAAGAGGAGGGACCGCGGGGACGCCGCCGCTTCTCCATGTGCACCGGGGTGGCCGTTGCTTTCCCGCCCCGCCGGGACGGCCGCAAGCTCATCCGGAATGCCTCCTTTGGGGGCTACCACGAGCTGCCACCTGTCCTGCAAGGTGCGTGTCGCCGCTGCCGAGGACTGGCATCTTCAGTGTGGTCATCCGGACTGCAGGGGGCGTAACACTTAAGGAGCTGGTCTTTAAGTCTGCGCTGGTGCTGGTCTGGTAGCCGTGTCGTCCGGTGGTTCAGCGTGAGCCTCACCGCTGTCCTCCACCTAGGCTCGGTGCTGTTTCCGACCTCTCTAACCTTGGTTGTTTTTGTAAAATAAATATAGATACGGCATGTGGGTGGCTGGGTGTCAAGTCACAGTATGAAAAGTATAAAAATATCGCGTGAGTAGTCGCCAGGATTGAGACGATTTGCGGTCTTCCTGGCATGAAGCTGCAGTTAAAGCGGCCTATCTTACTTTTACGACTGTTATCTCTGCCGTGCGCGAGAATCGTGGCTCCTTCTGGCCTTCTGCGGAGGAATGCTTATGGTTGACGCTGTGAAATAGACTAAGTCCGTCCCCGGACCGTGTTTTCCTCCATCACTGGTGGTCATCCATCGCCGATCTGCATCCTCCATCCGCATTGGCTTTCGTCACCAACAGGTGTCCGTCTCCCATCTGCATTGGCCTTCATCACTGCCGGGCTTCAGTCACCGGTGTGTGTCCATCCCTGATCCCCATCAGCGTTTGACACCGGTGGGGATCCCTCCCTGATCCATGTCTCCCATCTGATTCCATCCATCCCCAATTTACATCGGTTGCCTATTCATATTGACCTTTGTCGACGGTGACCATCCATCCCTGATTCACGTCTCCGATCCTCATCCGCCTTTGTCGCTGCGCGTCCATCCCCTACCCATCAGTGGTTTCTTCACTTTTTCTTGAGGACCAGTCTTCTTCTGTAACCCTTCATGCTGTAGCTGAACATTAGCTCTCCCCGGGACACTCTCACACACCCGCTGTGCTGTGAAGTCCTCAGGTAAGCAGCCTGCTGCCTTAGGTCCGTCCGAGCTTGTTAAGAATCCCGATAACATCCTCGCAGGCTTCTCTGCTTTGATCCCTTCGCTTTTCGCGTCACTCTGCGACGCTGGAGGAGGAGATGAAATGTCTGTCTGCTCCTCCTGCTCGGTGCTGTTTAATGCTCGGATACAGTGCCATTGTTTCTGTGCTACATACTGCTTGTCATCTGTTTTAATGGGCTGAATGACATCAGACAGGGATTCAGCTGGTAACGATGATTCAGGAACCAGCCGCTGATGTGTTAATTACATTTAATTAAGTTTTCTCCATAGTTTTGGTCAGTGCTGTAGGAGAGAATTTGATACTCAAGGGGGGCATTACTGAATAATTTAAATACAGAAACCGATTTATTGGGGGGGGGGTGTAAATGAATCCAAATTAAATATTGGGGGGTGCACGGCCTCCTTCGTTCCTACGCCTTTGGTTAAGTTAAATAGGCAAGTCCTCCCTGTAAACATTCTCTGCTGTGAGGGCTGAACCATGCCTGTGTTTTGGTAAAGACTGGGATGCCAGAACCAGTCCACTAGGACAGTGTTTCCCAATCCAGTTCGCAGGGACCCCCAGACATTTTCGCTCCCTCCCAGCTCTCTGCCAGACAGTCCACATTTTTGCAAAAGCAGGGACTGTCGAGGGGTCCCTGAAGTCCAGTTTGACAAACTCTGCATTGAGAGTCTTCAAACGTTTCCCTTTTTTTTTTTTTTGGTTTCCTGCCATCCCGGAGTTTGGCAGCTGTCGGTTCTGCCGGCGCCACACCGGTAACCTCCCCGGGGTTTGAGGGGGGGCTTACACGGGAGACGCATTAGCACCACGTTAACGATCTGGGGGAAAAAATCCTCCTGCAGGCTATTTTCGTCACGAGTGCATCAGTAATATTTAAAGCTCGTTCATTAAGCTGCTGTGGTTATTTCTGAGGCGGATCGATTCTGGAGGATCGGACCCCGTGCGTTAACCCAAAAAAAAAACAGGATGTCTGTTTGGGTCTCGTATCGACTCGCCCGGCTTTGCTGCGACACGGCGTCTCCGACCTCGACAGCACATCGACACTCTCGGTGCCTCATGAAGTTTTTATGGTTTCTCCGTGAGCGGCCTCACCGATCCCTCTGGGGACGCAGGCCGTCGTCAAGGAAGCTGCCCGCAGGCAAAGCCTCACCACTGTGCCGCAGGTCGCACCCCCGTGACGGCCATGTTGAGTACACACTATACTGCCTACTTAGTATCTGGGGATGTGTTACGGTTGACCCATTTAAACAGGTTTATGGTACCTAGATACCCTTGATATGTCACTCCTGGAGGTTTGGGGAGGTGTGTGATTTATGCACGGGACTCGGGGGTACAGCACAGTGTCTGGAGTTGCAGTGCTTTGTGGGGGCCGGGCTATAGCCGCATGCCAGCCGGCGAAAAGCAGTGCTTGCCCCCGTTTCCGACAGGCCCCACGCTGAAAGCCGTATACCGGGAATGTCTCCCCGTCAGAGGGGGTGGGAGGGCGATAGCGGGGGCAGGTGAGGAGCTGAGAGGTCAGGACAGCATGGAGGGATGATGGAGAGAGAAGCTCCGGCCTCGGATCAGTCGCTCCACAGCAATCGCTCACCACAGCATCCGGACGAAACGTATATCTGCTGCCTGATGTAATTTATTAACAGGTCTTACAGCTGACAGACGGGCTGCCTCTTATTACTGCACAAGGCTTATGTGCAGTTCTGTTTATAGCTTATACTTTGCACACTTAATGGCAGCAGCATTTGATGAAACGATCTGTCTGGTGAAGAACCACTCCCCCCCTCCCCCCCCGATCTAAGTTACTGGGATGCAGGGGGGCACCAGAGACGTGTCATCACTGTGAAATCATCCCGTCCGTCATTTTCCCATTGTTGTGTGTTTGGAGTTTAATATAACAGTGTGGGTTATATTAAACTCCAGGGTTAGACCATCTTTAATGCCCCCCCCCCAGAAGTCTTCATACAAGCTCGCTTCTGGGCTGCAGTACAGCCAATTAATTAGCAGGGCGCATGCTAGGAGCCCGACACCCCGCCTCCTGTCAGCTGACCGGGGGAGTGGGTTACAGCGTACGTGCTGATTGGCTACAGAGTCCATGGTCTGCCAGCTTCACCTGGTAACAGTGGTTACCGCGAGGGCCGTTTCAGGCTGTCCTCGGCCTTCGAATGCACCGACCTTGCTCCCCGTCTGCTGATTCACTCAGGGTCATTTTGGATCGTCTGCTTTCCCCCGAGAGTGGCACTGGTGTAAATATGCTTACCTGAGGAGCTGGGACACCGAGCAGTGATACGGCCACTGACCAGCAAACACGCAGACAAGTTTACCGCCAAATTCCAGCCCTTCCCTGATAAATGGGCGAGGCCTGCGGCTGCCAGCGATGTCCAGCCCCTCAGCGGAGGTGTTTCAGACTGCTCACCCTGACAGGGTCCCTGTGCAGTGAATGCCAACATGCTGCCTCGCCGGAGGTCACCAGTAGGGGCCCCCACAGGCGCCAGACTCTACCTTCCTATCTCATCCTCCCCTTACCTGTCTTGTTTTTTTTCTTTGCAGGATTTGATCGAGGGAAAGATGACGTCTCCCAGCTCAAAGAGGACCCCTCCAGTTCGATATCCAAGAGCAAGGTACGGTTTTACGTGAAGGACCTTCCTCTGTTCCCGAAACATCCGTTGCACTGAAAATTCCCTGTGTGTGATGAGGAGCAGCTGAGAGGCCACAGGGGCAGGAGGCTGAATTTAGGCCGGGGTGCCTGGGAAGGGGTGCTGCCCGGCTGTAAGTCAAACCGTCTGTCACGGCACAGGGGTATCGGCTTAGCGACGCCGTCTGCGTGAGACACGGGAAGCCTGCAGAGTTCCTCGCTGGCCGAGACACACGTGTTGACAGCGACCGTCCGGCACAGGGCTTCCCCGCCGAGCTGCGCGTTAAGGGACGGAAGCGGAACCTTCCAGAGCACAGTCCCCCAGGGGCGGCTGGGACACTGGGACAGAACGGCCAATCTGCATGTGGGGGGGGGGTCTCGTTCAAGAGAAGCGTGACGTCCTATGTGATATGGGAAGGGGGGAGGGGCGTGAATCTGGGGAAAATCACAGCCGTTACAGGGGACTCTGGGTGAGGAGGGAGCCATGTCGACAGCACTGAGGGCAGAGCGAGCAGAGAATAAGCTGCGCTCACTAAGGGTTTCGGAAGACTTTGGAGTTGAAATGCTCAGCGATTAATACTCTACACAGGACATGACTGACAGCCTGGTCCCCTGACAGGTCATTGTAGCATTGGTGTCATCATAAATGTACTCATTTGTGACATGCAATGCAGCACTCTACAAAATTCACGGTTTGGATTCAGACCTCTCTTTTGGGTTTCACCGCAGGGAAAACAGAATTTGTTTTGAAATTATGTACTTAAAAGGCAATGCGTCTTACGACGCGTCTGACAGAAACTCAAGAGATGCTTAGTTCCACATTATAAAAACAATTATGTAAAAAAATGTATATATATATATATATTGTGTGTGTGTGTCTCTGTGTGTGTTTATATATTTAAAGGCCACCTTTCCCTTTAAAGCGTTTATTATGCCCAGATCCTGGCTCATGTCCAATTCCCAAACACCTACTGGGGCTCTGCCCACGCCACTGCAGGGGGTCTAGTCAGGAAGATGGCAGGGGGCATGGGCTGTGTGTCACCGCGCCCTGTGTCACTGATCAAAATGAATGTATGATGGCCAGCCACTTGTCACCAGCGCAGAAGGCTCTTCAGTGAGCAGGCCTGCACGTCCATTCATCCCTGTCATTAAGCCACCTGCTCGCCAGAGGGTACTGCAGGGTTACCGTCAACACGCCACGGGTCGGCACGGCGGCCTCCCGCGCTGATCCGCTCCCTGACGCTCGGACATTTTTGCTGATAGCTTTTTTTTTCCCACCCCCAACCTGTGTCGTCTTATACCTCTGCAGGAAATCGCTGCCGCACCATTAACTCTCGTTCCTCAAAATGATCATTAACTACCCTATTTTTCAGCTTCTCCCATATTTTCGTTCACTAAAGTTCCTTAAAACTTCTTTTCCCTTTGTTTGTAGCCATCCTCACTCTGTGATAACATGTTAGCCATCTAAGTCGTCCCCCCCCCCAGCTGCCTGCCATTTTTTTTTTTTCATAAGTCATCCATTTCTACTGACTTTGGCCCATCGGTGAGTCAGACCACAGATGACCAGGCTTCTTTTAGGCCAGAGGTCATTTCTGTGTTTCACCATGTGCGCCCCCAAGTGGCAGGGTAGATAAGGTTCCACAGCGATGCATGTGTGCATCAGACACACACGGATGTAACGTACCACAAATAAAGCAGGTCTGCAAGCACTTTTAGGGAGAGAGAACACTTCCGTGATTAAATTAATTATGTACTTTTCCTTTGAGACATTTTCCAATTTATCGACATGAATTACTGGTGGATCCGAAGGGTCTGTGATTTACCGGCAGTCTCACACGGAAATGCATGGTGCTCTGGGACCTGAGATTAATCAGGGAATCGAGGCGATGGCCCATTAAATTTGCTGGGGTTAAGGCACCACATGGTCTGGGCTAGGTTGCCTGTGTGTCACGTGCTAGACTTGGAACAGATGCAGGATGGGAATGTGATGTCACTTTGGTATGGGACGGAATTGGTGCGTGCACCCTCTTCAACTCCCCCCCCCCCAGATGTTTTAACAAATGTTGCCCCCCACCCCAGTCAGAGACGAAGCTCTACAATGGGTCTGACAAAGACGCTGCAGCCTCCGGGAACAAGCTCACCAAGAAGGAGTCCCTCAGGGTATGTGTACTTGGATGGGCGCTATCTGGGAGTCAGGCACCGTTTCCGGTGAGGGAACCTGGATGTCTAGAACTTGCAAATCATCATGTGAAATTAGCTTCTAAGAAGCTCGAGAATCAGTCTGCGTTTTAGCTTACATTATGTGTTACTTGTGGATGTGGGTAAATGAGATACCGTCTCTACTCCAGTCTCCCTTACTGATGTTTACCTGACCTTAGCTTCAGTCTGAATGGAATCAAGCTTTGGGTGAGGTCCTCATTGTCCATCCATGGTCCTGCAGGTCCAGAAGAAGAACTACAGGGAGGAGAAGAAGCGTGCTACCAAGGAGCTGTTGAGCACCATCACGGATCCGTCCGTCATCGTCATGGCCGACTGGCTCAAGGTCAGGGGGGCGTTAGTATTGGCAGGCATGGGTACGGGAGACGGAACGACTTGGCTCACGATTTGACAACGCTGGGTCCGTCTGTCCAAACAGATCCGGGGAACGCTGAAGAGCTGGACCAAGTTGTGGTGTGTGCTGAAACCAGGCGTGTTGCTGATCTACAAGACGCCCAATAAGGGCCAGTGGGTGGGAACGTTGCTGCTGGGCGCCTGCGAGCTCATCGAGAGGCCCTCCAAGAAGGATGGCTTCTGCTTCAAGCTGTTCCACCCGCTGGAGCAGTCCATCTGGGCCGTTAAGGTGCGACCTTTGACCTTTATCCCTCTACCCACACCAGTCTTCAAACTGATAAGAAGTTTGAATCATGAAACAATCATGTTGCATTTTCCCTTTGTTTTTACAAAGTATTTAGGGGAGTCAAGCGCAGATATATTGATCACAAATGACCCATAATTCCTTGTACTCTCAGCTGCCCTCTGACTTTTTTGTATCGTATGAGGATTACAAGAATCCCTAGAGGAGTATGAATTTGCGAAGTAATCAGGTTGACGGAGGATCGCTCGTTCGCCGTCGAATAAAAAGCGTCCCGCATTCGAGCCTTCCGAAATTCTGAAATAGCACACGCTGTAACCACGGCCTAAATTCCCGAACGGGAGCTTCAGCCGCCGATCAGGAGCTCAGTGCCCGCGCTTGGTGGAGCAGATGCGGCTCTACTCCCGTAATCCCGTAAATCCCCCCTTTGTCGGATACCTTTTCGGAGGGATTGTGTCAATATCATCTAAAACCTGGCATCTCTTTCATGGCGCATCAGCCGAGTGAGTCCCTGCGCTGGTTGGGCTCACACCCGCATAGAGGCGCACGCACGTGTACATTGCTGCCTCCTCGCTCAACACGTCCGTAGCCTTGGCCCCATGGGCGCCTGTTAGTTGTGTGATGCCCTGCCCATCACAGGGGCCGCGTCGGCCTGTGCCTCTTGTCCAACGGCCCCCTCTTCTCTCCCAGGGTCCCAAAGGGGAGGCGGTGGGCTCCATCACTCAACCCCTCCCCAGCAGCCACCTCATCTTCCGCGCCGCTTCCGAGTCCGACGGTAAGAGGCAGAGCCGCCAGACAGGGCACGGTGTGGGCGTCCTGCGTCCGGGTCGGTGCCGGACAGACGGCATGGTGACGAGGTGCTTCTCCGTGTCCAGGCCGCTGCTGGATGGACGCCCTAGAGCTGGCGCTGAAGTGCTCCGGCCTGCTGAAGCGCACCATGTTCCGGGAGGGCAAGGAGGAGCCTGGATCCGGGGCCGAGCACGCCCATGTCCGCCTGTACGACCTGCTGCACTCCAACAACCTGCAGGGCCACGAGGGCTTCCAGTGAGCCCTCGTCCTCCTTCACCTTTGACCCTTTCACCTTTAACCTTTCATCTTTGATCTGGCACCTTTGACCCTTTCACCTTTGACCTTTCACCTGAGCTACACATAAGCATCCGACATTATCATTTGGGTTCTTCGTTCTTCCGAGTGAAGGAGCCTTGATGCGGTGTGTGTCCCCCCCCCCCCCCACCCTACTCCCCCAACCTGCCCGCAGCTTCAACGACAGCGAGCACTTCAAAGACCCGGACCTGTACTCTGACAAGTCGGACCGAGAAAATGAGCAGGAGTCCGAGAACGAGGGTCTGGAGAAGAGCGAGGAGAGCGACAGCGACACGTCGGAGCGGCAGGATGACTCCTACATGGAGCCGGAGCCCATGGAGACACTGCAGGAGACTCCCTACACGGAGCAATCCCACGAAGAGCTGGGGGAGGTCAGCCGGGCTCCGCATGGGTGTGAGGGAGGGGGTGCAGACAAGAGGCGTCCTCAGAATCGTTGTGAAACAAGACTCCTACAGACTCTTAATTTACTTTGTCTGTTAATGGCTGATTACTGTGGAAAGTGCCCTCCCTCCATTACATTCAACTTAACCGGCTGTCGAGTGAACAATCAGAGGTGTGTGATGGTGCGTGGCCAGTCGCCATCAAATTCAAAAACCATTAAACTCCTGCTCCTGAAAAAATATGCTAGGAATTACTGAGATGAGAGCGTGAAGTGAAGGGTGGGACAACTGAGCCTGGTGAGGGGGGGGAGGGGTCTCCTAGGACCCCAGTCTGTATGCCCCACAGTCGTCTGACACGCTGCTCTTTGTGTGTTATGCTTTTGTGATCACGGACTGTAAGCAGGAAAGACCCTGGCCGCCTTTTTTCAATGGTCTTTTTTTATCAGAGAACCGAATGCAATGAACTGAATCATCAGCCACTGTTACTTGCTATTTCGATTACTGTCAATGAGCTCTCATGTCCATGGATGTTGGAATTCACTCATTAGATCCCTTAAAATTGTAATTAAACTTACAAGCAGAATATTCATCCGTCTTCCAACTGCGTAGCCTGGTCGGGGTCACCTGAAGCCGGGGTCACCTGAAGCCGGGGTCACCTGAAGCCGGGGTGGTGGTCCACTTGAGTGTCCGGAATGAATATGCGTACTCCACGCACAGAGAGCAGAGGCAGGATTCGAAACTCCAACCCTGTGTTGCCCACAGAGTCATTTTTGTGTCCCATGCACGGAATATATTATTATGAAAAATGAGGAATGAAGTGTGACTAATGGTAAAAGGTAGTTTAATAAACGGGGATTTGTGCAAAAATGACCGAGATGATAATGTGAATTCCCATAATGCTTTGGGGCTAGCCCATATTGCATTTTACATTTCTCACGGGTCTGCAAGTCCCTTGTTGTAGAGCCCCATTTTATTATACAGAAATGAAGAGTGCCTTGCAAGCTTAATGCAGTTAATCTGCCACGGATGGATCCAGACTTCAGTTCCTCATTCCAGCTGCATAGACCCCGTTCAACAGCCATGTTGATTTGATGGGATTTTAATTAAAGGAACCTGTTTAGAGTGAGCCGGAGTGATGCAGGGTTCAGCGGTCTTGGAGAGGTGACATAATTAAAAGGTTGAACTGTACTGTTGGTGGTTGGACTGGTGGGCGGGCTCATGCGTGAGTCACTTTAATTGAGCCACTGAGTGTGTTTAAGATGCTTAATTGGCCATGTGCACAAGCTCATAGGTGCTCATTCAGGCATCTCCAGTACAAGGAACAACAGCATACAATTAATGCAGCTAGATGCACAGTATACTAGATAAGAATCTCTGGTGTTAATTATTTCAGTCAGTGCAGATATGAGTTTCACCCTCAGGCTGAGCTGCCCAGGAGTACTATGACTGGCCCTGTTACGGCCATTATGAGCAGGTAGAGGCTGAATGTGTGAAAATGTGATGCCCGGGTTAAAGACGAGAATTCACTCCCCCGATGTGCAGTTTCACTTTAGTGTAAATTGCCTGCCAACCGGAAAAGGTTAAATTAGCTTGCGACTGGTTTATGTAATGCACATTTGCATATCGAGCACAACATGCTAGATAACAGACCACGTGGGTCGTGGTTTAAATTCTGAATCCCCGTGTGCCTTTGTGTCCGTGCGCCATTTCAGGCAGGCGAAGCTTCGCAGACGGAGACGGTGTCAGAGGAAAACAAATCTCTGATATGGACCTTGCTGAAGCAGGTCAGGCCCGGCATGGACCTATCCAAGGTGGTGCTGCCCACCTTCATCCTGGAGCCGCGCTCTTTTCTGGACAAGTTGTCTGACTACTATTACCATGCGGACTTCCTGTCCGAGTGAGTTTCACACAAGTCTCGCGTCCTGTGACCTTCCTAATCTAATACTGACTGTTTCAAAGTTGATGACGCCACCCAGTGTGGTTAGACGTCTTCTGTGCTGATTCTATATCACATGCTCCCAACCAGGCTTATTACCCTACCAAAGTAGGAAGCTATCAGAGGTGCACAGTTCAGGTCCAGAAAGTAAAAATCCAGGCCAAGATTTTGTTTCAACCAACTAGTTCAGTATAAGCAGTCACAGTCACAGAGTACTTCACTGGTTGGTTGACACACAATCTTGGTCTAAATTTGTACTTTCTGGATCCGAAGTATCCATCTCTGGATGCTATTAATGTCCTCTAGTATGTAGGATTTCGCCTAAAAGTGAGTTCGGGCTTTTGACTGTTTCGATAGGGCGGCTGTGGAGGAAAATGCCTATAATCGGATGAAGAAGGTGGTCAAGTGGTACCTGTCTGGGTTCTACAAAAAGCCGAAGGTAAAGGCTGTCCTACTGCTCTTCTGTGGACACTGTGAAGAGCCTCCATGTCCAGCACGTCCTCCAGACCTGCTGCTTGACAGTCCCCTCTGCTTTGCTCCCCATCCAGGGCCTGAAGAAACCATACAACCCCATCATCGGCGAGACCTTCCGATGCCTGTGGATTCACCCTAAGACCAACAGCAAGACCTTCTACATCTCTGAGCAGGTGATGCACATGGGAGACTCCCATTGTAGGCCTTTGGCATGTTCAGTAGTTCTTATGGTCTCATTAGCCCATTCTGCTACAGTCAGGTGGTGATATTCACAGTCCTGTGGTCAAGTCACGATGTTGCAGACCCTGGACAATGAGTTTCTTACTTAACTCTCAAGCTGGCCTCCTGTCAGTTTTCATAGATCATACTTGCCCCATCGTTGCACCTCTAGCTTCCTTATCTTCTCCCTGTCAGGTATCCCATCATCCCCCAGTGTCAGCCTTTTATGTGAGCAACAGGAAGGACGGCTTCTGCCTCAGTGGAAGCATCCTGGCCAAGTCGAAGTTTTACGGTGAGCAGCTCCTTACCCTGCCTCCGCTTGCACGACGACTTCGCTGTCTTTCCAAATGGCTGCTCCTGGAATCTATTGTCATATATTTATAATCGTGCCGGTGCTCACCAGCATGTGAAGGACAATGTCTGGTCTGTTCCAGGAAACTCCCTGTCGGCCATCCTGGATGGAGAGGCCCGGCTGACCTTCCTTAATCGAGGGGAGGATTACGTCATGAACATGCCGTACGCCCACTGTAAAGGTAACCGTGCATGTTTAGTGCATAGATTCTAGCTGTGAGAATAGAGCTGTGTGTCTTCAGGTTGGGCTTCTTGTTAGTTTGTAACATCTAGCTATGATAAAATGCTTTTGCTCTTCCTATATCCCTTTCCCCCTGAGCCAAAAAAGTACAAAATAATTGACCCCTTTGCTCCTGTCATTCAGCATGAACTGTATATAGCAACCAGCAGGCTCCTGTCCTCTGCTATCTGTGACATGTTTAAGCTTCTATGGATGAAAGAGAGGTATCGTTTGGTTGGTCTCCATAACAAACAAAAGCCCTTTATTCCCAGTGGTACCCAGTATGCCCAGTGTACACTTAATTAGTTTCACAGTGGGATGTTGCTCTTCGTCGACTGCGTCACAAAGTAATCGGTGTTGATCCTGAAGGAATAACGACATTTCTGTGCCAATGTCGGCTGGATCGCAAACAGCTTAACACACTTCTGTTATGATTGCCTTCTCAGTAAGCAGTTCTGGCCCCTCAAGAGCCCCAGCAATGATGAATTTTACCCAGAGTGCCTTGTGCAGTGTTGATTCCTTGCCCCTCAGGAATCTTATATGGGACCATGACCTTGGAGCTGGGAGGCCAGGTCACCATCATGTGTGAGAAGACTGGCTACAGCGCCCAGCTGGAGTTCAAGCTGAAGGTGCAGCATCTCATTTATTAGAAGGTTCCGGAAACAAGAGTGATTGTGTTTTTATAGGTTTTTTTTATTATAATAGTGTGTATTCAGATAATTAAGTTTTAGTCTGTGAAATTAGAAAAGCAGACCACAGATCCAATGTTTTTTTAAGTTAATAGATTCCCATTGCAGCGTGCATTTTTCTTTATATAATGATCACGTAATAGTGTATAAATGTGACCACACTACAGAAAACTCTTCAAACTGTTAATTTCTTTTTTTGGCGTTAATATTTTTAACACCTACAGTGTGATATTTTCCTCCATAGCCCTTCTTGGGCAGCAACGACAGTGTGAACCAGATCTCGGGGAAGATCAAACTGGGGAAGGAGGTTCTGGCCACCCTGGAGGGGCACTGGGTACGTCCTTCACACGTGTTGCCTGTTCAGCTGGGTCACTTGAGCTCCCCCATGTCCGTCAAGCTGGAAAATCTCATTCACCCTGCTCAACCTACATCACCCGTATTCATTGTGATATGTGCGCCTCTTGTTTTTTCACGTTGAAGGAGGTCCCTTGACTGACCCTGTAGCCCTCTTACTCAGATCTGTCCTTTCTGAGTTCCGTCTAAATAGAAACAGCGTGGTGGGGGGCG
>JAODLC010000065.1:26263566-26275562 GCA_026781145.1 Hippopotamyrus pictus | reverse complement strand
ACAGTGTGAACCAGATCTCCGGCAAGATCAAACTGGGGAAGGAGGTTCTGGCCACCCTGGAGGGGCACTGGGTACGTCCTTCACACGTGTTGCCTGTTAAGCTGGGTCACCTGAGCTCCCCCATGTCCATCAAGCTGGAACTTACATAGAATCTGCTCAACCTACAGCACAAATCACCCATAGTACTTTATTCATTGTGAAATATGCATCTCTTGTTTTTTTCACACTGAAGGAGGTCCTTTGACTGATCCTGTAACCCTCTTACTCCGTTCTATCTTTTCTGGGTTCTGGCTAAAATAGAAATGGCGTGGGGGGTTAATGTAAAGCAAATGTGAGGCTGGCAATTTGAGGTGGGAGGGGTGTTTGTCAGCCATGTTGGCGTGAGGATGAAGTGGGAGGTGTGCTTCTGCTTTTGCCATCAAAACATGGAGAAAGTTGCCCACCTCCCTACAGGACAGCGAGGTTCTCATCAACAACAAGAAGACATGCACGGTGGAAACCTTCTGGAACCCCACACCAGATCTGAGGAGGAACCGGCTGACCCGCAGAACGGTGCCCCTCGAGGACCAGGGAGACTTCGAGTCAGAAAAGTGAGTCACCTGTGCTGTTGCCCATCCCGATGTGTGTAGGAGAGCGATGACACCGGTCTTTGGTTTATTGACTGTGTATAACATTGAGATTGTTCCAGGGCTGCCTGATCGTATTGAATAAAATACGATGAACGTGTTTTTGGTTATTTTTGGTAAATTTCTATCATTCTTCCTCAGGCTGTGGCAGCATGTGACCCGGGCGATCAACAACAAGGACCAAACAGAGGCCACCAACGAGAAGTTCCTCCTGGAGGAAGCGCAGAGGAAATCGGCACGCGAGCGCAAGGCCAAGTGCGAGGCGTGGATCCCAGGACTCTTCGAGCAGGACCCAGTCACTGGAGAGTGGCATTATAAATATGCTGAGTGAGTGCAGGCAGTCTCGTTCTCTCTCTGCAAAGATGGTGGCATCTAGTGGACAAAGAGGGAACTGCAAAACTGCATTTGCATCAGTTTGTTTATAATCACCAAAATTAAAGCCGTCCTAGTGCCAACACCAAGGGTATAAGCTGCCAGCCACACTACACTTACATGTACAACTTCTGGTTCTTTTTGTTAAACGTGATATATTATGTATCCATCGCTGGTATTGTGCAAAAGCAGTTTTGATCAGTTCTTGTAACTGGATGGTTTGTCGTTGTACTGGGTGCAGAAAAGGCGAGGGTATCAAAAAGCAGATGGCCTACATGTGCAATAGCACTGCTTTTGAAATAGCATTTAATAATACTCTAGTGATTAGGACTGGGTACTGAACTTCGGTACTTGTGTGGTACTGACCGGAATGGTCCGATCCTATGGAGGTATGAATGTTGATATAAAGTGAAAGACTGAATATCAACGTTGTTTCAGCCTTTTTTGTCTGATATGGAATCAATGTCATTTCAACATATGTCTGCTATCTGGGGCAGCTCCACAGGGTTCCCGACTGTGGCCATCTTTGGAGACAGCGCGACTAAATTTCATAACTAGGAGCTCCAGTGCAAATATGCTCCTCCTGATCACATCATCGTATATCACGTGAAACACCTGTAGAGAGTGAGAATTGGTGTATATGTGTATGCATATGTGTGTATGTGTATGCATGCATGTGTGTGTGTGTGTGTGTGTGTGTGTGTGTGTGTGAGCGAGTTCGGGACTCGGTCCGACTGCAGGTCCTCAGAAACACTATTGTGGAGGCGCTTAAAGCGATATATTTGCCGATTGCTTGACCACAAACACCGGCACTAACGTAGAAGTTACGTGTAAGTGCAGAAAGAGAGACAGAGTAGATGGAATTATTTTTGTACCTCAGTAAGATTGAATACCTTTTTGCTTGTGTCTCCATATATCGCCGGGGGTGAATCGCGTCAGCGTCTGATAACATTACAAACGAAAGATCGATCTGCTGGCCAGATTTATTTATGAATTATTAACATGTTGTATAAGTTAAATATAAATAAAATCTTGTGTCCCGTTATGATCGTGATCTGTTCCCCCAGTAATTAATCAATAACTAACAAAATGACTTAAACTAAAATATTTCTGTTGTGTTTAATGTATTCTTGTTGTTGAAATTGATTGACTTAAAAATATAATGGTATCGTAAAAAAAAATATATATATATATTCTTCAGGAACCAGTATCGAAATCAAGGTATTGTGGTACATGTGATATGTTTTACAGTAGGGGATTCACTACCACTGGGTAATCTACTGCAGAGCTTCGTAAATATATATAAATACTGCTTTTTTTGGTCAGGTTTGTTCAATAGGGGTGAAAGGAAAGGATGAGCATCACTTATTATGGCTGGCATCTGCCATTTATACCATAGGTAACAGAATAGAAGCTAAAGTTACATTTACGTTCAGATTTTGCACTTTTTCCAGTGCTTCTTGCCCTTTGTCTCAAATTCCTTCAGAGTCAAATAATTAGTGGCATGAGAGTATATGTGCAGTATTAATTTCCAGCTGACGAAACTGTAAAGATATTAGGGCGTAGTGTTTAAATGGGTGAAAACCTCACCGATTCATGCAGTTCATAGGGATCGATTTCTGTCCCTTGCGGTGACGAGCGAGTTGGCACGTCTGTCTGCGGTAGGTTCGTTTCGGGGAGCGGCTTACTGTGACCCGCGCTGATCCTTTTTCTCTTCTTCAGCACCCGTCCCTGGGACCCCCTGAATGATTTGATTCAGTTTGAGAAAGACGGCTGCATCCAGACCAATGTGCGCCACCGCACTCCCATGGTACGTTCCGGCAGTGTAGTTAGTCTCAGTGTCCAAGGGGCCAGGAGAGACCAATACAAATGTCAGGTAGGTTGGTCTGGATTTTCTCCCAGAGTTCCCTCTGCTTCAGTCTCACTACCGCCTGCGCTAAGCCCAGCCGCTCACCAGCGCCATCACCTGGCTGCTTCCTGTGGCCTCTCCGAATCTCAGTTACGTCCTTATTTCATTTTTTTTTTGGACATTCATCTGCTTTGTTGTGTTGGCCAAAGCTGCTTTGTAGGTGTAGTGAAGATTTATTGAATAATTGATTGCTTAATTGTTTAATTTATTTTTTTAAGGGTTTGCACAAGTCTTAATTGTCAATGGCTGCTTATGCACTTCTGTATGCTTTGCAGCAGGGCTGGGTGACGTCACGTCGATATCATACCGCGCGTGCGCAGTAATCACCAGGGCTTCAGATGACGTGCGAAACATAGTAATCTGTATAAACTTCCTGTATGTTTTACGTAAAGTACATGATACTGTTCTGTTATACTATGGTTTGGTATACTTCAGTACGGTATGCAGTGAAGCGGCAGTGAAGTAAGGGACAGCTCAGCAGCCAGGACATGTTTTAAAAGAGGAGATATTGTGGATAAACAAGGTAAAAAGGTCAAAAGATGTCGGCGGTGTGTCAGTTATTTTGCAATTCAAAGTTTGACACGTTCATTAAACGTAAGGATATGCCGAATTTATAATGATTAAGTTTTGGGCCGAGAAGCTGGCGTCCGGCCAAATCTTTCTGAAGCCCTGGTGATTATTGCACACGTGTGATATAATATTGATGTGATATTGCTCAGCCCTACTTTGCAGCCATGCTCTGCAGTCATGCTCTGCATCAGATAAGCGTATATATGCGATATTGCCTGTAAATGCATATTAGCATGCGTCTGCCCGTCTGAGGCCTGAATTCCGAGTCCTGTGACAACGGCGTGCTAGCGTTGCGTACCCGTGCCGACGAAATGCCCGCCCCCTACAGGTCACCGTGCCCAAGCGCAAACACAAGCAAGGCGACGCAGCTAAGAGCAAAGTGAGCGGCGGCTCGTCCCCAGAACCCGAGCATCACGACTCATCCGGCAGCGAGAGTGAGTCCCTCCCACGAAGCCTGCATTTTATACCGTAGGAGCAGGCGAGCGTGAGAGCGCTTCTGTCAGATGCAGTATAAATAAACCGAATAACAGATTAACACACTCCCATTGGTTCTCTGCTGACCGTTTTCCCCATTTTACCTAGACTTGTCTTTGTGTCGTATCTACATGTGATGCGTTTTTGTTTTCAGGACACAAGAGCAAGCACAGTAGCCGCTTAAGGAAGAAGGGGGCTGACCTGAGTGAACTTCAAAGTGCCATTGAATCCATAAGGCGAACCCAGGAAGACATTAACAGGTGTCCTTTTTGCTCTGCCAGTAGTTATTTAAGCGAGGGCTCCCGGGGTCTGATTGACATGCGGACGATTCCGTCTCTGTATTCCCCAGGAACATCGGCACCCTGCGTGGCCTCTTGGCACCCGTGCACGGCCATGCAGACGGCAGCATCCTGCAGCACCGTGACTTCATCCTCGTGATCTTCCTCGTCCTGATCCAGATCGTCATCAACTTCCTGTTCAAATGAGGGCAGCCTGCGTTTACGGACTCGGACGTTATGAATGGGGCCTGTAAGGGGGCGGGGCCAGTGGTGGGACTAAAGTTGATGAGCCAATTCCTGGGGGCTTCGTTCCTGCATGCCTGCAGGATGAGGGCCTCGTCGTTCAGCAGCAGCCGGCCTTACCTACAGGGGGCGCCACAAGACCACTCCTTTTTTTTAACATTTTAATTTCAAGTTTGTACAATTACTGGGAAATTTGTACATTTTGATGATAAGGGGGTGTGAATCTGTTTGGAGTGGTACAGTTTTCCTGTCAAGGTCATTGAATGAACTGATGCCACCATAACAAGACAGTAACTCTCTAACACAGTTTAAATGTTTTTTCAACTTGTTTTTTTTTTATTTTTATTATTACTTTTTGGTATTTTTACTACTTTCCATTTGGTTCCCTAAGAAGGGATATAAAAAGAGGAAAAGGTAGTCCACCTTATGAAGGAAATTGCGTGGAAAATGACTTTTATAGTAAAACAAATTGTGTAAGGATAATTTCAGTGGAATTTTATTATGCCCATTTTTGACTGCCTAACTAGGTAATGAAACAGAAAATCATGTGGAGGTTTTATGGCACGTACGCAACGGGACAGAAAATGTATACTAGTATCCACAGGAAGTATTAATGCAACTGTAGGAAATCCTACTGTTCAAATGTGACGAAGGGAAAACAAAAGACGAATGCAGACAAAAGCAATTTCTCATACATGCCCGAAGTGGTCTCTAATCTCTGTAGACTGAAATACTGTATCTACAACAGGTGTAGTGCATTACAACAAAGTAGGATATGTACGTACTCAGTGAACAAGTGTGGTAGATTTTCTAACAGCCGTATGTATAGAACACTTCGTAAGGCCTTTGTCTGTTACCTTCACTCTCATTATTCTCACAAATTGCTGTACTCACTGCAATCCACAAAACTGTAGAAATGTGATCGCTTTCAGTGCCTTGTTGTTTGGCTTTGAGGAGACGGCAGAGCGTGGACGACATTGTGGATTTGGTGTGCCATAAGAAGCCTTGCAGAAAACGCGCCGCTGCACCAGTGTTCCCAGCCCAGTACGCGGGACACCAAGACTGTTCACCTTTTTGTTCTCTCCCAGTTTTATTCTAAGATTAGCTGGGAGGAAGTAAATATGTGTACGGCCTGGGGGTCCCCACGCGCTGACCTGGGAACACGGCTCTGCGTGATCGCGACTCTGATCTGCTCGGTCTGTCCCGTTCTTATGTTCCGATTTAGGCTTTACTTATAATAATGAAACCACTAAGGCTCCATAGTCAGTCATTTTCAGTTTTATAAATGCGATTTTAATTTTTTAAGTCACTCTGTCATAATTGTTTTTGCATATGTGGTTATTACATCAGTTATAGAAATCATTACAATTTATGACAACTTCCATGTCTTGTGCCACCATAGCAGTGATATTTATTTTCTATGATAAACTGGTTTCAAAGTTTTAACCTTATCTGAAGCAATCTGTATTGCCAAATAAATATTGACATGGTCATTAATGGATCATAATTTGTGTTTATTACTTGATGCCATTCTGTTCCTTTGTTTTGTGTTATTTGCCGGTCTATACAGATTAATCTGTGTGTTAATCCTTAAGTTATTATTTATGAGAACCACTTTAAATATCGATAAATTAATTGTCAGTATGGTTGATCACTGCAGCTCAGGGACTGACATGGTTCAGTCTGTCTGTATAGTTTTATGTAACAACTCAACTCCAGTTCAAACAAGTGATAAATCAGAAAGGTAGAGTTACTAGACTATAATGCTCCATGCTATTACATTAATGCTCTAGTGTAGCGTTTCCCACTCCGCTCCTCAGGGACCCCCAGATGATCCACGTTTTTGCTCCCTCCCAGTTTCCTGCCAGACAGACCCCAGGGCTCCCCGAGGACCAAGTTAGGAAACGCTGCTCCAATGTGTCCTAATGCTGGCCAGGAAATGCAGTGACAACACTACATAGAAATCTACTAGAGACTGTAATTTCAGGAAAGTAAGAATTAAAACTACTGCGCAGACGTCAATAAAATTACAAGGCAAAGTACTGCAATCTATCTCAAGTGGCCACTTGACTAGGTGAAAAGCATATAAAGCGCTACAAAGAGTCACAGTAATACAGCCAGCAGAAGATGCACACAGGAAGTGTGAGAGATCTGATTACAGATACTGAATACCCACAATGCCATACAGGAGCTCTGGGGACAGTGATTCACCCAGCAATCTTTTGGATCCTGTTTAAATAACAGACCAAGTGAAAGACCCATTGAATTGTAGGGCTGGGTATTGTGACCAATTCGGCGATTCGATTCAATTCTTATTTTTATGGTTTCGATTCGATTCGATATCAATTAGCTATCAATATTTCATTTAAAATGTTAGTTTTGCAGACATGGGATCCATATTTTGATATAAATGCTGGTAACTGAAACTCTCCTACTTAAGTTTATTACTGAAATACACATCTACATTAATAATAGGGTGCACACAGTTGTTTATTTTGAACAACTTTTATTATCCTCTTATGTGAAGCACGCGCATTAAGAATCGATTCAGGGATTTCCTGAATCGATATTGTTGCGTTAAACTGAAGATCGATTAAAATCGGAGAATCGATATTTTTTACCCAGCCCTATTGAATTGTGTAATGAAGCCATTAATAACCAGATGTAAAAGCATTTCCAGGGGGTATAGGAATGGAATAAAAAACATGCATCCATCTTCAAAATGTTTACTGCTTAATAGACACTGGAACAATTAACAATAGGGAGATGAGGTTTGTTGTGCACCAAGGGGGTAAAGGCTTGTAGCAACATTTTATAACTTTTTAAAGATACGCTGTTTTAATGCTGAGAGGGTTCAAATGAGATTCAGCACAAGCATGTACTCCACTTGCAGTCACATAGACAGTGCTTCTCTCATCTAAGGTCTTTGTCTGACCCGAGTCAAAAAAGAGGAGAGAGAGAAACGGGTGACATTTAAGATTTGAAGGTGTGTGAGAACAGGCCTGTGAGCCACTTATCACTCAGTGGGCGACCTGCTGGGTGTGAATCTGCACGTCCTGCCTCTGTAGGCGAGACATGACGCAGGACCAAAGGCCTCACAATCTCTTTACCTTGTGTGATCCACTCCCCCATGTGAAACTTGGGAAAAGAAGATATTTGTAAACATCTGCTCGTGAGCCTCCAGTTGTTATTGAAGGAATTTATATAAACTTTCAGGGTGTCCACTGGAGGTTTTAGGCCAATGAAAGCATCATATTGGGGCCTCAACCCAGACCAGTCCAATTATGCTGCAATTTTTTAGGGCTTGGACTGAGACTACCCCCCCCCCTTCACAGCACCCCTGCAAACAATCAGGTTTGTATATCGACAAGAAATATAAACAATAAAGCTCAGATATATGGCTTTACCGAAAAGTATGTCTGATTTTATATTTCCACTTCATCTTTCAGGCTTCACTTAATTTATTAGGAAATGCTACTTGGCTGAAATATTTATAGCTATTAGGAACCCATCGTACATCTGGCAATTGTCAGAAGGCGTTACTGGACGTTTCGCTCAGTCTTCTGCTCAAAATTGGTAAGCAGGACGCTTAAACACAACGAACGCCGATGCAAATCTTATAAAACTTACTCCAAAAAAATGTCAGGTATGTCTAATTTACATTTTACACATTGACTATCAAGAAAATAATGAAGAACAAATGCCTTTTGAATTATAAAAAAAATATTTGGTTAATCTGGTTCAATACACATGATAATTACCTATACGAGCAGTAAATTTGTAGCACGACAATTCTCAAAAGCAGAGTCGTAATTTCCATGGTCTTTACGGTAAAACGATCCGGAAACGGATATAATCCGTTGCTTGGATACAACAAAAGCATTTTCGTCTCTGTCGTAAATGACGGTTTTACTAAAGAAACTAAAGAAAGATGCGTCGTTTGTTCCCGAACTCAGCTGGTACTTGGGGTATGTTCGCAGATTAATATAAAATAATAAGACGTGCACGAATCTTTAGAATGTGTTCTAATTTAGTATCACTGTGGAATCTGTACGGCTTTTGGTAGCCAATAGCACCTACTGAGTATCTAGAAAATGCATGCAAAAAACCGTGTGAACACTTTTGGCTAATTGGGTAGCAAAATCTCTGCGTTTTCTCTCTGTGGATACCATTTTTCTAAAAACGGGTAAAAACTGAGGTTGTTTGAAATCATTTTACCCACCAGGGGGCGCAATAAACCTTTCGAAACACAACACAAGGTAGTAATTTCGGAGACCACTAAGACACAGCACTTAGGCACTATTTAAGTGCCCGGCAGTTTTAGGATTGGTAAAGTTTAATTATGTTAGAATTTGGTATTTGCGTGGAAAAACAGGCGTTGTAATTTAAATAACCCCTTTATTGAAATTTAAGGCAGCCCGGTTTATCAATGTATATATGTTCAGTGTATGTGTGGTAAGTAAACACAGGAGTGCACAGCCTGTAGTGACATTAGACTTTATGCAGCCAAGGAATGCTTTGACAATAGGTATTCGCTTCTCTTTTTCTCTTTATTTTACGAGCAGGAATGAGAACACGGGCGTGCATTTTCAGCCCTCTTGTACAGGCACATATTGATTCGGTGTGAAGCCGTGCTCCACTACTGTGCTGCAAAAATGAAGGGGGTGCAGCAGGCTCCCCTGGGGGCTCTGGTGCAGGTGGCGGAGGCTCTCGAAGATGTCGTCCGCCGGTGTGTGGGCCCCCGCGGAGGGCAGGTGTTCTTCACGAAGGACACGGGGGAGGCGCTGATCACCCGCGAGGGGAGGCGGATCCTCACAGCTCTTCAGCTGGATCACCCGGTGGCCAGGTATCAAGGCGAGGAAGTTAGCACTCTGCTTCTCCTGATCATTCGGTGATAAAGAGTAAAGAACATTAATATTTCATCGCTTGATGCGCAGTAGCTACACACTGCACAGCTGCGAGCTCACAGAAGTGCTTACCAAGATTTTTACATCAGCTGTTTAGGTATAAAGCTCAGTAATTCAGCTGGGCAAAGAGCTGCATATTTTACTAATTATCAAGTGTTTAGTAAAAGGAAAAGGAAGAACAGCTCAATGTTTAAGTAATGTAATTATTTCTGTGGTCTCATACCTCTAGGATTAGGGGTTTGTATGGAGTTTATGCTCTTGCCGTGTTTGGCCGCATCTCTTCAGAGCTTTACGGTATCCTCCTGCGGTCCATGCAATTAGGCGAATCGGTGTTTCTGAATGGCCCATTGTGTGTGAGTGTGTGGCCTGTGACAGACTGCCATTCTGTCCGAGGTCTGCCCTGCCTTGTGTGTCCTGGGGTGGGCTCCAAGCACAGTGAGCTTATACTGGAAATGTGGTTGTGGAAGATGGGTTATTATATTTCATATCTGGTAGAGCAGGGGTCTCCAACTCTGGTATTGTGGTATTTACCTGAGAACTGGTGTAGCTCACCAATAGCCAGATAGGATAGAAAACCTGCTGGGTAGCTCTCCAGGACCAGAGTTGGAGACCCCTGTGGTTGGGAGTAGTCTTTATATATGATTGTAAATCCTAAAATGGAGCCGTTACCTGTGTTCCCTGAGGGTCGTGTTGTTGTTGTTGCTAGGGCGCTGGTGGGCTGTGTGTCTTCACACTGCGTCGCCACCGGAGACGGCGCCAAGTCCTTCATCCTACTGCTGGCGGCGCTTCTCCGCGGAATCCGGGCCACCCATGGCTCCCCCGTCGCCGGCTGGCGTTCGTCGGGACAGACCGACCCACGCGGGCGTCTGGAGGCCCGTCGGTCTGCCTGCCGGCTTCTCTCCTTTCAGACGCAGGTTCTGGATGCCGTCATGAAGGAGCACGTCGTCCCACACGCGACCTCCTTGTTTTCCCACCGCAGCCCCGCAGAGGCCCGGCGGACCCTGAGGCTGCTCCTGGAGGCGTTCTTCCGCGGGCGGGCGGGGCAGATCCACAGCGGGCTATTGGCCGAGATGGCCTGCGATTTCTACTACAGGTGGAACTGTGAGCGGGACGGGGTCGGCACGCTGAGACTGATCCGCGATCACTTCCCGGAGCTCCACACGTCGGTGACGGGCTTCCCGACCAGTAAGTCGCGAATTCTGGAAGGGCTGGTGCTGCACAGGGATCTGAGCGTGTACTGTCCCGCGGAGGGGCCCACGAAAGCTGTGGTGCTCCACACGGCCCTACAGCCGCTTCTGACGGAAGCTGACAGCACCCTGATTATCAGTTCCAGCCACCAGTTCCAAGGCTGGGGGAGCTGGGTTTCCAGCCAAGTGGAGCAAAACATGGCTTCCTTGGAGAACTTGCAGGTGAAGCTCCTGTTGTCTGCCGTGAAGCAGTCGGATCTAGTACTGTACCACGCCAAGAGGGCCGGAATGTCTGTGGTGGAATGCCTCGACGTGGAGGAGCTCTCTCTCTTCTGTCACCTCAGTGGAGTCCTGCCTTTGACGGACTCGGCCAACCTGGTGGACAAGGCCCACATTGCCTCGGTGACCTTCTGCCAGCCCGTGGTGCTGGGCTCTCGCAGGTACACGCATGTTGGCATTCCGGAGGGGCGGGACTTCCTCCCCCATTGCCTGGTCCTCTGCGGGCCCGCGGAGAGTCTGACCAATCAGTGCGTTTCGGCATTCGGCGACGCCATCAGGGTGATGCAGCGGGTTTGCGAGCCTGTCCGCTGTCAGCACTGGCATATGGGGAAACGGGACGACGTAAACTTGGCTTCCAGTCTAGAGAAAAGACCCAGCTCACAGAATGAGACTGAGACGGGTGCCGTGAAGATCACACCTGTCATTTCTCAGGATATTCCAGGAGTCCAGAAAGATTCATATGGAATGATGTGCCTGGAATGGCCAACACATGCCACAAAGAGAGAGAATATTTTAGTGGAAAATCATTATATGCCAGCTCTAAATACCCCTATTCAAGGACATGACTCTGCAGAAACCACAGTGGGAGGAGGTCAAAAGACCTCAGACATGACAGCCTCAGTCAAGGAAAATCTATTCTACTCAAACACTTTAATAGAGCCAGGTGCCGTGTTACCAGCAGGGGGAGCTTTTGAGTTTCTGCTGCACCATTACCTCCTGAAGTACACCTCCCGCACACACTGCCCTGATACCCAGGCGGCCTGCAGGCTGGTGGCCGAGGCTCTTCTGAGCGTGCCCAGGCAGGTCTATGCGCACGGCGGCACGGACAGTCACTTCCTGAAGGTCTACACCAGCTTTGTGTCCGGGATTCAGAGCAGAGAGTCGGCGAGGCCGGTCAGCCTGGACCCTGAGGGACTCGAGTCAGTGGCCTGTAAATACGATCTTCTGGTCTCCGTGCTGCAGTGCCTGGGAAGGCTGCTGTCTGTGGACGCCATCATTCACACGAACACGCTGCGTGTAGCGGCCCGAGCCGGGGAGGAAGACGAGGATGAGGACGATCCAAGTGTTCGTTCGTACTCCTAGGCTGTGTCAGCACTGCGCTTCCCCAGGTGTATAAAATGCTCTATTTATATTTATGTGGTCGCTCCACC
>JAODLC010000065.1:26252751-26263555 GCA_026781145.1 Hippopotamyrus pictus | reverse complement strand
CAGCCACTGTGAACTAATGGAACGTAAATGAATAATTCTGAGTTGGAACACAAATGTGGCCTATTCAGCATCTACTGTGATCATCTTTTAATGTTGTAGTGGCTGCAGCTTCACTTAAAATCCTGGCTCTAATTAAATTCGCTTTTATCCAAAGTAATGTATGTTTTTTTTTGAGGAAGCAGGGTCAGACAGTCTCCGGAACAATTGGGGGTGCTTGGGCCCAACAGTCAAATCGCTCTGCCGACTCTGGGTTTAGAACCAGCAACCTTCAAGTTGTAGATGCTGTGATGTAATTTGCTGACTCGCACACCACCACCAAGAAACAATTGTAGTCTAGGAATCAGTGTAACATTATGAAACCTGAAGTCCTGTCATGTGAAAGTACAGTGATGTTGAGTGTTAATGTGCACATCAGGGTTAGGGCCATACCATTCAGTTTAATTCAGTTCAATTTGTATAGTGCATTTTCACATCATTACATTGTCTCAAAGCGCTTTACGTTCTCCCCGCCCAAAGCCCCCAGTGAGCAAGCCGGAGGCGATAGTGGCGAGAAAAAACTCCATAGAAGGAAGAAACCTTGGGAGGAACCAGATTCAAGGGGGGAGCCCATCCTCCATTCCTGAATGCATTCATCAGTTCCAATCCAAATCAGGGAATGGAACTGGAGTTGGAATTTAAATCTCCCTGAAATTCGTATTCAATTCAAGTTCTGTTCCCCATGGGTTTTTTCCAGTTCAATTTGGATTGGAATTGATGAATGCATTCCAGATTGGCCCCAACCCTGGTGTACATCTCGCGATGAGGCTCTTGATGGTGTCACTCTGGCTTTTGGGTGCCAATGGATTGGTCCTGGCACCTTGCTCTCTAGGTGAAGAGCACTACAAGAACACTGCAACCCCTTGGAGGAGTATAGGCCACCTGCCACAAGGCAAGAGGCAGACCGGAGAACTGCAAACTTGTAATGGTTTCCGAATATAGCTTGAACTTTCAGTAAGCAGATTATTCCTTGTTTGTGTGGCAGTGTTACCTGGCTGCCATGACAGTGTATGCCTTGGATATAATCACTACAAGTGACCCATTAGCTCTGCACTGCTGGGGTGAAATTAAACGTCCCTGTTGAGTGTCTGAGGTTGGGAAACACTGCTGATTATTCCCTCGCTCCCTTTAATGGCTATTGAAGCTCTGTTCATTTGGTCTTGTGGAACATGTGGTAATACATTCACTTTGTGGTCGAGTATAAAAGAAGAAATCAGTCTGAGCCCCAAGATGCTTCCGTGAGTGTGAGAATGTAATGAAAGGAGCGGTACACACCATAACATTTAACCACTAACAGGTGAAGTGAATAACATTGATTACCTTATTACAATGGTACCTGTCAAGGGTGCCGTTGTATCTTAGGCAAGGGAACAGTCAGTTCCTGAAGATGATGTGTTGGAAGCAGGAAAAATGGGCAAGTGTAAGGATCAGAGTGACTTTGACAAGGACTACATTGTGATGACTGGGTCAGAGACATCTCCAAAACGGCAGGTCTTATGGGGTGTTCCCAGTATCCAGTGGTCAGTATCTACCAAAAGTGTTCCAAGGAAGGCCAATCTATGGGATGTACTGGACAAACAAGTCGGATCCATGGAGGTCCCACCTCACGACTTACAGGACTTGAAGGATCTGCTGCTAATGTCTTGGTGCCAGATACCACAGGACAGCTTCAGAAGTCGTGTGAAGGCCATGCCCTGATGGGTCAGAGCTGTTCTGGTGGTATGAGGAGGACCTACAAAATATTAGGTAGATGGTTTTAATGTTATGGCTGATTGTTGTGTAATTCAACCAAAAGACAGGAGAATGATAACTTAGACTGAGATTGTATGTAAACAGAGGGGGATCTTAATTAAACATCCCCTTCAGTGATCTCTGCTGCTTAGGTGAATTGGTATCCCCGAACTGCACTTCATGGGTAATTGTTAATGAGTACCCAGCGTTAAACTTAGAGTTTGACCCAAGGTGTACCCTACCCTGTGCCCTGTGCATCTGGCGGTAGGTTTTAAGGTCATTGTTTCTAGTGACAAAGTTTTAAACGAGGGATAAAAATGGAAAAAGATCCGTAAAAATGTTCCGATACCCTGTACCAGTGCATCCTGTCCGAAAGCAGCACCGATTCTGAGCGAGAACTGGAAGGGTGCACCTGGGGAAATGTGTCGATGAAACTGTGCTAGAAAAAGATGTGCTGCCTTGTATTTCTCCATCTTTATTTTGAGTGTTAACCCTCGATACAATCTGCAGGAACCTCTGTGATCTCTGGATAGGGAAACTAACTGTGTCCCTCTGTGGGCCCTTAACCAGAGGAGCTTCTGCCCATGATGACTTCTGCTTGTATGTCCCATGTGCTGCAAAAGGCATTTGTGTCCAAAGTGTCTTCAGCAGAAATACATCACCGTGTGCCTGTTACACATCCCCTAAATTGTTCCATCTACTGAAAGTCTGAGTATGAAGCAGCAATGTAGATTTTCCTTTTTGGCTCTGACAGCTGATGTCACCCATCTGACCTGGTCCTGTCAGCACTTCTCATAAGAGACTCTGGGCTCTTTTAATCTGAAATATGTAGGCACTCAGCCAGGTGCTCTAAGAGGAAGGCAGCGTAGCCTCTTCTCGTAAAACGATGCAAATGGTATGTTTACTGGGTGCAAAATTGGAGGGTATCATTCAGCAGGAAGCTGTCCGCAGAGCAGCGGAGGGCCTAAATGTGACGGAGGAAGGCTCTTTAAATCCGGGTAAAATAATGGCCCCTCTGATGCTTGTTATGTAATATTTTCTCAGATGGCTTCCCCAACATGCTACTTTTTTTTTTCCTTCTCAGTTGATCATAACATGTTCTAACTGGTTGAGATGGCAGTGAAGTCTGGATATCGGGCTTGCAGCCTGACTGTCCCCCTTTTCGCAGTGACCGATTGCAGTGGACGGGGTTAAGCCGAGCCTCTGCTCTTCCCCCCCCTCCTCCTCCTCCTCCTCCTCCTCCCCTCGCCCCCCCCCCCCCACCCATCCATGAAAAGCCCGAATGCCTGTGACGGCCGTCAGGGCGCAGCAGGTGCTGGCTCAGCGCGATGTTTGTCCTCCACGCGCTGCAGGATTAGCGTTAGCATTTCCACCGCCGAGCGAAGGGACATGGGGAAGCAATTCTGCAAAAAGAAAGGGAAGAGAGCCCAATGTCCAGACCTTCGCTCCAAGGCCAGGCTCAGAAGAAGCTCCCAGCTCGCAGTGTGCCAGCTCCCCCATCCGCACACGAGCGGCTGCTCCAGCACCGAGGACCCAGGGCTTGTGACCTGGCTCCGATTAGCTGGGTGCTTCTCTGTAGCTTCGGATGCATGCTGGCTAGATGCACGGTGAGATACGAGTCAGAATCTGGCTCGTCATCCCATATACTTGCGGACTGACTGTCCTGTAAGTCATGTTCTGATTTGGGGATATTAGACTGAGAAAGTCATAAAAAGGCAAAACCTTTCTTAATTTCATCAAAATTTCATCAAAATCAGCAGTATGAAGGGGTATTACATAAATATTATAATGTCAATATCCTATAAAAATTAGTGATTTTAGGTTACATAATATCAGTTCAGCCCCTTCCAATTTTATTCCCTGCCTTGTGCACATAGCTTCCAGGATAGACTCCTGACCCCGCAACCATGAATAGGACAAGCGGTTTTAGAAGATGGATGGATGGAAGGATGGTATCACCTGATTTGAGTTCTTATCATGTTCCTACTGTAAGAAAACCAAAAAAGGCCTGATTCCTCTTTACTTCGAATGTTCTTATATTGCACTCCTGCCCCTTGAACAGTCTTATTAGGTTCTTCTTTTGTCCGAAGCTGTTGTGCAGCTCCTGCTCCAATGCTGTACCTGGGCATTCATAGGCAGCTCGGCATAGATGTACTTATGCTTATTCGACTCCTTGACAGCATGTATGTCTGTAACATTCTATCTGCCTCACTTGATTTTCGCTTTGGACAAAAGCATCTGCTAAATATCCATCCATTTTCTGAAACTGCTTGTCCTATTCAGGGTCGGGGGGTGGGGGGTCCATAGGTTATGGGCATAAGGCAGGGAACAACCCAGGATGGGGCTCCGACCAACCCATCGCAGAGGACACTCACACACCATTCACCCTTATGGGCAATTTAGTCACTCCAATCAGCCTCAGCACATCTTTGGACTGCGGGGGGAACCTGGAGGAAACCCCAGAATGACATGGCGAGAACATGCCGTCTCTGCACACGGAACCCTGGAGGAGACTCGAACCCAGGTCCCGGAGGTGTAAAGCGACAGTGCTGCCCCGGCCTGCTGAATATGTTAAATGTTAATGTACGAACAGATATACTGTAGGTCCTTATCGGTGCAGCTGTCGGTGGCTACTCTCAGC
This sequence comes from Hippopotamyrus pictus, assembly GCA_026781145.1. NCBI lineage: Eukaryota > Metazoa > Chordata > Actinopteri > Osteoglossiformes > Mormyridae > Hippopotamyrus > Hippopotamyrus pictus. The sequence continues at coordinate 26,259,147 of JAODLC010000065.1, read as the reverse complement.
TCCCTCGCTTTCACCTGAGCTCAAGCATCCTTTGCTGTTGACGCCTTTACATCCTGTACTGATCATACTGATATCTCAGCTCTTTGTCTGTCCACTCGTGTCAGCGGCTACTGAGACCCCGGTCTGGGCAGACGGGTCACAATGACATCTCCCCACGCCTGCAAAGTGATCTGATAAACCTCCCTCTCGGTCCAGAACCGGCGCCCGTCACAGCTGATGTTGGAATAGCAATGAGGGACAGTATTGCATCATTGAAGGAGGGAGAATTAAGATAAGTCCCGAAGAAGCAAAAAATGAAAATGAGGAGAGGCTATGACGATGGTGTGTTCTTCTGTGGAATGTTCTCCATAATGAAACCTTTTTAGCTTCTCTTAATTCAGGTTCTGCACCCCTGTGGTGACAGGCCACAGCACTTGCAGGCTCTCTATCTGCCAAAACACAACACAATCAAAGCACTTGATTGGACTAATTTGTGGGTGTTCCACAAAGCAGCTTAGCTGGATAACTTGTTGGATTTAAGGTAGTCTGGGCTAAATTGGCTTTATCTTTGTTCACTTACGTTTAGCTCAGGCTACCTTAAATCTGACAAGTTATCTAGCTAAGCAAGAAACCCTCCTTCGTGGAACACCTCCCAGGAATCACGATTGAAAACCAAAACAAAGCAGTTCACGGCAGTGTTTCCCAATCCGGTCCTTCAGGACCCAAGGCAGTCCACAGTTTTACCCCTCCTAGCTCCCAGTAGGGATGGATGCAAAAATGTGGACTGTTTGACGGAGCGAAAATGTGGACTGGCTGTGGGTCCCTGAGGACTGGATTGGGAAACACTGATCCAGAGGAAAGGTGTGTTTTTCGGTTATGAAATATGTTATGATGTCTCTACCTTGTACATGAAGTTCAAATGCTGCCGCTACCTTTTAGTCACATTATTTTCCACAACAGAAGAAGCAGGCTGTCATCAGTACTGAACTGTCCCTGTGCAGCTGCCGAACGTCTCAGGGACACTGCATCAGGGGGCATCGCAGATCAATCAGGCGTGACTCAGCAGACAGCTGTGCGCTGTATGGGATTGCTGCCCTTACCCTCTTGCTCCAGCTGTCATCTTTTTCTCTTGGTGAAGAACTACAGGAAGGCTAGCAGCCATTGAACCTCTGTTGGAGTTCCACGGATAAACTTGGGATCAATCTACAGGCATGTTATTGTATATGTGTCTTTATTTAGTTCATTCCATTATAGAAATTTGGTAACACTCTATTCAAAGCAATCATGTATAATGCAGTATAATGCATTCATAAAGTATTATAAACACGGATATAGCTATTTATAGAAAGGCATTGCTGGCACAAGGCATTTATAGAAACACGTTATAGCCATGTTTACTATGCATTATGAATGCTATATGAAACTCTTATCTATAAGGCACTATAAATACCTTCATGACACCCCATCCTGGGTTGTTCCCTGCCTTGTGCCCGTAGCCTCCAAGATAGTCTCTGGACCTCCCATGACCCTGAATAGGAAAAGCAGTTTCAGAAAATGAATGGACAGCTACTTGAAGTGTTACTGAAAAGTTCTTATGAGACAAATTTTAAGAGCATGACGTGATTGGTCCCAGACTATAAAATGTTCTCATTGAACCAAGAACTAAGGTTTGACTTGGAAATAATCATTCCCAGCAGGAGAAGTCAGACTTATTGGAAAAGGCTGCAGTTGCTTGAATTTCCACTACTGCCGGGACTGAGGATGATCTGGAGACCTTATCGTTCTGGCCCCATGCCTCGAGTGCAGTGTTTCACTGATTGTTTTGAGTTGACTAAAATCCAAGGTTCAAGGTTCTTCTATTGTCATGTGTACTTGGTACAATGAAATTCTTACCAAAAAAACGTGGTACAGTTGCTGTCTATGACAATCATGATGAAAGCAGACAATAATACCGCAGTAGACAGAAAAATACTTTGACAATACATGTGTCAGAGATGTTTTGAAGGTAATAGAGGTAGAATATGAGGAATTTAAAGTCAGAATGTCAGTTGTTACAGGATTGGTGTGCAGTTTGCTTTTGTTGTGGAGTACGTAAGCTCTATTTTTAAAGAAAAAAGAAGATCCAGAGAAAAAGGTAATCTTTTATACATTCAGTCTAAGTTTAGGAGCTCTCAGCCAGAGAATATTCTTCTAGTTTGGATGGATGTTTTCTATTTTAATCATAATTAGACTGGGCAAGATTGTGTCCTTCTGAAAGGCAATGTGGGTTGCCATGGGAATGGCTCTCCAGATATTGGAAGGGATTCTCATGATTACAGAAGGAGAGAACTTCTACTTACATATCAAGCCACTGCTTTCTGGTGACAAGGAGCACGTTCTACTGATGGTATTGGTCGGCCAATCTGTTCTAGTTAACAAAAACAAAATACTAGGATGCTGCTTCTGAGATCATCTGCTATATACCCTGCGAATCAAGATGTGACTCAGCAGATAGGAAATATGTTTCTGCCTGTTGACAGACGTCACCAGGTTAGCGGTGGTGTTTGTAAACGATCTGTGTGCCATCAGCTGAATCACCTCATTTGAACATCTTGAATTTGTGCCGTTTCATAATACGACTCAGAGATGGCATGTCAGTCTTTTAGACAAGCAGGCCCGACTCTACTTAAGCATTCTGTCTCCACCGAGCCTTACTCGATCCGTACTACGAACTGGCAGTTTTCCATTGCAAAGTATACAGTATGAGCCATACTCAAGCCATAACCACACTGACAGGGCCCTTACTAGCTGACTAGCAGAGCTGAAAGCATGACCAAACTGAGTTGGTTGCATCACCACCATCTGATTGGTCGAAACGCACAGAGATATCGGTGTTCTGCGCATGGACTGGATCTGAAGGAAAAAGTGTATATTCTATATATTATTCATTGTTAGTAGTATCGCACATTGCAATGTATTCCCGAAAACTCGAAACCTGAAAATATCCAACCTCCTACTTAAAAACGTACTATAGAACAGCTGAAAGGGATGGATTCGTAATACAAATTTATGCAAGCGAATGCTAATTCCGCTAGCGTTCGATACTTGCATAACATGGTGATTCTCACAGACGTGCTAATGGAAATTGGCACACAGTGAAAGAAAAAAAATAGCACATAGTAAATGTGCTTGTACATCGTATGAACCAGTAAATAAGCGTCTCAGTTTTCCGGCTCTAAAACCCGGCCACGACCCTTCTGCAGTGGAAAACCGAAGTGAGCTGGAACCGCGCTGGAACTGCTTCGTAGCTAGTGTCTATGGCTTGGGCAAGAGCACTTCTCTGCTTTGGCTTTGGGGAAACAAAGATATCTGTATCCGTTGGTCATCTTTAAAAAATATGAGGATGACCATCTTTTCAGAGGCCCTAGGCAAAGCTTTACTTGGGAGACCCCCCCTAACTAATGATCATTTCACTTTGGGGGCCCTTGGTATCTGCCTACAGCTATAGCCAGCCATGTTTCTGGTTGCATTTTAATTTGATGTATATGGTTTCATTTTTAAATGATTTTTAATTTTGTGTAATTATTCTCCTTTATAAATTATATATATATATGAATATATAATAAGTTATATATATTTTTCCATGACTTTGGGCAGCTTCTTTGCCTATGCCTGCATTCCACCCTAAGGATGACCCTGTCCTCTCATGTTAAAAAAAAAACACCTTGCCGAATACGTCACCGCATAACGTATGTGAAGACTGATGTGTCCTGGAAGCGCATATTTTTTACCATGGCCAGATGGCTAGCTCTTTCCAGGACAGCCCAGAGCAGTGCCTGCAGTTCTCACTTCACGGTGGTTTTCTCTATGCGGGTTATAGTCTGCTGACCCTTCAGAAAGTGGGGGTCAGTTATTTTGATGGCCTGGACTGGAATACGTTTGGTATTCACATCAGTTCTGGGCACAGACCAGGTGCTGTTCATCAGGCATTCTGTGAAAGACATGCACGATTGCAGAGAATTAAAACTGATTGTAGGTACATTTTGTGGGATTATATTAAACTGGGGCCCTACAGAAGTCTGCAGAACTGCTTAGTTCTGGGTTTATAAAACGATATTCCCAGCTAAAGCTAGTAGATTTTATCTCCCTGGTAACAAACAGCTTCTTCTATAATAATAAAAAGGCTGTACATTCTTCTTGAGCTGGAAAGTCAATGAAATTTTCTTGTTACCTTTCACATCCTTGTCTGGTTCAAAGCTTTTAGCTTGGATAGCCTTCTGTCATCTGGACCTGTTCTAGAATAGCCTCAAAAACTTGGTGAAAGATGCTGTGATACTGGCATTTCAAGGGTCTATATGCCTTCTCCTCTTATGTTACGTCCTTGCCATGTGTTACTAACAGCCAAATTTTTACAGCAAATCCTTGTAATGATAGGGACGGGGGGGAATCCCTTCCTGTTGCCATGGCAACTCCTCCCTACAGTTTCTCTGCCCTTTTATCATTGGCTGTTCCTCAGAGACTTTCTCCCATGTCTAAAATATCAGTTCCTTTCAGTTCTGCTTGCTGAAATCATCTTTGATTACACGTACAGTAAATCAGCTGAAGAAAGCACTGCAATAGCCAAATATACAGGCTCCGAAGCCACACGAAACATTCACCTCACTGCATGCTTTCCTCAGCGTCTGGTAAGCAGGCATGACTGTGGGAACACTGAGCATCCCCTCAGTGTCGTTTCATGGCTGAGGCTCTAATGCTTCAGCTCCTTAAGGCTAACAGTTATCTAAGAGGAGCATGGTGTGCTCGTCTCTATATGGCTTCGACATAAAGACTCTTTTGTTTTCTCAATATGTTTGTATATGTCTGTGGAGGATTCTTGTGTGCGCCCTCTGCAGGTTGGGGTCAGAATGACACAGGAAATAATTCTAAAAATGGCACTCAGTAATTACCGTAAGTCTACGCATTACCACAAGTTCACTGTTAGACTGTTACTACAGATGTTCTGCTGCATGTACGTCACATCTAAATGAGGAAGGAGTACTTTTCAGTGCACGTATATACTGGAAAGTATTACCTTCCACAAGTATGTATGTGTACCACAGCACACAGTGCACAGAGTGTCCTCTGCATTTGTGACATTGTGACATAACAGGGGGCAGCTAATTCAGCGCCCGAGGAGCAGTGTGTGGGGGCGGTACCTTGCTCAGGGTACCTCAGTGGTGCCTTGCTGGTCAGGGATTCGAACCTGCAATCTTTCAATTACAAGTACATATGTGTATACATTTGCATTTAAAAAATCCTTCAATTAACTGTAAGCACTTTAACTGTGAAGTTTTGTGTTGAACGACTGATTTAAATTTGTTGATATCTGGAATAGGTTGGTGCCAGCGAGTGCAGGGCACAAGGCAGGGGACACCCGGAATGAGGTGCCAGTCCAGTGAAGGGCAGATACAAACCCGATGGGATATTTAGGGTCACCAATTCAGCAGCTGAATGTCTTTGGACTGAGGGAGGTGAACATGCCCGTAGAGTGGGATTCAAACCCCAAGCCATAGTGATATATTTAAATTTCTTTTTTTGGGATACTATTTCACTTATTATTGCAGTGTAAAGCATGATATTTACAGTTGGTGTTCTGGGGCTCATGACTATAAATAACTGATATTATACAGTATATATAGCTGCATGAAATTCAGAGTTAAGGAAAAAGCAGTGAAGTACAAATGAACTGGACGGAAAGTGATTCATCCTCTCCAGAGCATCGCAGAAAAGAGCAAACATACCATAACAAGGGGCTAGAGAAAAGGAATAGCAGGTGATGCGTGAAGTAGACTTTTCCTGTTACAGAAAGACACGTTTTCTCTCAGGGTCAAAGTGCCTCAATCACTTCAAAGCCTTGAATCACACCGACAGTTAAAAGCAAGGCCTTATTCAAAGGTATTCTGTGCAAGAAGAGCCGTGATCCTGGAATACAGCGCATTCTTCTGGGAGAAATGTTCTTTTTCATTAATTTTTGATATGTGGAATCCCTCAAATGTCTATGTATGAAAAGACTCAGGCCAGATCTAGAGTAATATCTCTAAATACTGGAATTTTTTTGACCCATCCAAGGTGAACCCCAGTGTTTTGCCCCAAGCTGTCAGCACCCCCTCCCCAACCCTGACCAAGATTAGATAAATGGATAAATATACCATATAATTTTTGTTTTTGCTTAGATCTAAATTACAGCTTACAGGTTAATCTATTTAATATTTTAGAGCCCTAGCAGCCTTCATGAGCCAAACAACTTAGCTGTGGATTATGACTTTCTGGACATAATAGTGAATATCACAGCAACATTCAGTCACTTCAACATAAAATTATGCATGGGGTTCTATGCCTTTCAGAAGCACTATGTAATGGACAATAAAGCAGACAATATATTTTATGCAACCGATAACT
>JAODLC010000065.1:26227590-26252709 GCA_026781145.1 Hippopotamyrus pictus | reverse complement strand
CCCACCCCACCCCAGTTTGGATCTGTGCCCTGTGGGTGGTTTTCAGATGCAATATGCAAGTTGAGGATCTCCCAGATAAGCAATTGTTTAATTCTGAATTACACTGCTGCTCTGGGGTTTGACGAGAGTTATGACAAACATAGGTTGGAGGGCAGCCTATCACAGTCTGATCTGTGACACGACATTGTTTCATAATGACTGACAACAAAAGGCCCATACATCAGAAACATACCTCATTTTTTGGTAAATATTGCATATTGGGTGGAATATATTACAGCTAGCACCGCCGAAGCTGCATGTAAATTTTGTATTTTGCATGTAAATATCGCATGTAAATATCAAAGTGTAATGTTTTTCATACAGCAGAATTTGTGTAATAAAAGTCATGTTGCATTTTCAGTATAGTAGCAGTATTGAATTGAGTGTGGGAGTTTGCCTGGTTTCCTCATGTTGCATGGACTATTTTTAAGCGTTTCAATTTCCTATCTTGAGACATGCAGTTAAGCAAAATGACGTTTCTTACGGTGGTATGTGCATATGTATACCCTGCAATGGACTCACGTCCCGTCTAGGGTGTTCCCCTGCTTTGTGCCCTGTGCTTCCACGGTTAAGCTCCAGCCCGCCCAAAACACTGGATAAGCTGCCGAATGGTATACTGTAGGATTATAGGTAATATACAAACAGAGCAGATCGTGCGATGTACCACATTCACACTCTGCTTTGTGATGTAAATACTGTTCTTTTTAATGTCCTCGTTTCCTCACCACAGAGCCAGAAATCTGTCGTCACTGAAAACAGTTGTGAAAGGATTGCTTAAGTTATATGAACCCCTTCTTGGTCGGCTGAAGAGCCACGTAGAGATGTGAGCTACGCATTCCCATCTCGATTAGCCAAAGAGAACAAAACAACGGGGGCTACTTTAGTCGAAACGTGCGCGCGCGCGCACACACACACACACACTCATATACACACGGCATTATAACAGAAATGACCATGCACAGCGGTCAGCTTATCGCAGTATCTCCGCAAGGGGCTCCGCTCTGGCCCCGCCCACAAGCCGCGCGTTGCCCTGGTGACCGCCGGGTTACGTGCTGACGCTGGATGCATATGTGAGCGCCGGCGGCGGCGGGCTGCCTTTCCTTCCTTACCGCTATCAGCGCCAAGCTGCTCGCTGAGAGTCGCGTCTGTGCGCGAAGAGGCGACTGAGAACAAGAGGTTAGTGGCGGAGGGAGGGAGGAAGCGGACGTTAAAAGGCGCACGGCTGCGTTTGGCTCAGGTGCGTTTGCCGTGTTTCGTCTCGGTTCCCTGCGTGATAAATTCCCCGGGAGTTGGGGGGTGTGGGAGAAGTGAGCGCGCCTGGATCACCGCGCGCCCGCCCGACCTGCCTGGTGTAACTTAGCCAGGCGCGGCCATGGAGGATGCGCCTCCAGTACGGAGCCCGCTGACTGCCATGCCGTGGCGACATTTCCTGTTTACCGTGTCGCGGGCGCTGAGTATTTCAGCCCGAGTCCTGACCTTATTTCTTAAATAAGGCGGGAGGGGAGCCCGAGAAGGAGGCGGCCGGTGGAAGTTTTTAGCACCGAGGCATTATAAGCGGTAGGAATCATGGCTGCTCGCATTCCGTGGCTAGTGGCTCCCGCTGCTCGGTCCCCCCCCCCGACAGAGTTTGAGTGAATCCAGCGCCAGGCACAGACACTGTAGGCCGGGGGACTTGGGTGGGGGCAGCGCATCCACCTCCGGCGGTAACCAGCTCCTGGTAAGCCGCCCCACTCCGCGGTATGGCTGGCTAACTAGCTACTACAAGATGGTCGTTACCAGAAAGCCAGTTTAAAAGTGTCCTCTGACTAGTTGCAAACGCTGTAAAAAGGGACCTGGTTAGTTATCCTACCTCCCCCCCCATTTTCTTTTCTTATGTCGCCACGTTTTGCAACACGTGGTTAGCGCCCTGTGTGAAGTTCAGCAGGTAACCAGTGGCGGCGGGGGAGTAGCATACAGTCGTGCGGGGCTTCCTAGCCTAAAACCGTCGTCGCTAACTGCTTATTCGGGGGCTTTGGTTCAGTTTGCTATGTTTACTTCAGGCGGATTTGTTCGGTAACAATAGTAGCGACGGAGTAAATGTTAAATGTGAACCGTAAATGTAACGCTAGTTAGTTTAGGTCGTTGTTTGTCTTATTCGGTTCTCTTATGTGTTGAGGCCTGTTCTCTTTAACTCCGCCGAGGCAGAGACGTGGATTTATCAGTAAGATGCTTTAAACCGCTTCACGACCGAAGGATAGTTATGATGGCTGAGCATAACCGCGTTAAGCCCGATAGACTGTAAAGGGCGCTCGAGTGAGGAGAAGTGGTGGTGGGGGATGTGCGTAACCTTTTGTTAAGTTCAAGTTCATCGCCTGATTGCTTAGCAGGGGTGTACTTGGAGAGAAGTGGATGGGGGGCAACTATATGTGATATAAAAGGCTATTCAAGCCAATACATACACGTTTATTTATTTATTGGGAGGGGGGCTAAAGAACCGTAAAATAGACCTGGCGATGCCCCTTTTGCTTAGCAGGTGAGACTGACAGCCCGGATCTGCTCTCTGATCGCCCCGGTCACGGTGCCGTCCATGGGGCACCCGCCAGTTCAAGCGTTGCCATTCGCCCTTCTTGTTGACTTCACGTCGGTTTTGAGATTATGTATAAAATGCTGTAGGGCTTTTTGACTTTTGTCATGAGCTAAAAAAAAAGTTGCTGCTTGAGCAGAGTATAGGAAATATATATTTTTGGATGTGTCAGTTCTCATTTTCTGGTAAATACATCTTGCAGTGTAACATTTCCACTATAATTACCGACCTGCACAGATACTTTTGTTCTGAGGAGAAGACTGAGCGCTTACTGTGGCTTTGACCGGAATCGCACCCCATATGCCTGCCAGGAGACCAATCTCGTTGTCTTTTATGGAGGTTGGGTTCACTGCTTCTCCAGATGGTACTGGGGGTTCTGTGATGGGCATCCATAGGGTAGCTATTGGTCCCCGCCAATGTTTAAAACATAGAGCCCCAAATGAGCAGTACTCCAAGTTTGTCTGCAGGAAAGATTTATTAAATTCCTTTGGAAAATGGGGCTTTCCTTTGGTTATTTACATAGTGTGTAGCCACTAAGATATCTACCTGTTAAGCATCATTTAGTTTGGGTTCATCATGCCTCGTGGTTTGTGCTAAACCAGACGTTTCGTGATCGCTGTGGGATTGTCAGGTGTCACGGCTGCAGATTAACCAATAATCAGACTCGCAAGGCCTGGCATGAGATCTTTCACCTAACTGTTTACGCTGGCTGGGATGAAGTGAAACGGCCACAGTAACTTCAAATCTGCAGTAAAGTCAAATCTCAGACCCTAGAAATGGACGGGATCCTCTGATCAGGGCGGAGCTTGTGTTCAGCTTCTGTTCTGAACGGCCAGCCTTGCTTTAGCTATCTGCGCAGACCTTCGCATGTGTTCTGTGTTAGTATCATATATATTCTGCTGCATCAATAACAGAGTTGAGAAAATGATTTCCTTAGTCGTGTGTCCCCATGCTTCGTGATAGCCTTGTCTGCGGTGATATGGAAGCCCTCTTTCGATTGGTTTCCGTGATGTGGGTGCCCTGGCTAATGTTGGAACAGATCACGGGGTGGTCCGATTGTTCCCTTTAGCCTCGCTGTTCAAGTACCGAGATTAATTGGGGTATCTGCCTTAAAGAGGCCCAGCGGGACTGTGAGCCTCACACGAAACGCTGAAGTATGGACCTTGATTTATTTTTGAGCTTTGCTGTAAGTGTTTGTATGCTGCTTAGCGGCTGCTAATGGCAAGATAAATCACAAATTGACAAAGCCAAGAAAATGGCCTTCCAGGGCCAGAATGTGACTGATTCTTCCTGTACTGAAGCATTTTTTTTTTTTGCTTTTCTTCCCCCTCTAGGGATTTTCTGGGATCATACAAAGATGGCAGACATTGACAAGTAAGTGTTTTCGCCTACACAGTGCCGGTGCTCGTCGCATCCAGACTTTCTGAAAGCGCTTCCCCGCTGATCTGGGTTCATCAGCTCTAAATACGTATCTGTAGCAAGCCTGGAGCTCTGCACATAGGACACCCACATTGTGAATGGATTTGGGCACCCCCCCTCCCCTACCAAGGACAACCATCCATTACTTTCTTGCGGAGAAAGGACGCGTTTCTTACTCGCTGCCGTGGACAGCAAGTCAAGGTGTCGGAGCCGCTGCCCGGCTCTCCCGGTGCCGCCCCCACACAATGGAGCTCTGTCCAAGCTCACTGGCAGAGATGCATTGGCATTCCGATCTGATAAGGTCACGCATGTCAGGAAGGCAGGGGGCTGTGGGGTAAACAAAGGGCTCCCATACTAAGTGCTTTATGGTACTCTGTTGCTGTCATCGCCTTCATTTGCCAGGTGGGATTTTCTAGTGGCCCCCTCGTCTCATTCGCTTGTCCAGAGCTTAGGTGTTTCTCAAGACCGAGAACGCAAAGATCGTACTTGTGGTCTTGGCAAGACCGGTCTTGCTACCTCCCCTACCAAAACTGAACTTGGTCCGCAAAGAATCATGGGATTAGTCTTGTTTGGTGAGGATGCAACCGACGCATCCTTGATATTTGGGGCGGGGCAAGAACCACATCGGGGGATTTTTACTGTACTCTATACTTCTGTTCTTGAGCGTTGGAACTGGTCTTCGGCAATGGAAGGTGACATTAAACGGATACACAGGAACACAAATACATACAAATACAGTATGCTTATTGAGGAAACGGTGGTCGTTGTCTTCCCACTGGGAATTCTCTGAGTTTGATTAATAAGCCTGGGCATGTGGCCAGCCTAGGAGCCATGCAGTACAGACAGACAAACATCCTCTAGCCCCTCAGTGCCTGTTAATCTGCCGTGTCCTGGACTCGTTGCATCCGTCCGGTGATGTGATGATGATTGACGGAGTGCGCATCCGTTTTAATGGATTCCGAAGGGGTTAGGGATTTGGCTGCTCCGTCCGCCACGTTTTTGAGGTGCAAATGGCGTTTGGTACAGGGTCTCCCCTTAGGGGGCTGGGTTCTGTTTTAATGGCTGATATTTGGTGCTGTGTGTGCGAAAATGACCCCCTGTCACCCCTCCCTCACAGTAAAGACCAGGCTGAAATGGACCCTGCGGACATGGAGGATGTCGAGGAGGTTGAGGAGGAGGAGACTGGGGAGGACGGCAACAGCAAAGGTAGGTGCTTTCTTGCGTCCCATGTGTCTGCTGACTTTGTGCAAATGTAGAGGTCTTTCATGGAAGGGTTTCCCCCTGCACCCCCCCAGGGCTGCTGGAACTTGGTGAGATTTAGCTCATTAAATCGTAGCATTCTGAACACTGATTGCTCTGTTGTGCAAGAGTGAAATGCCTTTGGAGGAGACCCAATTACTTATTTCATTTGTCAATCCTAATACAATCAAGTTTTGTGATGCCGGGATGGTGCTCGCCTGTGGTGAGGTTCAGCAGTATGAGATGCAGAGATGAGGACGGGGTCACTGCCTCGGACTCGCACGCCGCCGGCTTCCCGCGTTCGTGCTGACAGAGATCCATGGGCTCTGGCTTTAATCGTTTCCTGTAGACGAGTGCCTGTTTTCTCATGCCGTTGCGTTGTCAGATCAAGACGGGAAGCTTCTGCGTCTGGGAGGATGAGATCTTCGTTAATGAGACTGCAGGTGGTGGTGGGGGGTATTGTTGGCAGTTATCAGCGCTTTGAAAACCCCCCCCCTTGTACCACTGGGGGGTTGCTTCGACACTGCCCACCATAGGGGTGTCAGACAGCTTGATGACAGGATTGAGTGATAGAACTTCCAGGTTGTTGCGTGGGGCATCCTTCCTCTGTCATACTGTTTAGGGGTGAGGAGTGGAGTAATGTCCAACATTTTGGCTGATTTTCCCTTTAGATACTACAGGTTACCGGAGGACCATGGGGGGTCTAGTGTTTTCTGTGTAGTGGGCCAAGCTCGATGATATAAACTACCCTGTAAAACTTTATAAGCCACTCTGGATTAGCCTGCTGCGCGTGCATATGCAGATGCCACAAATATGTTTCTGTTGTTATTTGCTCTTTATGGAGGCTAGTCTCTCTGCACACAGCTTGCCAGCTCACGGTCCAGATGATGCAGAACCCGCAGGTCCTGGCGGCCCTTCAGGAGCGACTCGACGGCCTCGTGGGCTCGCCGTCGGGTTACATCGAGAGGTGAGGCCTTCTCCAGCCGTGGCACCTTTGTCCCGTTTTGGTGGCACCTACGTGAGCTTCCTGGCAGCCCGAAACTTAGTGCTGTAGTCGTGCGTTTGCACAAACAAATAACCGTGATGATTCTTGTCGGGGCTTTCTGAACACCTGTTACCCTAATCTGGGGCATGGCAGACATATGGGTTCAGTGGCACTGATGTGGTGTGTGTGTGCGCCGCTGTGGGGTACCTGTTGCTTGGGCTCTCGTCACTTTATTGTTGAGGCCTGGAAAACCAGGCTGCGTCGGAGCAGTTATTCTTGGTGACCGTCAGGCCTACGGTTGTGGCTCCGGCCCTGCCGATCAGACGGCTTCCCAGGAGTGTTGATACGGCCACTTACAGGGGACCCATAACTCATCTTCTTTTGTGGTTTTTATGCCTCCCTCAGTTTACCCAAGGTAGTAAAGAGACGCGTCAACGCCCTGAAGAACCTCCAGGTGAAGTGCACCCAGATCGAAGCCAAGTTCTATGAAGAAGTGCACGAACTAGAGAGGAAGTACGCCGCCCTTTATCAGCCGCTGTTTGAGAAGGTGGGTCTGCTTAAACATCTTCCTTCTTGCTGCACTTCCTGGTCGACCCTCCCGATTGGCTGACGTCTGCTCAGATATTCGCCTGTCTAGCTGCCCTCGTCTAGCGTCCTGGTATGGGGGCTGGGGGCTAGTTCAAGTAGGATTAATAAGGGCCTGAGTTTAATCCTGTTTGTCAGCTCAGCCGGCGTTGTGCTGCATGTGTTTTTAGAGCTGAATGCCTCTTCTGCTTTCTCTGCTGGGTAATTCCCAGTGTGCCGTTAGACTGTCAATGGAAGAAATGAGGCAGAAATCTGGTTTGTGCGATTGTGTTGTCAAGCGCGTTTTGTCTTCCGGCTGGTAGCTTCAGCTTTATTGGGTTAAACGAGCCGATGGCCTACACTGTGAGGATCCCCCCCCTCCGGCTTGGGGATTGATATCTCGCTACTGCATTCGATGTTATGCCTGCGTCTGGCCCGTATCGGGACTCTGTCCATGTGCCCGTACCGGAATGGCCCTGCCTTGTCCTGTGGTTCTGATGTGTCGCTTTTCTCCCTCCGGTCCTCCCGCAGCGGAGCGAGATTGTCAACGCGATGTATGAGCCTACTGACGAAGAGTGTGAATGGAAGGGGGATGAGGAAGAGCAGCTGACAGTAAGTAAGCAGGTACTGCTGAACCCTGCGTTCCTGCACGCCGTCCTCGTGCCGGCGCCATGCGGCCCATTCATTTTTCAGCATGAAAACGGATCTCTCCCTCCCTGTGTTGGGCTCTCGGGTTCCTTCCAAGTCTGGCTGGTGTTTCACCCAAGCTGTGCCTCTGTTTATATATTAAAGGAAGAAATGAAGGAGAAGGCCAAAGTGGAGGAAGAGAAAAAAGACGAGGAGAAGGAAGACCCCAAAGGCGTGCCGGAGTTCTGGCTGACCGTCTTCAAGAACGTCGACCTGCTCAGTGACATGCTGCAGGTGTGTGTCGTGAGAATGCCGGCGGTGGTCTTGTGGAAGTTGCTGCCACCTGCTGGTGCAGAGTGATCATTTTAAATAGGGCTGCAAGATTCAATGTGTTTGCAAAAAATGCAGAAAAAATCCATTAAAGAAAACATGCATTTGAATAATGTTGCTTGGATAGTTCTACAGATGGGCGGCCGTTCCATTTTTGGTAGCAATGGGGGTGCTTACCGGCATGTGGATTTAAAACTAAGAGGGGAAATGCCACAGAAGGCAAGTAATCACACTGGCTGTCAGTGGCAACTGGGAGGTCTGGTGTGTTTTCACATTAGTGCGAGGCGCTAAGCATATTTCCCATAAGGCATATGTGCAATAAGTAAATTGGCACTTTGTGCATGAGTGAGCTTAAAAACAAACATACGGATTCGAGGGAGAATTCACTGGTGAAAGAAAGTGTTTATGGTTAAAATGATCTCCAGAATTAATCAGAGTATTTTCAGGATCAAATTCTGATAATGAGATATCAAAGTATTCAATAGCTGTAGCTCGAAAATTAAACTGGTTTAGTGGGTTCTGTGTACACGGTTTGTCCTGCATCTTTTACCTCTGAGCTCCCTGATAAATACTGGTGTCCCGCAGGAACACGATGAGCCCATTCTCAAGCACTTAGAGGACATCAAAGTGAAGTTCTCAGATCCTGGCCAACCAATGGTAAGCATTAGCGGTGGCCATTATGCTTGGCAGGGTGATGGTCTGTCTGTTCATGCATTAGAAATCTTCCTTTAACAGCTTTAGATTCTGTGCCAAGCTTGATGGTTAAATAATCCAGTAGTTTCTCTAACTGCTGCTCTTGTTCTCTCTCGTTAGAGCTTCACTTTAGAGTTTTACTTTTCGGCCAACGAATTCTTCACAAACCGAGTGTTAACGAAAACCTACAAGATGCAGTCGGAGCCGGACGAGGGAGATCCTTTCTCCTTTGATGGACCGGAGATTATGGGATGTACAGGGTAAGGAATCGTACGAGCATGCTAGCAGCCCGGCACTATGAAGTGCGAACCAGCCTCTTAGATGGTAGTCCTTCAGAGTGTGATGTGACTTCCTCCCTCTGTCCTCCTCAATCCAGCTGCCAAATCGACTGGACGAAAGGAAAGAACGTCACGTTGAAGACCATCAAGAAGAAGCAGAAACATAAGGGTCGCGGGACAGTGAGGACGGTCACCAAGACTGTCCCGAACGATTCCTTTTTCAACTTCTTTTCTCCACCAGAAGGTAGACACCACCCCCCCCCCCCAGAGTGTGTGTAGTTTCCCTTTAAATGCAGATCCCTAACCCTTACTTTTTTTCCCCCTCTTTACAGTTCCAGAGAAGGGGGAGTTGGTAAGTGAGACGGGGAGGAATCATTTGCGGCCCTTACCTTGCTGGTGAAGTGTGATCGGTTTGTGAAGGGCTGCTGGTGGTTGAGGTCTGTCCCTCTATTGTCACAGGATGAGGACTCGGAGGCCATCCTCGCTGCCGACTTCGAGATCGGACACTTCCTCCGTGAGCGCATCATTCCGAGAGCCATCCTGTACTTCACGGGCGAAGCCATCGAGGACGACGACGACGACGATGTGAGTCGCGTCCATGTCCTCTGAGCTAGGCCGAGCGACGGTCGTGCTAAATGTCTAAAGCTCTTTCCTTTTGGTGCCTTTCAGTATGATGAAGAAGGCGAGGAGGCTGATGAGGAGGTAGGAACTTCTTTGTTGGAAACTTCCCAGAACCCCTGCACTGTCTAGCTGGTCTATTTTAGGAAGTAACACTCTTTGGGCAGTTTTAATGAGCTTGGTGATTAGTGTTGAGTTTGTTTTGCCTGTCAGTGGTCACCAAACCTTCTCCTGGAGACCTACCACCCTGCAGAGCTTAGGTACAGCCTTAATTTAACACACCTAAGATAGATAATCAGGCCCTTCAGTAGCTTCTCAGTTTTGGAGTCAACTTGAGGTCAAGAAAGCTGGCTGTAATACTTACCTGTATCCGGAGTGTTAAATTAGGCCGGCGCCTAAGATCTGCACGGTGTTGGTGACCGCTGCCACGTGGTTTCTCTGGAAGTCTGTCTTCAGTTTAATTACCACTGTGAGCTATTAGCTTGGAACCTAATGGAAGAAGAACGGCCATCCTAATGTTGTAATTGGTGGAAGTTCAAGGAGCAGGTTCTCAACATTTTTTTTCTTTGATTCAGGAGGGTGCGGAGGAAGCAGACGAGGAGAACGACCCAGACTATGATCCCAAGGTGGGTGATTGATCTGATCGGCAGAGGAACACCCTCAGTCATGATGTCATGAAAGGACATGACATTTCAGCATAAGAATATGTGCTGTCAATGCCTTTGGCTTGGTGATAACTGAGGTGCTGGTGTACGTGGTAGAAGCTGGGGGAACCGGTGATGGCCGTAGTGCTGTACGAATGGCTCATGGGTGTTTTTACTTGTACAAAAAATGTTGAGGGTGGAAGGAAGAATGATTGGTTCAGAGATGACCAATCGGGTTGTAGAAGTGGTCGATCCAAGCAACTGGAAGCAGGACCAGCAAATCAGATGTCTTAGTCCTGCCTCCTCTAGTTGCTTGGACCCACCTCCTCTGCAATTTGATTGGCCATCTCTCAAAACCATTAATTTTTCCTTCTGCCCTCAGAACATGCGTAAGAAACTCCCATCAGTGTACGAATGCGGCACCGCACTAGAACACGCTTGTACCAAAACTGCTTGCGCCCGAGCACTTCTCTCCAGAGGCGTCCTACTTGGTCTCAAACTGATCGGATCTAGATGGTGGGCTATGATAATCCTAAGCTTTTCTGGGATAAAATTCTGGGCATGAAAAGCCAGCTGTACTGAGTAGGGAACTAGCTTTGTTTGGATATTGTTTAAATCCGTGTTTGTTTTCATGCAGCCTCAGGGCACTGCTTTTACAGCCAGACTTCCTCCATTAGCTAATGTTTGGTGGGGGGGCAGGTGTTCGTATCCAGTCCTGCTTCCATCTTAGTCTCTACAGATTCTCAGCAGAAGTAGTGAAAAGTGCTGAACTCATTTCTGCTAGCGAATCACTTTTTTTCCCTTATCAGCCTGGGAAGTATTGGAAACCCCACAAGGAAGAGCAGAAAGTGGAGCTTGAGACTAAAATTTTTGTGTGAAATACAGCCAAATGTCAGCTGAAAACACCCTAAATCCTAACCGGACCAAGGCAGTCAGCTGGTAGACTGCATGAGATACGACAGCTTGGAACCCAGACTTGTACTGACGGGTGAAAACTGAGTCTGCAGTTTGGATAAGATGAGCTTTTTCTGTCCGACACCTGCACCTGGCTCTTCTGCTTGCCAGCTTCTGTCTGCTTTAATGAGTGTTTTTTTGAACGAGGTATGACTCTGTGGAAATTTCAGTTTTTCTTATGGATTCCTTTAAAGGAATTGAAAGCTTTTCATTACGTTTGGCATATGATGCTTCCCTTGGATTGTCGCATCACCAAAGTGTCATGAGGCCATGTGATTTCTGCTTTAAGTTAATGTTTGCTTATGTAGTCTTTTGACTACCTTGTCAGCTGTGTAAATTTTCCCTCACTAGATTTAATTGACTGTACAAATAACCCTGTCGTGGTAGGTACAGCACACGGTGACTTTCTGAATGCTCATCCCCGCCCGTGTCTCACCCCTTCTGGAAAGTGTTTCTGTAGTACTTCTGGTTGCATAAGTGCTTTTCTTCTGTATGTTGAAGTCGGAATGCTTTGGGTTTATGGTTCTTTGTCCAGCTCACAGATTAGCATGGGTATAATCCTTGAGCTGAGGTTTTAGTGTCAATTTTTTTTGTGTGTGTTTTTCAAATTTAGATATCTGGTTTCAGAAACTGTTTAAGTTGTCTAAGAGCTTTTGACATCCTACAATTTTCTGAACCTTCACTTCTTGGTGCTTCCATCGCTTCCCATTTGCTTTCCATTTTTCCTAGATGTCCTAAGGGGTACCTGGGGTCTGTCTCTGCATATCAGAGTCTTACTTTCAGATTGAATCTGTGCGCCTTAGAATGGAAGCTACACGTCTCTTACTGAACAAAGCCACTGCCAGGTTGAGTGCTTTCGCTGCTGGGCCAAGAGCGTAACTGCTGGCTGATTTGTCCATCTGAGTACCACCTGGGATACCCCGCGGTCTTCCCAGCCATTTGAGGGTGGGGTGTCGCCTCAGGTCATCAGTGGTGCATCTCGTGTTGAGAGCAGAGCGTGAAGGTCGTTGTTCCCACGGCCCCTCCCTTGCATTAACAATGTTCTCTCCCTCCCCCAACAGAAGGACCCCAACCCACCAGCCGAATGTAAACAGCAGTGAACGTCGTGGCTTTAAGGATCGTCTGCACTGTAATGGCTTCTCACACAAGTTAAATATCGCCTTATAATGTTTTGTATTCTTGGTAGAGATTAAAGGAATTCAATTTTTTGTTACAAAACTCATAGGGGGCGAGTTCCAAGCAGTGGCTCATTCTGCATAGTATTTTACTAGACTGTCTGTACAAATAGAATGGCGTAAATCCCTCTTTAAAGGCATGAATGTGTCCATTGCTAAATATTTGGATTCTTGTGAAGTCTCGTTAAAAACTCTTGGACAGCAGCTGTAGGGAAGTACGAAGTGGTGAGGGGCAGGCGTGGGGGGTGATGTGTTGTGACCTGTTCCTTGCCCCAAATAACCAACCAAAGCAATATACACTCTGGAAGGTCTTGAGTTGTGTCTCTGCACGTGTTCCTGCCCTTGTCGGTTTGATATGTGTAGCTTTGCGACACCCGGAATTTTCACCCTGTACTTTGTAGTGAGATGGCGGTTTCTCGATGGGCCCCCTTCGGCTCCACCCCGCCGCGTAACACGAAACTAGAAAAGCATTCTGGGGCATCCGTGGTGTTGGTGGTCTGCCGTTCTCCCCTCCCATTCATGCATTCCAGTATGCAGATGGCAAAAAACAGCCTGGATTACTTCTGATAACTTCCTATCTTTACAAAAAAAAAACAGGGATCTTGTTTGCAATTTCAAATGGAAAGAGATGGAGACGGTCAACAGACATGATCAAGTCGCATTCCGTTTTATGTGAAGGTTGTGTGTCATGGTATTATGTGAGTTTGTGTCTTAGTGTCTGCCATAGTTACCTAGGCACACTTCTCTAGCACTTCGTACAACGTGTGTCATTTGTGTCCTCTGTGAAGTCTGTAGTCCCATCCAGCACTTCTAAGAGGAGATGTGAAGCCTCCTTTAACTGTCAGCTGACGTCCTGCCACGTAGAACTTCTTGTCTACAGCATAACTCAAGTGCTTAAAGCCTGGTAGATCAGGTCCCCCAACCCCCGGCTTGCCCAAAGGAAGTGGTGTACAGGACACTTGTATGTCTCAGGCTAAGAGAATGTTTAAATACCAAACCAAATGTTACCCAGTGACAGTGTTGGCTGTGTTTAGGCATTTTTTTTTTTTTTTACATTTGGCACAGTTGGGTAGATCTGGTTGCGGCTGTTGTGCTCATTTCCTGTTTCAGTGTCTCTAATCGTGGGCAGGTAGAAGCCCCCACCCCCTTCCAACTTGATTGGATCTCAAAGGCAGGCTGAAGGAAATCTGGTCTTGTGGGATTTTGTAGTTACCTGACTTTGGGGTAAACCACCGTGCCCTGGTTTAAAATCTGTGACCTGCTCCATCCACGTGCAGAGCCATTGGTTATGGTGATAAAACTGCCGTTCAGGAGGATTTCCCCAATGCTGCGTAAGCTAGGTGGCAGACTGTCATTTGGTGTTATGGATCCTACTTGGATCCTTCTGAACAGCTGTTGTAAAAGCAAAACGCTATGCTATAAAATTCAAATGTACTCTTAACTACGTGTATTATGTATTCCTGAATAAATTGATTAAGCCTGCACCTGTCTAGTGTCTTTGGTTTTTTTTAAATATGGGTCTGTGACGTCTGTCAAAGGCTATTCCGGTATCACGTTTTCGGCTAATGATCACGCAAAGACTGGCCAGTAGAGGGCCCCCTTATGCTATCCTAAAGTATAAAATGCCTTTACACATCTTGTAAAGCGCAAGTGATTAAGATTCTCCCACACTCAAAAGGTTTTAAAATTTAATACGGGAGTGTTTTATTCGCTAAAAGTGAATTTTCTTAAAGCCGGTATGGTATTTTAGCACTTTCTTTATTCGCCGTCTTCACGTCAGAAGCCCTCGCTGTCATCCCCCGTGACTCCGCCGCGCAGCGATGGGGGGGCGGTCCGCTAGAAAAGCCTGGGGGAAACCCCAGCCAGACCGGACCAAGCCATCATTCAATCCCGCCAGCCGGCGCCGACGAGGTTCCTGCAGCTCCGCCGAAGAGCCGGGAGTCGCCGACAGTTTTAAGCGGCGGCGTTAGCGGGGCCGGTGTCTGCATTGCTCTAAAAAATACACGGTGACTTTCAAAGTCGTGCGTCTTTACGCCATGCTGGAGGGTGGCGGCAAGGTGCTGAAGGAGGGCTTGCTGGAGAAGCGGAGCGACGGCTTACTTCAGCTGTGGAAGAAGAAACGCTGCGTCCTCACAGAGGATGGTCTCCGGCTCCACCACCCCAAGCAGCATGACGACCCGCGTCCCCAGCAGCACCAGCAGGTCACCGAGCCGCGCAAAGTCAAGGAGCTCCCCTTCTCCAACATGAAGACTGTGGACTGCGTCGAGAGGAAGGACAAATACGTCTATTTCACG
This sequence comes from Hippopotamyrus pictus, assembly GCA_026781145.1. Lineage (NCBI taxonomy): Eukaryota > Metazoa > Chordata > Actinopteri > Osteoglossiformes > Mormyridae > Hippopotamyrus > Hippopotamyrus pictus. The sequence goes on along the minus strand of JAODLC010000065.1, from coordinate 26,238,287 downwards.
GTGGTCATGATCGAGGGCAAGGAGATCGATTTCAGGTGTCCGCAGGACGAGGGCTGGAACGCCGAGATAACCCTGCAGATGGTCCAGTATAAGAACAAGCAGGCGATCCTTGCCGTCAAGTCTACGAGGCAGAAACAGCAGTTGCTGGTGCAGCAAAAAATGATCAGGAACTCGCAAAGCGTGGAGTGACTTTACCCTGGATGCGGGAATAGCTGCGGTAAGCCGGTCCCGAAGGAGGCTTTCCCAGAACTGTCAGCCCTGCAAACTCCTGTTCATGGGGGATCTCCTCTGCGGGCTGTCCGTCGTCTCTGGATGTTGCTTTAGGATCTTTACTTTGAATCATACTTTGCGCCGCCACGTTGCTGCCATTGTTTCTGAAATTATGGTTTTATTGCAAACTTGTGTCTCGCTACAATGAAGTTAAAGCACGAAACCCGTGAACATGATTAGGCTCCGTGTTGCGTTATACTTGGGCCAATTTGATATTATAACCACATCAGTTGGTCAAGAAAATAATTCCGATTTTTGGCAACGCCGAACAGGCCTATGCTAATACGGCAGGATACTTAATTCGCTGGCATGATAAACTAGAAAAATGAAATTCACGAGTAACGAATCCTTGATTTGTTAGACTTGTTGGGTCTAAACTTGAGACGAAAAATAATTTTGTATAATACGGCTCTGAATGATTTGAGAGGTTAACTTTTCTGAGTTCATTCGTGAAATCGGACAAATTATTGATTAATTTCAAACCACCCTGAGACAATTTTTCTCCTATACTATGAGCTAGGACCCGGGAGTATGACATTCCTAAAATATGAAGCACCGTTTATTTCTGTGTTCCCTCTGAAGTCCGTGCTATTTTAGTATCGCCTATGAACGCATTCTGTCCCTGTACGTCAAACTACCATGACACCTGAATTAGTTTAATTTATTGTATCCGCAGGTTAATGGGATGTTCAGCAAAGAATCGATGTCGCCGCCCGGTATTTGACTAACAAAGGGCGCCCTGAGTCTCACTGACCGCTTCTCACTCCCAGCAACGTACATCTCCAGTATTTCCCGTCTTTTCTCCAAAGTCTTTAACAAAATGCATCATATACAGTTTATCTACTTCATCAGCTTGTGGTATTTTATTTATTAGTTGCATATATTGTCTTAGGCTTTACATTTGTTAATGTAAGAATGTTGTTGCTGAGTAATTAAACAGAAATTGTGAATTATCCACATGAAAAGAATATATTTATGGTATGGTAACGGCACAATGAAATATATTCAAAATAATTGAAGTATGCAGCACACACCGCGCTAAGAAAGTTTCAACTGACGCCCGTTTTGATGTTATAAGCGAATTTCATCTCTAACTGCTATCAAGGGCAGTCTTTTACCCCCCAAATAGTTAATTTTACCAACCAAAGATTTCATTTCGAAAGCGCAGTTGACCGTAAACTAGCCTTGTTTTTGTTCCTCGACAAATTAGAAAACCTGGGAATCGAGGCGGCATAATTTAACTCTGACCGACTTGCACAGATGTATTTTTGTAATCTGGGTCAGTAAACCCAAGGCCATAATTAAACGTGCTCATTGTATAGTAGTTGCCTTGTATCATGTCTCCGAAGATGTTATTTCATTCATGAATGTCTGTGTCTGTGTTAAATCTGATTTGAAGACTATTTTCATACTTGAATATATATACATTCCACTTCAAACACACTGTGATCCTTGTTTTTATTACTAGCCTACTCATTATACTGTTGGGACAGCTAGAAAAAAGTGTGCTAGCGTAATGGCAAAATGTAACATTTATAATAAAATAAAATAAGTGAAAATTGTTTTCTATAAATAGCCTAGTAGGCCTACTTTTAGAGGGATTTGCAATCTGCACTCCCCGGCATTCTGTTAATTATATATTTTTAAAAAACTGTGCCATGCATATTGTGTAAAGTTGTAAATGTGAAAATGTGTTCCTGTCCCTTGCCAGTTGAGTCGATATATTTTTCACAGCATCACCATCGCACCAGTGAACTCCGAAATCTGCGGTCTGTTTGGCTAGCGGAAGCGCGGAGCCGCGTTCGGCGCGCGCAGGCTCCCGCACGGTCACGCGGAGCCGCGTTCGGCGCGCGCAGGCTGCCGCACGGCCGCGCGGATCCTTGGAATTGTGCTGCGGTGACAGTCGCTCCATGTAGGTCAACGCCTGGGCTTCGCTGGTGATGAAGTCATGTTGACAGACGGATGTGTGCCAGCGGGGAACTCCAGGGACTTCAGTGTAGACGACTGACATTCCTGAAAAGTCTGGCACGGAAACATGAGAGAGGGCTGAACGGCAGCCCGTGACCGGCTTCATAGTCAGCGTTCATAATAAAATAAAGCGGCTTATATCATTTTGGGAACCTGGAGTACTAAGTACGAAAACCATTTTAAGGGTCTACTATTGAGTTCCAGGCAGTGTGCACTTCACTTACCGGGTTCACTATATATTTTTCTGATGACTAAATACATACAATTATAAGGGAACCTGCTTATAATTTAGTTGGTGGCCCTTCATGAAAAAGAGAGAACCTTCAGTTCGCAATTACAGTCAGAGTTAGCCTGCTGTAAGAGATAAATGTATTCTTTACTGGTAGCACAACAGAAAATCGTGTTTTGCATATCACAGCTTTGCGGCATGAAGACAAGGGCTTTTCTGTAACCACTGTCACATAACAGCATAGCCTACAGAACAGTGCCATGTAAGAATATTTAAAGGAACATTTATGCAGTAATTTAATCCATTTAGAATTGACATAATTGCAATTAACGTGTTGAACACGCCAAAGGAATGAAAAAGAAGCCCTTTTCTTCGACAGCGAAAGAATCTGGTCGGCCAGCTCGCTGTACGTCGCTTTCGGCCCGTTCAAATGCTGCGCTGCTGAAAGATGTGCGTTAAAGTAACGACGGATAAAAGGCAATTAGTTGATCGCCCAGAGGCCTAAAAAAACAGCTAGCAGACAACCTTGAGCAATTTTTCCTGTCTTCGTGTCATTGAAGAAGATTAAATGTTTAGTGAATTGGGGAGATGCGGCGAGAATAAGCATTTGATATAAGTGTATAGATTAATAGTCATTCGCATGAAAGTCTAATCAAATTTCATAAAAGGAACTATTTTTAGACTGTTTAATAAGTGTGTGGGGGGTGGGTGACGTCCACAGGAAGATGCGCAATCTAATTCATAAAATCACATGTAGTATTTTTTTTTCTGGTACAGATGATACTTGATATATATATATATATCACGCCTCTTTTTTCCTGATGGTGACACCTATTTGTTTGGTGTCTCAGTGTCCTTCTAGATTTAATCTTGAGGCTCTGTTGACTTGAAAAGACTCGGCATCAATAGAAGATGAGAAATGTGTTATATTTGAACAAAGTGATTCTATGATGAGTGAAGAGGAACCAAATCGGAGTGGTATATATAGAATCGGGGCCCTTTGGAGAACATTCTGCCAGCAGATTCAGGTAGTTGGGATAACCATAAGATTATCTAGAACATGAGGTGACATCCTACAGCCACATGGTACAAAATGTAAGATGGAAAACAGCACGTGGAGAACGGGAGGCCGGTCGGCACGTCCCTGACTGCCACCTGCGATTCCCTTCAGCTGGTAAGCTGTCAAAACCCCCAGCGGCTGCAGTGAGGTGGGCCGACAGCTCAGGTATCACCTCCACCTGCAGAAGCGATCAGGAAGTCTTGCAGAACGGCAGAGTCACCTTGCCCGAGCGCCGCGTTGATGACTCAACCAAGCTTCCAGAGTCGGGGGGGGGGGCGAGCAAACAGTGGCACGAGTTAGTCTTTGTTGGCACTGGGATAATTTCTACTGAAAATAGACTGGTAACCAAATATGCTGAGCAAATTCCACCACCCAGTGATACTATGCAATTAATAAGAACAATGCAGGGTACGGATACTTGTCAGCTATACAAAAAAAGTCACAGTGCATGATTCCTTTCTGATTATCATGAAAAATGCATGAGAGGTATTCCTTTTAAAATGCAGGATGCAATTCAGATGCTTATAATGGGAAATTGTCTCTGGGTATTATTAAAAAGATGGCAGATGCTACATAGAATCACTCTATAGATTTCACTCTATGTGGGCAACAAAAATGTTTTGGCATATGATGAAGCATTAAATGGTTTGTCGCAAATGTAATGGAAGGAAATCAGTGTGTGCTTGATAAAAAAATGTAAACTTGGCGATTTAGAAAAACAATCTTTCTGAATATCTGATTTGACAAAACCTCAGCAGTAAGATGGAAAAAACAGCCCAGTGAGCAGAAACTAAATCACTGCAACAATAGAATTATTGTTGGAATCCTGACATTTTTAAATGAGACTGGATGACTCTTCACTATCCTCCTTATGGTTGTTGTTTTTTATTTTTTATTTTATTTCACACAGAGGGCTAGAGTTTCTGTTACAGATCAGGCTGATACTCGCTTACTCACCTGCCAAAGTAAACTGTACGATTTTCAAGGACGTCGATAGCAAGACTGCAGCACCTGGTTGCCTTGACTGTATCCCACAATTCTCAGGGTAATTCACCATGTGGATTTTGTCCTGGAGCAAGGAAAGTTGCTGCCATGATATTAGAATTTTGTCAAGTTTTTAAATGTCTTGCAGCAGTAAGGGAGCTGGTCTGTGTTTTAGGGGAAAGTTGATAAGCTGTGTTAAAAACGGGAAAAAGAGATGCTCGCAAAACAGGGTATTACAAATAAGTTGTTGGAGCTTCTGATAATCTGGTGCTGAATGGATTGGAACACTTTGTCTTTGATGCTTGTATTCATATCTTTGTGGGGAACATCAGTTAATTTCTATGGGCAAAACCCTAATCCCAACATGACGACCGTAACTCCTACCCAGACCTTAACCATAAGTAACCAAACAAAATACAAGACTTTTGGCATTTTTAGTTTTTTGATTGCAGTCATAGATTTTTTTATATAACTAAGCTTCCACTTGCGGGGACTGAAAAAACGGTCCCCACAACGTCAAAATAAGAGGGCATTATAGAGGGCATTATAATATGGGCATTATAGAGGAACCAATTAGCCTAACTGCATATCTTTAGACTGCAGTGGTAAACCCACAAAATATCAGGTAAACATACAAATGCACACACAGAGCCAAGGGAGGATTTGAACCCCCAAGGTGTGAGGCCACTGAGCCGTCCTGTAAAGGATAACAACTGAAATAGGTTAACGTGATTGGTGAAATCTTGGCTATGACCTGGAACCCCTTTGAGTCACCGACGCAGCAAGCAAGAGCGAGGCATAAGCAAGATTGTGCTTCAGGTCAGAGTCTCTCTGGAACCTCCAGTCGGGCACGGATCGAGGGTGGCGCATAGAGTCATGTCCCTTGTGTGTCAGCATGCACGATGCACGTTGAGATTCAGCTAATTCTGCTAATGACATAAAAGCATACAATCTGAAAATACAGCTGATCCATAGATATCAAATCGCGTCTCCCGGTGAGTAATCAATCTCTTTGCCTTGTCTAAAAAAAATAAATACTGTAAGATGGATATAATTTGGGGGTTTATGAATGAAGTCTTATTGGTTTGCATTAAATGTGGGTGACTTTATTCTCATCATTGTGCTTCACCGCATTCTTCCTGATGCGGCAAAGGTAACCTGTGTTGGGTCTGGGTTACTCCCCACCCCGGATCTGCGATCCATGCTATGTGGGACATAACAGATAGACAAATGAAATGAGACGGGAAATAATTCACTGTGCTTCTGCTGACTGTGGAGAATGCGGCCCGGCCAGGCGTGAGTAATTCTTAAAGTCAGCAGGTTGCTGCAAGGGAACCGGTTTCTTATTTACCGCTCCCTGAGTGTGTCTGGGGCCTGCAGGCTTTGCTCCTCCTTTGATTAGGCTTAAGCACAGTCCTCTTTAGGCCCAGGGTATCAGGCTCCGCATTTTTTTAACACCAAAGGGGGTCCCTGCCTCTGCGCTCAACAACCTTGCTTCAGAATGAGCTTGTCTTCCAGAAATCTGCAAGAAAATGATGCATTTTTCAAAAGCAGAGAATCTCAGAGTGGTGGCCAGGATCTATACAATTCTTCTTTGGTTCAATAATAATTTGCTAATGCTGTTGCAGCCTAATTTACGGCTGTTTTTGTTTGGTTGTTTTGACCTGAATTGCTGTTGAAAATACTGCTGATAATTAGCCTAAATAATGAGCCATTATGGACTGCCCTGGTCTCTGTGGTCGCTGTTTCTCTTCATTAATCTTCACCAGTGCACAGAAACTATGTGTTAATAAATAACATGCATTTCTTGAAGTGCTTGCAAAACACAAGTTGATTTTTGCCCTTATTCAATAATTATACCAGAATGCACTGTGTTGACATATGCTTAACTTGGCAATTAGTGGTATCCTACCATTTTCTCTGGCTTTCTATGAAGTATATGGCTTTTGAATTTTGCGCTCTTGCAATTTTATCAGCCAGATATCACAGAGGAAACTTTGATGTCACATTCAACCAGTGAGTATCAGAGAGCAGGTTCTGCCAGCATCCTTGGAACAACTGGGCTTAAGGGCCCGATGATGCCATGATTACCCCCCCCCCACCGGCACACAAAGACACAGATCCCCAGCTCAATGAGCTGCACACCTGAAATGAGTTTATTCTGCAGTCCTGATTTGTACAGCCCTACATCCAGCTCATCACCAACACAAGATGACACCTCTCAGCTCACACTTGCTTTCTACCTCCATGGCATGTGATCATCTACTATGGGTAACACAGTTAATGAAACCCAATTGGTCTTTGGTCAAATTGGTCTTTGGTTAAATATCTTCTAATTTAGAGAAGGGCCTTTCATTTCTGAGTTTGTGGTGGTATTTATTTTTAGGGCAGTACTCAACTCTGCCTCTATTCTGCCACACGCAGAGCATTTAGAAGACAAACAAGTGTGAAAACTGAGGTCAGAGAGCAAGGGCAGTCAGCAGCCAGCACCCTGGAGGAGTTAGGAGTAAGGGCTCAGCAGCACCCTGGAGGAGTTAGGAGTAAGGGCTCAGCAGCACCTTGGAGGAGTTAGGAGTAAGGGCTCAGCAGCACCTGGAGGAGTTAGGGTTAAGGACTCAGAAGTACCCTGGAGGAGTTAGGGTTAAGGGCTCAGCAGTACCCTGGAGGAGTTAGGGTTAAGGGCTCAGCAGTACCCTGGAGGAGTTAGGGTTAAGGGCTTAGCAGTACCCAGGAGGAGTTAGGGCTAAGGGCTCACCAGCATCCATAAAGCCCCCCAACTTACTGAGCCACACACAGCCTCAAACACTAACTGAATGAAATACTTTCATAATAGAAATACTGGATTAGTATTAAATTACCTACTGCAGTTAAATCATCGACTCTGCTGAACATAAAGTCACTTCCCAACCCCTTTAAGAGCATGAAGTCACTTCCCCACCCCTTTAAGAGCATGACAAATCGGGCTGCAACCTCTTAAATAACCTATGTAAAAAAATTTTTTATAAACCGAATGGGAATTTATTCTGTACATATGAGTCGAGGTCTTGGCCATATACTAAGTTAAGTGATATCAGTAAAGCCAATAAAGCAGATGACACCCCCCTCGCCCCCACAACAGCAGTTACGATCAGTCCACATGCAGTACCAGTCAAAAGTCTGGACACACTGGTTGGGTTGGAGAAGCATTCCAGGTGGCTGCATGTCAGCATTGCTGTCATGAAAGCCAAAAGGGGGCTGCCTTGAAGACCCTAAAATCTGAGACAATTTTGAGATGCTGAACGCTTCTCTTGGTCGTTGCAATATTTGATATGTATTACTTCATTGTCTTGAGGCCTATTACAGTGAGGTGAATAGCAGAGCTGAAACAGAGACAGCCGCATTTGCAGCAGGTGAGTCCAGACCTTTGACACTTGTTGTAAATATTAACAAATGATCTGTCTGGGAACAGAGACGTCTTTCAGAATATGAGGTCTACACTATCACTTTAATAGTTAGAAAAGAAACAAATATTTGTAACCTTTATCACCGTACCCTACCCTTCAGACGATGGTATCTCCCAGAATGGAGATCTCATAGCAGATAGGTTCTCGTGTAATATCTGGGGGGGGGGGGGTTTGGCAAGGCAAAGAAGGACAAGGGGACATGTCTCCTATGCAGTGTTGGTATTAATGTGTTACAAAGTAATTATACTTTACATTTTTATAGTACTATGTTTTAAATTGGCTCGTTACTTGTTACTTTTGTCTTGTGTGAGAATATGAATGGACAAATCCTGCCCGTTCCCCTAATTTCCTGTTTATGGTCTAACATCATCCGATCTCACAGGGACACAATGAATGGGTGATATTAGGTACAATGAAAGGTTAAATTTGACAGTTGTACTGTCTCACACTGTCACAGCAGCAACACTAAAACAATATAACTACCCAGACAGCACATGTGCATAAGCACGATGTCTCCGTGACGCTTTAAAATCCATCTGCAAAGCATCTCTATGAGGTCATTTGCTCACTGTCACAACGTCGCAAAGACATCACTACTGAATATTGATTCGACATTCCCCCAATGTCAGTGCCATGCATTTCAACAGTAACACAATGTTAATGAGGTCACTATGCGACGTTTAGCCTACTGTTATTTTTCTGATCAGGCTATATGGTATATTTACATACTGTTTGATAGATTTGTTCTGTTTACCCCACATGTAGGCAAACCTTATACCACACAAACAATTTAACTGATTAAAAGTTATATGTTTATTATTTTAAATATTGACAACATGCCAGAAACAGTAACAATAGGCCGAACAGCTGAACCGATTAAAGCAAAATTGTCTGGGGAAAAATGCACACACTGAAATGCACATTAACTTGTGTAACAATTTAAATATTGTTATTAGGGATAAAAATGGATTTAGATTTCTTTGCATTCTTTTAGAACGCAATCATTTAACAACGTTCTGATATTAAACCAGCATCCTGCTGATATATGCCTGCTGTCTGGGTGCTTATGCACTAATAAGAGAATTGGAGTGGCGCAAAAGTTATTTTCCCTAGTAACTAATTACTTAAATAATTGAATTACTGTTGAATGAATTAACTAGTAACTGTAAACAATCAGTAATTTTCAGTAACTTGCACAGCACTGCTCCTAGGTCAGTGTCAGTCTGTCCTGAAGCTGAGGTCGGAGGCCTCTGTAATAGACAGTGACGATGTTTCCATGCCTGGCTTTCAGGTCCGGTGATGTTTGTCTGCTCCAGCCCTAAGCCGCTGAAGTGAAATCTGCCTGGGTGTTTGTGATCGCGGAGAGGATAACCTTTACCAATGCCAGATGGTCAGCTGCCTGAGGAACATTAGACTTCTCCACAGAGGTGCCATTCATGTTTCAGTCCTGACTGGCCTAAAACTGAAGAAAATGTCATTCTGATTCTACCCATACCTCCCCAATAAAGAATTTTGATTCCTGTCTGTCTTGAGTTCATAAGCATTTCAAGAGTGGATTCTGAACTTTCATTTGAGACAGCTTTCATGCTCGTGGAAAGACACCACTAATTCCTTATTTAATTAAGGGAAGAAAGAAGATCTTCCCCAGTCCATGGCCACCTGTTAGGAACTAGTCCTGTTCAGGTGGGTGGAGAGCCATTTGGAATGCAAGTTTTGTTTGAAGATCAGTTTGGGTGGCTGTAGTGGAGTCATGTGACTGTGTACCTTCTGCCGGATGCTACCAAACAACAGACCTGAATATGATATGGCACAGTAATCACCACAGCTGTTCAGCCATTGCGAAGCCTTTTATTGCTCCTGTTATAGAGATTATTGAAGGTTGATCAAATATAAAGGGCGTTAAAAGGGTAAATGACCGTTGAGTCTTTTAGTCTGTCTAGTTAAATAATGAATAAACCTCCACAGAACATTTCAACACACGTTTTTGGCAGGCATTTCATTATGATGCGTGTGGAATAATTGGTTCTTTTGTCTATTTACTCCACGTTTATTTGGATCCCCTCCTTTCATTGCAGCCCAACGTTTCTATGGAAACAAACAGAATGGAGGTAATGTTGAAGTCGACAGGCTGCTGTCGTGTAATGAGGGAGCCGGCTGGCAAGAATATGGAAATAACTGGAATATGGCGAATATGGAAATGACATTCGATCTGATCGGCGGTCCCAGTAGCTGTGAAAGCCCACTGAAAAACCCTGTAATCCTCACATTTGAGTTTTTTTGTGACTCGCTCCCCCTCACCTGAGAGCTGCCGACACAAAGGTCAAAGGTCAGTGTGCTCCCCTGTCAACACGCCGTTCTTACCGGGACTAGCAGACCATGTGCGAGCAGCAAGGTCACGGGCCCTCTGGTCACTGGACAACAGTCACAGGCTAGTGATTTAAGGTGCTGAGTCTGATTGTAATATATAATCGTTGGTTCCACCAGCAAACTCTCAGTTTACCCCTCCGTAAGGCCCTTAACCCCCAGCTCCAGGAGCGCTGCATGCTGGCTCGCCCTTTGCTATGAACCCTAAACTTGCTCTGACCTATATGTGTCTGTGTATCTCATAGGGAGCAAGATGGGACAGGTAAAAAGACAGTTTCCCCATGGGGATCAATAAAGTATCACTATTCTATTCTATTCTATTCTATTCTATTCTATTCTTCTTTTTCAGATGCTATGCATCTTAAGAACACATTTGAGG
>JAODLC010000065.1:26177525-26195944 GCA_026781145.1 Hippopotamyrus pictus | reverse complement strand
TCTGTTAATTAAGCTACAGGATAGCATTAATTATGCATCCAAGTTAATTGCATTGTATTTTAATTATTTTGTGAATTAAAAGCCAGCCATTTTATGTGCAAGATGGTTTTTGCAGGAAATATTTTAGGCCACTAAATCTCACTGGTATTTTTTGCTTGACCGTGTAAATAAGCCTTATAATATGTTGATATTTTAATTGCTAAATGAAGTGTTAATTGAACACGTGATTTGCCGTCTACCCGTTCTGGAATCAGTATTTGTAATGGTGCGCAAAACGGCCTCAATGGTTTTGTGTTTTCATCGATTTCTTTCAAATCGGCGTTGTAAGCAGAAACCTAATCGGAAATTATCATGTAAACAATTTATTTGGTTATTAACTTGTGTATTTTTATTAATCAACGGAATTTAAACTGCATTTAATTGGACGCATGTTTTGCAGGATTATATCAACATTAATACTCGTATTAGCTCTACTGATCCAGTCGGCGTCGCCCAGTAAGTCTTAATTAGGCTATTTGAAATGAAGTTAGAATATTTTGCTTTTTTCCGCCATTAATCCTGAAACTTAACCAGATTAATGCTGCAGTTTATCAAATTTATTTAAAGCGGATCACTTGTAAATACCTGATTAAATCATTTTAGGCACCGACGACAGTATCGCCTTTTCTGTCTGTTGGATGATAAAAGAAAATACTTCACCTGACAGGTAGTAGATCCAACTGATACTCCCGTATACAGTATATCCGGTTTCATGCTCATACTTGTTCATATTCATACTCGTTCTCTGTCCCGATAGACCGGAAATCAAGCTTTTTCTGAACGATTCCCAGCTGGAGCCCATAGAAACTAGGGGCAAACTGGCGTCCCTGACCGTGTCCCCGTCCGACACGCACACGCTGAGAGTGAAAAACGGAGGCGGCTCTCGGCTCTGGAGGTTTTCAGTAAATTCAGGTCTGCCTTAAAAAAAGAAAGGGGGTTGGGGAGAGTGTCAGTCACTTAAAATGTAAAAATGGGTAAAGGAAAAGCCTTGCTGAGGGGTCTGTTCTTACTGAATTATTTAAATATAAATTAAGGACTAAGGACTGCAAGTGGTTCATAACAAGCTATTACTAATTCATCTAATAACGCTCCTTTCAAAGGTTTGAATACAGTCATGGTCAGGAGTGAGTATAAAGCTCAGGACAAGCCATCTGCAGAGACTTTAGTGAGTATTAAGCAGTATTAAGCAGTATATGCTTGCAGTTTCACCCCCTGCATATGGCTTTGTTGTGCAGCGGTCATACAGTCTATATTAAATACTAATTAAGTGCTTCGTCTGACTCTCGTTTTCACCCATGTTGTGTTTCTCTTTTTCTGTTTACAGGAAGCTCTCAAACATTTCAAGCCAACGCAAGTGTTTGCCTGTGAAAACAACACACTGTATCTATGCCAAGAAGATGTGATCGTCGTACTTGGTAAGTCTCTACCTGTCGGGGTCAGCACCTGACCGACCCTGTCCTCCCTTTGGCTAGGTGTTAGCGTGTGTTGCTGGTCATTCTGTTTTCCCCCCCTCCCGCTCGTAGACCTCAGTCCTTGTTTGTTGTTTCATGGTCTGGGCTGTCGCATAGCTCAACAAGGCGCTACCTGCTGGTTGTGGGTTTGAGGCTAGCCTCACTTGTTCTGTTTTATCAGGACGAAAAAAAAAAAACCTGTATAATACCACATCCTTCATGGTAATATCTGAATATTAAAGATTATGTAGTAGGTGCACATGTATATGGGGAAAATGTGCATTTCTGTATTTTTCTTTCCCTGAATTCTACAAAATATTTATGGCAGTGTTCATAGTCATGTGATGTTTATCCGCTCCTAGGCTCCACCCATCGTTTTCCATTGAAGGTGGAGTCCCGCAGCAGCGCCACCTTGCTGCTGTCCTGGGTGGCAGATTCTCCCCTCCCCCCTGACGCTGTGCATGGCGTGTCACTGTATCGGTCCCCTCTGGACGCTCAGGCTGTCAAAGTCACGGACACCACCCGTGCTGACAGATACAGATTTACGTCTCTGGATGCCTGCAGTAACTATCTGGGCTGCCTGGAACTGGCGGGCAGCCCCTCTGTTATTTGTCTCAAGGTGCTCACAGGTAAGGGTGTCTGGGGGGGGGGGGTGTTTCTGTTAAAGTGCAGTTGTATTGGCTGAAACTTGTCCTAATGGGGTTCATCAATTGGTTTTGTACGTACACATTGTTCTATATGACTTCCAAAACTCACCCATTCCACAGGATTCATTTTTGAGAATTTCTCTGGACTTAGTGGGTTTTGGAAATTTTAACAGAAGTTCCTTGTTAGATTACATGAGGAGTTTTAGTTCCTGGTAGTGTGTGTATGATGAGGAAGCTTGACTTCTTCATTGGTGGTCTCATCTCAGAGTTTTGGGAAATGGACTCTTCAATGAAAACCACTATATTGTGTTGTGCTGTTGATGTTATATATATTATGTATAGCACCTTAGATGGCCCTGGGGAGATGGTATTTCAAAGCACTGTGTACTTGTACATGGATGTGTTGACAATAAAGAACTCCTGAGTCTTGAGCATTTCCAGGTGAAATGAACACCTCATGAATGCAGTGTCTTTGTATGAATTCCAAGATCCAGATGTCCCAAAAAACTTCAGTGTGAGGGCATGGAACAGCAGCAGTATTACTATAGCTTGGGACTGCTCTGAGAAGCAGCTTTACTCCTCCTTCCTGGTCACCATGCTCCAGCTCAATGCCTCCAGCCACGTGGTGGAGACGACATCCCTCAAGCACGAGCGGAAGCCCTTCATCTTCATAGTCAATGACTTGCCTCCTTGCAGCAAGGTGAAGTTCGCTCTGCAGACCGTGTGTGACTCCAGCGGCGAGTCTCGAATGAGCAGTTCGGTCGTTATCGACGGCAACTCCGGTAAGGCGAGGTCTTTGCCTGATTTTTCTCTTTGCCCGATTTGCCCCCACAATCCACAGTTTTGCTCCATTCCAGCTCCAAACTTACCTATACCAGATATTCAGTGTTCTTCAGAGGTAGAAAGTTCAGGTGCAGAAAGTACAAACCCAGACCGACCCATTGAGTACGCCGTGACTGTGACTCTTTACTCAACTGGTTGATTGAAACAAAACCTTGGTCAGGGTTTGTACTTTCTGCACCTGAACTTTCCACCTCTGGTATTCTTAATTGCTTGCTTGTTTGGTTCAGACTGTCTGGGGGTTCCCAGCGGACTGGGGTAGGAAACATTGGCTTAGCTTGAACTTTTAATGACATGTACATTTCCTTTTGTTACATCATTACTTGGACTCCCCTTGGTTTGAGTCAAATTTACAGCAGTGTTAAAATGGAGGGTGACATCCTCTTGTTTTCTTTCAATCACTGAAGCAAACTCTGAAATCAGGAACCTGCGCCAGGTGGCCTCCAGCCCAGGAAGCTACTCCCTAAACTGGATGGTGCCAAATACCTCCTCCATTGCTGTATTCAGGGTCTACCACCAGGGGGTGCTTCAGAAGTCCACCTTCCTGCCGACACACAGGGTGGTGGGCTTGCAGCCCTGTGGCCGGTATAAGGCCCGAGTGGATGCTGTGTGTGGGGACAGCGTCGTCATGAGCACTAGGACCATCCAGACCAGTACAGGTGGGCTTTGAAGTGTGCGCAGAACCTGGTTTGTGCGTATGATGGACATGTATTGATGGACATTATAGCGGCATATAAATATAGCACAATGTAATTAGAAACGAATGATGAGAAGACGATCAAGAAGTGCAGAAATGTGCAGTACAGACAGTTTATGATCTGGTAAGAGGTTGGAATCGTGAACTTGTCTGGGCAGTACTGGTGCATACGTTCACAACCAACATCAAGCACAAAATCAGAAAAACAAATAGAAGAAAAAACGCAAGGTGAATAAGATCCTTGGCAACGTAGAATCACCAAGATATGTGGAAACCTTGTTAATTTGCGATGCGTAACCCAGGTACAGTTGTCCGCTTCAAATGTCAAAATGCAGTGAGGGTGATGTATTTCATTTGCAATCTGTGAATAATCACCCCCCCCCCCCATTCTAAGGCCCTGGGAGCATCTACAACCTTCAGTTTCACCAGCAGAACTCCACTGCTTCCTGGAGCTCAGCCTCAGACCCCGCAAAGGCTTTCGCCTATAGCCTTTCCCGCCTGAATGGCTCACTTGTGAGTAGCGGGAGGGTAAGGCAAACTGATGTGCTACTCCCGGGCTTGGTCCCTGGTAGCCCATACCAGATGGAGGTCTGGGAGGAGTGTGGTGGGGAGAGGGGCAGACCGGCAACGCTGCGATTCCTCAGGCAGCTGGTTCCCGACGATGACGTCCTCTACCCTGTGCCAAAGGGGAGGCACTTGGGTTGGTATTGGGTTGCTGTGGCTCATTGGGAATACTGACCAGAACCATTTCCATTGTTTCATGGTCTTTGTTCAATCTATAGGGTCGCACTTTAATCCCAATTTGTATGCTGCTATTATTGTACCTTGGATGTTGCCGGAGTCCCTCAGAGAACCAAAGGCAAAAGCCCGAGTCGAGCTGGAGAGCGTCATCAAAGCCAAAGTAAGAAAGGCCTGTGGCTTTGTTTAAATGCACTTAACACTACATGCTCCTAAGTATTTTGACTCAAGGTCAAGGTTACAGCTTCTGGTTTGTGAGCACCATGAAGAACCTGTTGACCTTAAGGTTTTAAGAGTACACATGGCTGTAGTCCTTTTACGGTTATTCTTTTTAGTTACAGGCCCTCTTCATTGGGTTGTCATATCCAGTAGAGGTGAAACTGCTTGAATTTGAGGACCTTAACAATACAGGACAAACCAAGATCCCCTTCCAAGTTTTGGACGTTTCCAGTGAAGATTTCAAAGTAAAGCTGTCCTCCGAGGAGCTGTTGACTTACATTCAATCACTCGGCCTAGCCCAAATCACCATCAAAGACCATCTGATCTACTGGGATGGTAAATGTCTTGAATCTTGTGTAGTGTAATGTCTTCTGATTTCTCCATTGAAATGTTGGCTGTGTTTTTAAACCTTACCCAATTTGCAGATCCTGATGAGTGTGCCTCCTATGAACTGAACTGGTGTGATTCCAGTTCCACCTGCATCAATACCCTGCTCTCCTATGTCTGTGTGTGTCAGGAGGGTTACTACAACGTCGGCCACTTCCTGATTCCTCCTCTGCCCTCAGCCTGTTACAGTTGGTCACTTATTTCCGCTATTGAACATGACTGCGAGGATTTAAGAAGCTTGTCACCACTGATTAGGTTCTGCATTCAGTGAAGAATGTTGTCATAGAGTAAAGCTTATGGCTTCTGTTTTAAATGTGATACCTTGTTGGACTAGACTGGAAAATTGTGAGCAGTGACTAAATTTGAGAAGTGAGGGCTGCTTAGTTTGTCTCAAGATTGATAGTTTTATTGGCCTGGATAAGTTGAGGCTCAAGTGCAAATGGATTGTTAGTCTACAGAGAGGCCAAGAAGTGTCCTGTAAATATTGCTTTGGTATGTTGTGTTGTCTGACAAGTTGACAATGAAGACTGCTTGAGTATAGATGAATTCCATTTTTTCAGAGAATGGGATGTTTGTTGAGTGTAAGGAAAGCCTTGTTGCTGGTGGACTGGCAAAGGAATTCCTGACCAGCTACTTGGGGGGCAACGTGAGCGTCATCCTGAATGATGGACGCTGTGCTGTGAACGAGTCTGACGCATTCTACTTTTTCAAGATAGTCGGTAAACCTTCGGAGTGTGGGGCTGAACGGCAGGTCAGTTTCTGAAACGCAAGCGCAGTGGTAACATCCACAATTTTTTATTTTTTTTTTAATTCAGGGGGGAATCGCTTTTGTGTACTAGAACAAAGGAACTTCATTTTGAAAAGTATGGCATGATTCAATATTGTCAATTAACGGCAAACTGACTTTATCATGAAAATTGTCACAGTATGTAATGTGTGTTTATAGATGAACAAGACACACATAGAGTTCAGTAGTTCCCTGACAGTGACACTCAGCCATGAGAAGACAATTACACGGAATGACCTCCGGTTGCTGTGGAAGTGTACCTACCCTCGGCACTTTCTACATGGGGCCCGGGTCAATACGGATGCTGAATGGTGAGAGGCTGACCCTGACTCTAGCTGAAGGTAGATCTGATCCAGTTCTGAAAAAAATGGAAGGACCAGACCATGGCTCATGTTGTAATTTGATGCAGATGCAGAAGTCTGAAATACTGCTCATTTGATTCCTCTCTCGTCTGCCAGGTTTAGTTCCCATTCTGTCATCGGTTACAACTTCTCACACATTCTGGATGTTAGCATGATGTTGTACAATGACACCTCCTTCATGTACAATTACACGGATGGTGTGGTACTGAGCCCAGAAGACTACCTGTTCCTTGAAGTGACCCTCCAAGCGCAGGACACCTTGGCCCATGATATGCTCCTGGCAGTGATGTCATGCTGGGCTACAGGCACAGTGGATGGGGTCGAGGACAGGAAAGCCTTTTTCCTTAAAGACGGGTGCGTTCGTGCCGCTGTCAATCCTTGTTGCATCTCGGAAATTGTGAAATCCCAGTCTTATGGGAGGGGGAGGCATTTTTGGAGTATTAAATCCTCTGATTAGTGTATGTATATCTTTCAAAGTAGTGTTTCTTAACCCAGGTCTCAGACCCCCAGACAACAGGCACCTTTTTGAAGTTCTAAGTGCCACTTTTTGAATAACCAACAATCATGCAAGATTTACTGAACAAAAATTAGTGCCCCCCGCCCCACCCCCTGTTCGAGCACCTGCCCCTCACTCTACACAGCATTGCTAGTCACTTCACCTATATTTTTTTGCTTCCAGCACACCTTAACCAAACAAGTAAGAACACAGAAGGACACTGTAGGTGTGCCGTGAGCTTGGAGGGGGTAGAAAATGTGGAGACTGGAGGTCACTGAAGACTGAGTTGAGAAACACTGCTCAAAAGCATTGTTTTGTACACTTATTGTGTAGCAAAGTTTTACAACAGTTTAAATAGCTGTGATTTTGCAACTTTTTAAAATCAAAGTTCATTGTTCTCCACTTGAAA
Organism: Hippopotamyrus pictus; assembly: GCA_026781145.1. NCBI lineage: Eukaryota > Metazoa > Chordata > Actinopteri > Osteoglossiformes > Mormyridae > Hippopotamyrus > Hippopotamyrus pictus. The sequence goes on along the minus strand of JAODLC010000065.1, from coordinate 26,188,872 downwards.
TAACCTTGGAGATTTGTCTTGGTGTTCTGACCTGGTTGAGTTGTTTGGTAGGGTGTGATTATTTTTTTTTTTTTATTTATTCATTCCTCTTCCTGTAGCTGCCCCGCTGATGATACGTTCTCCTGGCTCACACTGAATGGGTCTGGGAAGAGCAGCAGGTTTTCTGTTCAGATGTTCACCATGTCTGTTAATGATGAACTTCCCATCTACATCCACTGCTTGACTAAAATTTGCACCCCGGATGAAGACTGTGAGACTGTAAGCTCGGGCATTCCTCTCCAGCTCTTCCAGCTGCCTGTTGCAAAAGGTCTTTGATTAACCAACATGCTCCCCCAGGAATGTCCTCCGACCAAGAACTATCCTAAGGTGAGAAGGCATCAGAGGGGGAGCGGTCAGGAGCGATTTGCGGTCGTCTCTGCTGGCCCAGTCTTCGTGGATCGTGGCGAGTGGATGTCGAAAGGCGAATTTGCATGTGAGTGGACGTGTGGATTTTTGATGAAAACCTGTGTGATGTTAGTCTTACTCCCCTCCTCTCTTTCAGGGAATGGAATGTTCATTGTTGTTGCTGTACTTGTGGGAACATTTGCCTTCCTTGTTTTGTCCGTGCTTGGGGCCAGTGTCTTGAAGGCCGTCATGCACGTATGTGGTAGCAGTAAATAGACATTCAAACCACAATGTTTGTTTCCAGTTTTTTTTTCTTGACAAATGTCACAACCTTCACGTGGTGCCAACAGTTTGCTTTTGCCAAACTAAACTGTATTTGTTGCCATTAAACTAAATCATGACATTTAATATTTGGGACTAAGTAACCTGAAGCACCCAGCTGAAGATTAATAATCAGCCATATACATCTGCTCAAGCTGACTTCCTTCTGTGCTTGCCAGTTGAAACTGTAGTGTGTGTTTCCATTCTGTAGTGTTTCTTTAACTTTTTAAATTTTTATTTTTATATAAATGAAATTAAACCTGCTATTCAAGGCTGTCTATACAAGTAAGCTTTTCTGGGAGGCCTATTCCCTTATGGGTTCTGGGATAGGAATGAAATCCCTCAATGGGCAGGCATTTGACGTTGGACGGGAGTTGTTTTTACAGAACCACTAGAGGTCAGCCTTGCTTGGTTCATCTTTCGCTGTGGTTTGTGATGCGTGTTACCTGGAATAGTTGGATGCTAGAGACTTGTCACTTTTCATCAATGTTCAATTGAATTTTGAGGTTTTCCTCTTGTTTTAGATGGCATCTTGTTTTACTTGGGTCCAGCTAGTTGCTTCTTACAGTGACAGACACCTTTTTTGGGTATGAACTAGCAGTATTCAGCTAATAAAACTACAGTATATTAATTGCCATGTGACCAAACTCTGGATTCTCTCTTATGACGATAGTCGGTAATTGCACATTTGACTGCCTTTTTGAAACTTGTCCTGTAAACAGAAAAATAATTGGACAGTCGCATCACACCTTAGCAAGTTAAGCCCAATTTATTTTTGTGGAAATATATTACAAAAGGAGTTTGAGAACACACACAGCAAAATAAATTGTTTTGAAGCACCAGTCGGCACTGCGATTCACTACAAATGCAAGCAAATCAAATGACTACACTAAAAAAAAAAACACTGTGGATCAATGACCTATTATTGCAAACGTTGTTGCAGGCAAAATATATAAATATGACTAGCCTGCTATTACGTGAAAGACGTAGCCTGTTTTAACAGGTAAAATTTGACCATAGACGTTCCTTTTGATTATTGTAATAACTTGCGCCTCTCCATAGTTGCACACATACAGTACTGTAGTTGATCGATGTTATTTTGCTAGTGCGTCGGCAGGGATTGTAAGCACAACCGACCTTGTAACTCTTTGCCCACATGACCTGTGGATCAGAAATGTGTTGGAACAGGCTCTATGTTTTTCAATCAGTTGTACATTAAATCACATTCTTTGTTTCAAATGAGGCCCACCCAGACTTCCCCTAGAAGACCCTCAGCGATTCCATAGCCCTGCTTATGTTTCATAAAAGGCTGGATTTTCAGTTAACGTTTCCCCATTCAAGCTTCCATTTTATCTTCAGTAGGCCTACCTGAGTGTAATGGCCACAGATTGATTTGTTTGCAACACATTGATTTGTTTGGTAGGAGTAGTACTTCAATTCATCAACCCGATTCTGGATTGCATTCTCCACGCTGAAGGAGTCAGTTGATCCCCTCCAGATATTTTCACCTACTGTTCTGAATGAAGGATGCAGCTTGTATGGTATTTGCAGTGAGGGATTATGGCTGAAGATACATTTACTTGGCCAGTCCTGAGCAATTTTTGCTAAAGTGTCATCCCAAGTCTGCATAGGGAAGGAGAACATGAAGATTGGAGCTGAGCTACAGATGGTGAAGCTGGGGCAGAAATGCGGGTTATTTATTGTTTCTTCATGGCATTAAGTCTTACAGGCAAGAAAACAATTACAGCTCTTATAATTAGAGGAACAATTATTGCAGCAATTATCCATATATATCAGTATATATTGCAGAAATCAAAGTACACATAAAAATTTATAAATTTCACATTACAGTGAGCAGTGCAACATGAAACAATTTTAAATAGATCATATTTCTTAACGCCTCACCATGTACCGTACATCATGTTGCTTGCCGGAGGGCTCACTCTGGAGCGATGGTAATTGTGGGTCCTGACACACAATTCACTGAAGTTTGGATCGGAGATGTTGAGTTTCTGTTGATCGGTTAATGGTTGCGCGTTCATCCTGGAAGTTATGACTGCTGTCCAAATTACCAGACACAGCGAATTGACCCCCATTGCGTACAATCACGTTCCAAAGCCTTTGACTCCTTATCAGATATCTTCTTTCTGCATCAGCTTTCTCAGCTGCATTCAGGAACTATTACAAGAGTTGCAGCTGATTGCATTTGTGAAACAGGAAGAAAAGGCTTGCAATTTTAACCGAAAAGATGAGGTTTGCAAGTCATCATGGTTTCATTCATTTTTGTGTACCTGCACAGGTAGTTCCAGGTGCCTAATAACAGGGCTGTATTAATGCATTTTAATGTTTTATTAAACATCTTAAAATAACCTGTGCCTTTTTACTTATAAATAATGAAACACAGATGCCTGTCTGTTTATGGTTTCTAAGGTGGACCCATCCATCCATTCATCCATCCACCGCTTGTCCTATTCCGGGTTACGGGGGGGTGCAGACCCACTGCAGGACACACTCACCTGCTGTACCCTGCTCACCTATAATTTGGTAACTCCAATTAACTTTAGCACGTTTATGGACTGTAGGAGGAACCGGATGCATCCATCCCAGGGATATAAGTATCCCGGTTGTCTGTTCAGAATTAACACTATACTGTAAGCATAGGCAACTTTACCCAGCATTCAGGGGGTGCATTCTACTACAAAATAGTCAAGTCCAACAGAGTAGAGCAGTAGTAGTTACAATGACTTAAAAATAAGGCATTAACTTATTGTTTGGTATTTTACGAGTTTTATTGAATGACTGTTTGTTTTTTTTAATATATATAAGACAGTTGTCTGAGTTCTAATTCTTTATCAAGAATTTGGATGGATATTTCTGTTCCAGGAAAATGTGTATTTCCTTTATTTTTGTATTCAGCTATGCCCGTTCTCTGAAAACCAGAGATCCACTGTAAGCTCTAGATTATCCACTTGATTCCTGTCACCCTACCTGGTTAAAATGGTTACTAATTAAGGATGAATATTGATTATGCTTTATAGCTCACAGAGCCATTATACTTCAAAATGAACGCTTTAAGAAGGTGCCAACCTTAAATTTTGATCTGTTGAACAGAATTTTCAGTGTTGGTGGTCTGTGATGTGTGTTACCCAGAATACTTGGATGTTGGAGAGACGTGTCAGTTACATTTATATAGCGCTTTTTAAAACACCCAAAGCACTTTACAGTGGGAACCAATGGGAAGCCACCCATCAACACTGTACAGCACCCACCTGGATCAAAAGACAGCTGCTATTCTGCATCATTATGCTCACCGTACAGTAGCTAAGATGGTGAAGGGGCAGGAGAGAATTCACCAGTTAGATATAGAGGATGATTAGGAGGCCAGATTTGATAGGGCCACAGTGGGGAATTCTGGCCAGGATATCGGGATACGACCCCTACTCCTTCAAAAAATGCCCAGGCATCTTTTATGACCTGAGAGAGTCAGGACCTCGGTTTTACGTCTCATCTGAAGGACGGCACCATTTGTACAGCACAGTGTCCTTATCATGCACTGGGACACTGGGATCCACACTGACCACAGGATGGGTTAACCTGCTGGCCACACCAACACCTCTTCCAGCAGGAATCCAGCTTTCCCAGTTGGTCTCCCAACAAAGTGGTTTAATTAAATTTTCACGTTTTCCTCTTGTTTAAATGGTTTCCGAGTTTACTTGCTTGTATCCAGCTAGTTCCTCCTAACAGTAAAAGGCACCTCTTTGGATTTGAACCAGCATGATTCAGGTTAAAAAAACATTATTAATCACCGCAGTGCCATGTGATCAAAACACCAGAATCTCCCTTTTTAATGACCCTGATGGCATCTTACCTATAGTTTTAAAAGAGATGAGGGATATTATTTGTCAACCTTTAACTTTACTATTTTAGAAATCCTTATCTGCTGGTTTGGTACCTTCTACTTGGATGCATGCTAATATAATGCTCATATTAAAAAAAAGGGGATAGAAGTAATCCAGCAAAATATAGGCCAAGTAATTTAACTTGCATAACTGAAAAAGTAATGGAAGCTGTAATCCAAGTCAAAATGGTAGATTACCTGAATTCGAAAAGCATTCTGAGGGATAGCAAACATGGATTTAGGATAGGTAGATCCTGTTTAACTAATCTACTTGAGTTCTTTGAGGGAAGCTACGAGGGAAATTGCTGTAGACATTTTTCTGTAAATGTGAAGGTTTATTGAAAAATGCTAAGTAAAACGCACTATTGCACCACAACTTTGCATGTTAGGCCCAGTATATTTGTCTGGAAATATGTTCCAAAATGAGTTTATGGGAAAATAACTGGATGCACAATTTATTAAGGGCAATTATTTAAATTTTCTATCAAAGAGTGCTTCTCTGTTTTTGCTGTGAGTGTTACTACTGAGGGGCAAAACAAATATTTAAATGCTAGCTTCTGCGAAATACAGTTTGTTCATTTAAATGTTGTTCCTGCAAAAACCACAGTTCTGTCGCTCAGCTACCTTTTTTGGTATTTCCAAAGAAACCCTTCACATTTAACTGTCTTACAAAGATAATATACATAATACATTTTTCCCCCAGCAAAAATTTTATCTGGGGTGTGTAGAAATTCATAATGTAATAACGGTATGTATTGCAATAACTGCACTTAATGTAATAAAATAATGCAATGTCATTAAATAATATTTTGCCAATAATATATAAAGTAGTTCCTGCATTATGAAAACACGATGTAATAGGTTACTTCATTATGTGCAAGAATGATTACATTATGAACTAACTGGAAACCTTCTTGTTAAAAATGTAATAAATTGACACATATAATACTTAATTAAAATTGAAGGCTTTACCCACACACACAGAGTTGTAACATTCAGGTCCAGAAACTACAAACTACAAAAGATGAAGGTTTTGTTTCAAGTAAGCAGTATAAAGAGGCCCAGTCACATCCATCCATATGTCCATTCATCCATCTATGTAGCTTTCTGTCTGTCGGTCTGTCCTCCACATGTAATAAAACTGTTTTTTTTTTTTTTTTTTTTTTTTTTTTTGACGTTGTAGGGACCATTTTTCAGGTCCCCACAAAGATCTGTGAATGCAATCAAAAAAGTAAAAATGACAAATATGTATTTTAGTTTGTTTGGTTACTCATGGTTAAGGTGAGGGCTGGGTGTGGGTAAAGATTGTCATGTTGATGATGTCATGATTAGCGTTTTCCCCACAGAAATGAATGGAGAGTCCCCACAAAGGCATAGTTACAAACTTGTGTATGTGTAGGTGGGTGTGTGTGTGGTTTTATTTGCCTAATCAATATCAATATATTCAAGGGTTGAATAACTGCACTCCATCAATGTCACCAGTCAAATATGGAGTACCACAGGGCTCAGCTCTTGGTCCTTTATTTTTTTTCCTCTACATGCTGCCGTTAGGTAACATAGTGAGAAAACATGTGAATTACCACTCCTGTGCTGACATATGCATTTCAATGACACCTCATATATTGTCACTTTAGCTAATTGCTTTAATAAGGTAAAGACTTGGATGACTTCTATGTGTGTGTGTGTGTGTCTGTCTGTTTTGCACTGTGTTTGCGGCAGCTGTTCTGCTATGGTTGTTCTTGTTGCTGAGCTGCTCCCTGCTTTAGTTTTTGTCATTTATCTACTTTGTTTCGACCCCTTGTGGTCCTTTTGCTTCTTGTGTTTTTTTTTTTAGTTGTTTGTTGGAGCCACAACGTCTCTTGCTTCACCTTGCCCATGCATAACTGACTGAGTGACTCAACCTGACGAGGCCACGGCTCCATCAGGACCCCTCTTACACTGGGATTTGCATCTCTTGCACCCTCACCTGACCCAACAGCCAAGTCTCCATAGCCCTGCCCAGCCTGGAACCCACACTTCTGGCCTTGATGGGGCTGCTCAGCCCAAATTCCCCAGCACCCATCCAGTGTCTGTGGTTGCCTGTTAGCCGGCCTCTGCCCAGGGCTCGTCTGTGTCCCTAAGGAGCCACCGGGGGCATGGATGTCATTGGTGCTCCCCAGACCCACTGCCAGCAACCATTCCCAGTGCCCATGGGCCCTCGGATTTCCCATGGGCCCTTGGATTTCCCATGGGCTTGTGATGCCCACTCTGGACATTCCTGTCCCATCCACGTCGGCTACTGTTGTGCTGCTCAGCCCAGCTGATCATCCTTCCAGGCCTGTGACAGTCCACTCTCACCAGCCTTTCATCTTTCATCAGACCCCGAGTATCCTGTCAATGGTTTTGCCCTATGCGTCCCAAGTTCATTCCCTTGTTTTTGCTCCTTTGCCTCCTGGTCCTGTTCCCTTCAGTCCTCCCTTGAACCTCCTTACTCAGCCGTGGTCCCCATATCATTTCCCAGATCTTGTCCATCCAGCTTCTTCATGTGCCTAGGCTGGTTTTAAAATTTCTCTACACCAAACTCACCCAACCATCTCTTCATGAACCTTGCTTTGCACCCCTCCATCCGATGCTTGCCATGCACTTGGTGATGTGAAGCTTGCATGCAGCTGCTTAGCCATGGAAGCCCATTCCATATTGCTCCCGGTACACAGTTTTTGTGCCAGAGGAAGTCTGGAACCCTGCTGTTACTGAATCAACAGAGCATTGGCAACTTTTACGCACTATGCTCCTCAGAACTTGGTGACCCCACTCTGTTACTTGTTTTGCCACTTTCTGGCTGAGTTTTTCATTGTTCCTAAATGCTTCCACGTTCTAATAATACCACTCACAGTTGACAGTGGAATATCTAGCAGGGAAGAAGTTCCACGAACTGATGTATAGCAAAGGTGGCATCCTATGACAGCACCACGCTTGAATTCGAGTTCTTAAGAACAACCCATTCTTTCACAAATGTTTGTAAAACTGATTGCGTAGCTAGGTGCTTGATTTTATACACCTGTGGCAATGGGTCTGAATGAAGCACCTGAATTCAATGATTAAGAGGTGTGCCAATACTTTTGTCCATATAGTGTATAATTTACCATTGTATTGACTTAAGTTTGTTGTATCTATTACCAAATTAAACTCTATAATAGACACCATGACAATAAATATATGGTATAAGGTAACCTGAAGCACCCAGCTGAAGATTATTAATTGACCATGTAAGTCTGCATAGGCTGCCTTCCTTCTGTGTTTGCTAGTTGAAACTGTAGCACAGGGGTCTCCAACTCCGGTCCTGGAAAGCTACTGTCCAGTAGGTTTTCTGTCCCACTTGGCTTCTGATGAGCCACATCTATTCCTGGTTTTTACCTGAGAACAGGTGTGGCTCATCAGAAGCCAGGTATGATAGAAAACCTACTGGATAGTAGCTCTCCAGGACCGGAGTTGGAGACCCTGCTGTAGCATATATTTCCAATCTGTAGTGTTAATCTTATTTGTACTTGATTGTTTAACATAAGACGTTAAAATTAAACCTGCTATTCAAGGCTGTCCATACAAGTAAGCTTTTTAGGAAGACTGTTACCTTATGGGTTCCAGGAGAGGAATGAAATGGGTAGGTATTTGATGTTGGACGGAAGTTGTATTTACAGAACCACTAGAGGTTAGCCTTGCTTGATTCATCTTTGGCTGTGGTTTGTGATGCGTGTTACATGGAATAGCCGGATGTTAGAGAGACTTGTCAGTCTTCATCAATGTTAAATTAAATTTTGAAGTTTTCCTCTTGTTTACCTGGTTTCTCATTTTACCTCTTGGTATCCAACCAGTTGTTCCTTACAGTAACAGGCACCTCTTTGGATATGAAACAGTAGTACTCAGCTAATGAAACGATATTAATCACCATGTCGCCATGTGATCAAAACAATGGAATCTCCCTTTATAATGAAACTTCACTCTATGCTTATGGCCATTGTGAGAGTGTTGGAGACTTTCTACAAATGAGATGTGACAGGTTTATTGAAAAATGCTGCATAAAATGGACTATTGCATCACAACTTTGTAAGTTATTCCCAGTTTATTTGTGTTTCAAAGCTAGCTCCTATAAAATATAGTTTATGTAAATAAAGCTCCTGCAAAAACCAGTTTCCACCACTAGCTGGACTTCCTTTTTTCATATTTCCAAAGAAAACCATAACATTTAGCTGTCTTAGAAAAAACATTAATGTAACACATTTTGGGGGGATGGTCATATTTACGTGCCTGCAGTGCACACTAGCACCACATATTACGCCAGAAGTCAAGGTGATGCATGACCAAGCACAATGACAAACACAGGGCTGATATTGCAGTGGCAGCAACTTAACACAGCCAACCTAACACTGCGGTTAACAGGCTTGCTTTAACCGGCATGCTGATGAAAATGTGAGATCTATGGGGGGTGGAGTAACTCTTTTCTATGCTGTAAAATGCTAACATGCATATAATTTTCCATTGTATTGAGTCAAGTTTTATGTCTTAAGCTATATCCTCCCGAGACCCAAGGAAAAAAGGTGTCCTTCAGTTTTAGGTTAATTGTGATTTTCTATGTCTTTGGAGGAAATAAGACATCTTTTTTCAAATTTATTTTTGTTTTTAATTTCACAGCATGTCCCCTTTAGTGTACAATAGGAATAAATATGTTTCCTTACATCAGTGAAAAGATATATGCAAAAACAAAATGTCCACTGCAATGGACATAAATGAATGGGTGGGGTCTCAGGAGGATATTCATAAACTTACTTTGCAAAATGCTCCCCATTTCCTTCCTCTACAAATGCTGGTATTTGCAGGTGGGTCAGAGCAACAAACAACACATTTCCCTGAGTTACTGCAGCTCCATGCAACCGAGCTGGACTTGAAGTCTCCCTAATGGAAGGTAGATTCTCCAAGGACAAGTTCTTGGATGCTGACTAGGCACGGGTTGATTTTCATGTCACCTAGGCACTGGCAAACAACATCTCTATCATTCATATACAAACAGATTGGGGTAGAACTTCTGCACACCTAACACGCCCAGCACCGTGAAGAGGAGGAGCAGGGGCCTGCAGGCCAGCACAGAGACACAGTACGGGCTACATATTTTGTTTGAAGTCTGGTCCGAGTCGGACGCCCAGTGGTATTCTGGAAGCACAGGGGTTGCACACATGAATGAGCCATTCAAACACCTACACAATCTCTTAATTTGAGAATGTCTAAGACCCCACTTACCTTTCAAGTTGACCTCTTTGGGGTCATCTGTCAAGAAATACCAGCAGATTTAAAAAATGTCTCTATCATCCATCCATCCATCCATCCATCCATCCATCCAAACTAAACTAAACTAAACTAAACTTCCAAGTTCTTATCCAGTACAGGTCGCAGTGGACCTGCAGCCTATCCAAGGAAGCTCAGAGTGGAGGAGCACCCTGGACAGGATGCCAGGCATTCACAGGGTGCAGACACATTCACTAACACAATCATATAAAGTAGGAAATTTATAGACACCCAACCGAAAAACAACTAAAAAGTCTGAGATTGGCATTAGAGCTACTGGTCATCATTGAGGAACCGTCTCAGAATAGGATAATGATGCATGATCCTATTAGCAGCGAATCAAGAAACACTTACAGCACAAATTGCTCCAGCACTTATTCCCAGGACATGCAGAGCAGGGAGTTCCTTGCTGATATGGGTGACGTCCCACTATGTTTCCCCTAATCAGAGAAAGTTATTCTGTAGCCACGCCTGTCAATTGCTTTGGCGCATTTCATGAAACATACTTAACATTATGAAGATTATAAGACCATTTTTCAAAACAATTCATGCATATAACACAACACTATGATTCAGCTGCAAAAAGCCTGTAACTTACCCAAAACAATTAACTCATGTTTTAAAAGCTAATAATTCCACTAATCAATTAGTCAGTGTCACTAAAATTAAAAGTAAAATCAGCATTAACCATGAGCGTCAAAATACTTAGATATATTGTCAGTATGTCAGTGTAAATCTGCTCCTGAGCTCCACAATGCTGAATAATAGTTGGGTCCCACTTTCCCTTTGTCACTGACCAATCATTTTTCATTAGCAAATTGATACTTATTCATATCAAAGACACCCGGTTTAACAAAGTGAGTCTCTACATCACTGTATGTAAAGTTCACTGGCAAGAGGAAGCACTCGCATGCACATGTAACTTCTTCAGATCTTAAGACACAGTAGAATAGCAAACAAAAAATAATAAAATGGCAGTACAAGATTAAGCAAAATGACAACAAAATCACTATGTGTGAGAACAAGAAAACACAATAATACCATATCACTGCAATTTATGGAATATTATTTTTTAAATAATTTTGAAAGCTTGGTTTATCACCTGGTGCGGAACATCATGATCTCATATATATATATATATCGGTTTGGTGGAAAATTATTACAGTGGGAAACTACATGATCTATTTTAATTAAGAAGACTAAAGCTACTGAGAAATGTGTCGAATGATGCCAATTGTACAAAACCATTTGCATGTGTGTAGTAAAAAATTTTGAAATTTCTGTGAAGCAATGAGAAATTATGTGACATTATGGTGTGGGGATTACACTTGCTGTTTTGCAAACAGTAATTGTCATTTGAGAAATGCTCCAAAGCAATTGAGAAATGTGTTGGAAGCATAAGCACAGCTCTCTATTCTAACATATGGGGGG
>JAODLC010000065.1:26131399-26170385 GCA_026781145.1 Hippopotamyrus pictus | reverse complement strand
GTCAGAAGGAGCTTGATGAAATTATGAGATGTTTGTAATTTTCCAATTTATGCAAAACAGTAGCATTATGTATAGCAACTGTATACCCCATTTCCCATAGATTTTCTATGAAATGGTGTTTGGAGGGCACATAATATTCACCATTAAGTGATATCAGTAATTAGATTTGTCAGTGGATCTGAAACGGAACCTTAACAATGTATTCATAAAGGCATCAGCCGACACACCGGGAATATTCCAGTCTGGTCGCATCGCAGACAAAAGCAACAATCTTTACAACCATACTCTTAAGTTATATGACGTCGATCGGATAAATTTTGCGATAAATGACACTTTTATCGTTTTTACCATTTGCAGACTTGTAATCATTATGATTATAGGGAATGACTACAACTTTACTGTTTAAACTCACCTGCTACTGGAACTATAAAACAGACTAAAACGCACTGACAGTTCGCCTTCCAGGCAGGTATTTGCGGTTATCAGCAGCACTCGTCTGAAATTTAGCCCAGCTCCACTATGCTATTTTCACTGACTATTTACTTTTATGTCTTTTAAGATCTAAGAAGACCCTTCGCTGCTTATGAATCCATTTTTCTATCGAAAAACGTGCTTTTTTTTGGAGATCGGTGAACCGCAGCATAGTGTGAGACCATAAGTGCGCCAGACGCGCATCAGCTGAGTAAATCGCAGGTAGCGCAGGTTTCCGACTCATATCGTACCACATTTCTCCGTGACCCACTGGCGGTGAGACATCTCATGCCCTCAGTATTCGCCTCTGTCCTTCAGATTGACTGAAATAAGCCTGTTCAGGGCAGACGGCAAACAAACCACGTCCCACCGGGTAGTATATCCTACTTATGCGTAACACCAGGAAAACTTATCTATTTAGCCACTACTACTACGCGATCCAAATTCCCGTTCGCATCTTTAGGATATAAGCTAACTGGGGAGCTAAGGTGGATTTGTCTGATGTTTTTCAATACATTTTTTTCGGTGTGGGTTAATAAACCAGCCGGATATCGGTATTATAAGATGAAATACCCTCCATTTCACGAAGTCGCAAAAAAGCGCAAAGCCAGACCGTCTCAGGGAAGCCCCGATTATGGGATTACACGTTATAACAATGGTGTAATTATGAGGTTTATAACAGAGTTCCGTGTCCGTGCCGTGCGTGTCCCTGTAGTTAAACGTAGGAGCTGAACGGGATTTATTTGGTGCTGAAAGAACAGCTCCGCCAGATCCTCCGGGACTGAACTGGTTGTCTGCCCAAATGTCAACAAGACAGACGTATTGGAATGTAAAAAGGGTGGCTTCAAATCTGAAAAACGAATGCAAATGTAAAATGCAAAACAAAACCAGGCTTTTAGATTAACATTCTATTTGGTGCTTTGCCTGTTGCGAACGCGCTAAACGCGTAATTTAATGCATTGCATTGGGGTACAGAAAATAAAAACTTGAAATATAAAATAAAAAAACAATGTGTAGGAAGAATTCTGTTGCGAATATTACGAAGCACCGGAATCAACAGCGCAAACCGGTAAGTAGCCTAATTGAGGGATTTTTCCTTGACGCCGTTTTAAGTAAATAATAATTTTTTTAAAAAAAAACTGTCGCGTAAGGAAAGCGTTTAAATTAGGATAGTATTTTTATATCTGCGGTGGGTAAAATAAGACGGGATAAACAGATCAAGTTAGCAGATGAATAATCAGAAGGGCTGTTTGTGTTATTCAATTCGACTTCACCTGCCAGAATGGGAAACAGGAACCACAGAGACAGACTCATAAAGGCTACCAGCAACTGCACGCACGTCAATAGCTACTGCCTGATACCACTGGCACAAGGGCAAATCGAAGGAGGTCCGACTAGCAGCAAACGATTTCTGTTATGAAATTACAGAGCCGTATGCAATCGCATTTAAAAAAACAAACCTGGTGCATGCAGAACATTTACAAGGGATACCTTCGTTGGTTTCTTGGGCGGATAATCTTTCCTGGCTACTGTAGGTGGGCATTCTGATGTTACTTCGAAAACAAAATATTCGATACTTTTTTTTAAAAAAAAAAGTCTTAATCGAGTCATGTCTTATCCAGAGCGATGGGCAAGATCGACGACAATGAGAGGATAATCCTCAACGTGGGGGGAACCCGGCACGAGACGTACCGGAACACGCTGAGGACGCTGCCCGGCACGCGCCTTGCCCTGCTCGCCTGCGGCTCCGACGGGGATTCCGCGCCCGCGCGCCTGCAACAAGTATCCGGCTTCATTGAGTTCAACCCGAAGAGCAACGAGTATTTCTTCGACCGGCACCCCGGGGTTTTCGCCTACGTGCTCAACTACTACAGGACTGGGAAGCTCCACTGCCCGGCCGACGTCTGCGGTCCCCTCTTCGAGGAAGAGTTATCCTTCTGGGGTATAGATGAGACCGACGTGGAGCCGTGCTGCTGGATGACCTACCGGCAGCACAGGGACGCCGAGGAGGCGCTCGACGTGTTTGATATTAACGTGGAGAACTGCGACGGAGAAGAAGACGAGCTGGGCATTGAGGACGTTGAGACGGGCGAAGGCAGCTTGGGTCGCTGGAAAAAGTGGCAGCCGGTGATTTGGAATTTGTTTGAAGATCCTTATTCTTCCAGGGCTGCGAGGGTAAGGAGCCACACCGCCGTGTCCCTGGGGCTGCAGCGCACACGCGTTCGGATCACAAGTTTTTGCATTCCGCATTATAACAAAAACTACATGTGTAAAAACCATGCATATGAATAAGAAACATTCAGTGCACCAATGAATCAGAGTCATTCATTATTTAGTACGAACCCAAGAGCGTGCACTGGGGTACACGTGTGCAAAATGCATCGGAAGGAACTGACAGCCACGGGTTGTATAGATGTTTAAACAACAGACGAACGCTAAATGAGTCGCGCAGTTTAGGATTAACCCGACAAGTGTGTGATCGTGACCTGCCACCACAACGTGTCCTTAGTTTGCTTTAAGTTGTCCGGATACAGGTGTGTGTCACTCACGGTATCGCCGAGGGGAAAGCAATCGTGTATTTTCCAGTGGCACAACAGTACGCCCGCAAACGTGCGACAATCAATGGATGATTTTCAGATCCTGAATCTGAGACATCAATGTTTCTATAAATAGAGGCTTACAGAAACTCAAACAGAGGTTGTTATGGAAACCGGTATTTGGGGGAAGGCGGGGGGGGGGAGTTCAAATAGAAAAGGTGGCATATCGATATACTCGATATCTAAAGAATGATAAATACTCATTCAAACATCATACAGTGTTTCCGTAATGTGTGCCAAAACACCCGTTTCGTCTTTAGGTTAACAATTTTTAAGTCCCGCTTGGAAGATTCCAAACCTGTGTAAAGTCTACAGGTAACATTGTTAAATGAAATGTTAATTATTAATTATTATTAAGACTTAAGGATTGCCCGATGGGAACTTCTCTTGTGACCTTGAAGTGACTTTCACGTAGGCTCTGTAGTCAACTCTTGTGTGTAGACGTACTAGGAGGATGTGTTCGCTAGCAAAATCAATAACGATTTATATCTGACACTGGCACCAGCATAATGCTGTTAATTTGTTAATATAGGCGCCATGCAATTGACACAAGCCTTCAGTACTGCCCCTGTTTCATGACACTGATTAGCACTATGCTGTTGCATAATTTCATGTACATTTCATGTAACGGCAAAATGAATGTATGGCCAGTGAGAATAAAATGTCTTCATCCGCAGTGAGCAGATCACCAGACAGCAATAGCTGTGATGCTGAGGTTCCTCTCTTATTTCATGACATGCCACTTGGTGCTGTTGTATTTATATACTCTGTACATGAACTCCTGTCCCAAAGGGGGAGGGACTGTAAAATCTTCTTACTGGAAATCCAGCACATTGCTGATGTGAGTTCAGCTCAAGACATCGTTGATTAGGTGGTTATTGTGGCATTGCTGAGCTGGCTTTCTCCGGTAATTTTTGGTGTAAATTCATGCCTTCCCATAAGCAACTAGGACTTACAGAAATGAGAGATGATTTCCATGTCTTGTCCATAACACGGCAGAGTAGTGGCTCTGAGGCAAGGGATCTGTGCCACCAATCGGAAGGTTGCTGGCTTGAATCCTGAGAATGCCAGCAGTGATTCTCCTCTGTTGGGCCCTTGAGCAAGGCCCTTAACCTGCAATTGCTTCATCCTGGGTATGACGTTAATCTACATCCAGCCCTATATGAAGGTCCTGCAACTTACAGGGAAATCTGAGGGTTGGTGACAGGATTGGCACTCCAGCCACCGGGAAAAAAAAATCACACTGGTCCAAGTGTGTTGGGACTAGTTACTGGACTAGTGTGGTGCTGAGGTATCACCCGCCACATGGCTGCACTCAGGTTCTCATCCCTGAGGTGGTTTATCGTGTGGTGGGTGTGGCAAAGTGCTGTAATCAGTGCCTGCCCCTTACCTCTCTCTCCTCAGTACCAGGTTATTTCATGTTTAGCTGATGTGGCTTTGAGGAACATCTTTGGGCTGGGGCTGGTTCTCCATGATAGTCCATGATGGATTATTGTCTGATGAGGGATGAGCAGGGAGAACAATAAGACTTACCTTCCATCTGCTCTAAATTAATGGAGTTTGAGGGAGAAGTTATGGGATCATGCTGTAGTTCATGTCGTTTATAACTGACTGAAGTGCCAGTCTAGTTACTGCCGGTTTTGTTGTGCTGTACTTTAGATTCCGAATCCACCTTATTTTGGTGCACTCTTCTGTGCCTCTGAGATCACCCGTTATTCTAGGCATCTTTGCCAGGACAAGACACAGCAAATGTGAACCCCTGCTGTCAGGGCATTAAGGTGGAAGAAGCTGATGTTTCATATTTGGAAACAGGAAATCAGTTTTTTTTTTTCTTTGAAATACATCAGTACTTCAGTACTAAGTTTGTTTTTACTTCCTTCAGTGTTTTTTTTTTTTTAATTTATTTTTGTTGTTGATTGTTCCAAGGAGGTCAAAGTTGTCGACGACCTCCCCCTCTTCCCCATTAATACTACATCCTAGGGTCACAACCTTTGTTTTCGTTTTGCAGAGGAACTGCATACATTTTCTCATTAATGTTTTTATTGTGTAACACCAGTTAAGTTCAGAAGCACCAATACTCCTGAGTAAAATTGTTAATTTTTAAAATGCCTGATCTGAGACATTATGCCAGCCTCTAACACAGTTTAAGCCTTCAAATGTTACAGAGAGTAACCTGCTCCTTCTCATGGATGTGTCTGTTCCACTCCCTTTCTCACATGCATGCCCTCTTTGCATTTTCATTGTACAGTCTCTTCCACTGTCTAAATCAGAGCATGATTTAATATCACTCATGTTTTGGTCATTTCCCTGGACGTCAGTTTTAGGGTTGTATTTTGGGAAGTATTTATAATGGAAGTAATTTTAAGAGCCTTAAACTGTGGATAAATATGTCACACAGTTTTATATGACCTCAAAGTATCTTTCTTTTCCTTGAAGACACAGAAGCTCAGTTGTCTGTGTTGCTTTTATGGGGGGAGGCATTGTGAATTACAGCACGTACACAGATCTGGTTTTCTGCTACTTGACATTTGCACGTGTTTTTCCATATTTATGCCCATGTTTCCTCTCATAGTACAAAGATACAATTCAGTTGAATCAGTGATTAAATTAAAATGTACGGTGGATTTTGCGCTTTGCCTCTCAGTGTTATGGCAGGGCATGACAGAGGAGGAGACGAACCATTTAGCAGTTCTGACAAGACAGGGTTTTATAAACAAAGCAGAACATCAAAGGAGAACCTGAAAACAAAGGGACCACTAGGAGCCACAACTAAACCAAGGTAGGGAACCACACCAAAAACAATAATACAAACTGTAACTAAGAAGCTCACAGCAATACAGGGAAACAGCCAAAATGAATCACTGAGGAGCAGAATAAGAACAGACACTTAAATACACTACTAACAAGGCACGATGAAGGACAGGTGAGAACCATAACCAAATCAACCAATCACTACGGGCGCAGGGCAACAAGGAACAGGTGCAGTTAATTACAGTTAACAAACACTAGTGACTAGGAAACTAACAAATCAACACTAGAAGAAATCAAGGAATACAAGTAAAACAGAACATAAAAAATAACATAAATCATAAATCTTCTTTATCATTACCCTAAACAAGACATAACATAACCAAACAGACAACAGGGGATTAAAAAAAGCAAAATATAACAAAAAGATGAAGCAGGCCTCAAGCCAGCCTCAAACTTATGACAGGTGGTGGAGCAGCCACAGAGTCGTACGCTCGATCCATTGAGGTATGTGGCGGCCCGAGGAGCAGTGAGACACACTAGGGGAGCAGCCACAGAGTCGCACGCTCGATCCATTGAAGTATGTGGCGGCCCGAGGAGCAGTGAGACACACTAGGGGAGCAGATGGGATGGCCAGCAGTTAAGGAGGGAAAAGACACATGGGACAGGGCCAGATGGGCACCGACTCTGACAGTGAGGTGCTTCATATCCCATTGCCCATAGCTGATGTTAACTGCAGTCCTGGAAAACAGATTGATGGATGGATGGATGGATGGATGAATGAATGGATGGGCAACTGAGGAGAAGTATATTAGTATTCCTAAATTTCCTTCTGGATAAATAAAGTATCTCTATCTATACACAGTATATCATGAAGTGTTGATCAGGTTTTGAAGAAACCTCCATCACACGTTTTATGGAACAACGTAAACGTTCTATCCACAGCTGCTGTCCGAAGTTCCTCAGGAGTGATCCAGCTTGCATGAGACCACCGTCCCTTCTGACCCCTTCACTTTTCTTTAATGCATCTGAAATGATGCATCACCCGTCTTTTATATTGAGAATTCAGTTTTGACAGTTCGGTGTTGCCTTTCCGCACGCATACTTATTACAGACTTCTGACCTCAAGTGTAGTCATTGAATACTGCTTGAAAGCATCTGCACATTCCAAGATGCTACCTCGGCAGGATGTGCTTGTTGTCATGGCAACAGGTGGTTCATGCCCTTCTGTTTTCATTGAGAGCCAGCCAATCTGCTGTCTAACTAAATCACCGGAACTTATTGAACGTTATCTTGTAACATCCTTCCTATGTGTCTTTACATAGATATTAGCCTAGATGCATAATATGATGCATGTAGCTTAATGGAAATGTCTGTAGCTCTTTTTGGTATTTCACGTTTCTTTTTTACTCACATTGTGTAATATTTGGCTGAAACACATATGTAGCTATTCGGCTATAATTGGTTAAAACTGAAAGTGGAAACAAACCATTCCTTTAAAAGGTTATGCCAATCGATTCAAATGTTCTAGCAGCCACTTACGTGAACAAACCGAGGAACAGAATTAAGCTGTGAATACAATTTAATTTTCACAGCAACGTTACAGCCTTTGAAAGGTGGCGGGTCAACAATGCCTTGAATGCGAGGGAGGCCTCAGGGGTTTCTATGGTTCTAAATGTGTCTGGCACACCTGCTTTTTTTTGTCTTGCTGGGAATACCATGCGTCCCAGAGCCGTCGCATTAAGCATGCCGCACAAGACGCACCCTGTCCCAGAGACAAGAGTCTTACATATAAGGACATTTTGAACGTATGCCACATTCAATGAATAGAGGGGGCAAGCGTGGGCATTTTCAACCTTCCCATGTTCAGCTACTTTCCCTATTGTGTCATTGTACTTCCTGGTAACTGTAAGTTGACTATGTATTTCTTACACTTTATTTTACAGCTTTCTGAAGGAAGATTTCCACTCTGTTTTGCCAGTAATCTAGTAGATAGATTTTTTTTTCAGTCCCTGTAGTTTTAATTTAAGTAATAGGTTGCATTCCGTAAGCTGGTGGTTACTGAGCCCTTCAGTTTAAATGCTGTGATGTGGGTTTAATTTGTGTAGGTGCTGCAGAAGGTTATGGTAAAAAGCTCATCGCAGATTACACTTCCTGTCCTAAAATAATCACCGAGTACAGTAATGGCGGGAAAAACATTGTTGATCCTGCTGTTGACATCATAGGGTTTGTGGTGTTGAGCATGCTGTGCTGTTGCTTTAGGGGCGCTATGTTTTCTCTTGTTTTTCTGTTTCTTATGCTACCTAAACTTAAATAGAAAGATACGTTTATGTTTTCTCCAGAAATTCTTTGATATTTTCTCCTAAGATTTGGTAATTTCGGAATACAGTGCAATTACAGAGGATGTAGTATTATCTTTCATCCCAGAGGGTGAACCTGATTTGGTACACGTACTATTGAATGATACGTAATTTGATACAATGAAGGGTTGTGATTGTAGAAACTCTGAGAGCATTGTTGGCCTCCGGCAGAGAATCGTGGCCTTTCGTGGTCATTCCATGACCATCTGCAGCTGTGGGCCACTGTTGCATTCCCCGCAGGCCTGGATGAAAGCCGACGGCCGTTTTGCAGGCTTTGTGGAGCACGGGCGGGGCAATGGGGATGGGACCTAGAGAACAGGTCCCCCTGGGAGCCCTGCACGGTGTGCAAAGGGGGCTCGTGTGTCACCTGATCGTCTTTGTCTGTTGTGAATGTCGAAGGTGGAATCTATGCCTGGGAATGAGAGCGAATCATATTCTGCAGCTAGAACTGCAGTGGTCCTGAGCTGCTTTGCAGAACCAAGGCCAACCTGAAGAACAGTTAGCAGCACACAGTTTTCTCAGTTACATCCTCTACTTTCACATAATGAAAAGCCCCCAACGGATAAAGTTAGGTAATGAAAGTTAATGAAGTTTTTTTTTTATCCCTACACATCCCTAACCCTGACAAGGAAGGATCCATCCCCAACCAACTCCCCACTCCACGCCTTATTCCAGAAGCACATGGTTCTGTCTGCCAGCAGTCCTCGCTGTCTGGAAATCTAAAAGCATAAATAAATCCACAATCACACTACTAAAATAATTGGTAACATTTTAGTTAAAGGTCAGTTCCTTAACTGTTACTAATCATATAATAGTAAATTAGTAAATAAAAAGATTTATTACAATAAAATTTAGAAATGTATTACAAAGATATTTTACCCCTGTCTCATGAAGTTTTTACTAAAGCGATTGTAAATCACTTGCTACTAAAAAGCAGTGCAATAGTTTGAAATTAGCTATACCTAAGCCTTAAAGGTCTGCACTAAGCTATAAATAAACTGTTACTAATCATTTAATAATACATAAGTAAATAAAAAGATTCACTATCAAATTTAGAAATGTTTTAAAAAGATATTCTACTCTTGTCTCTGTATTTACTAAAGATTGTTCAAATGCTCAATTATTAAAACTCATTTAATGAGTATGCTTACTAACCCATTATTTTATATTTGCAAGTTATTTACAAGCTCTTCTGTAAACACCAGGAGCAAGATAAGACAGTAATACATTTCTGAATTTGTTTGTGAATGAATCTTTCAATCTATTAATATATTATCAAATAATTTGTAACAGTTAAGCAGCAGACCTTAAAGCTCAGTGATAGTAAATCGTTTAATTTATATTAGTTGTCCAAAAACTAAATATTGAACTATTAAATTGTACCATTATGAAATCCTTGCCCAAGTCAGTAGACAGACTGGGAGAGCATGGAGGGGTCAGAGGTCACTGTGAAGGGGTATGTGGTGCTCTCGATATCTTTGCAAGAGGATGAAGGTCCACTTCTGGACTTTGCTGTACGGCTGTGAGACATGGATGCTATCTGGTGACCTGAGATGAAGACCGGACTCCTTCGGTACTGTGTCTCTTCGGAGAATCCTTGGGTACCGCTGGTTTTACTTTGTGTCAAACGAGCGGATGCTAGAGGAGTCCCGAATGAGGCGCTTTACCTACGTTGTGAGGGAGCGTCAGTTACGGCACTACGGCCATGTGGCGTGTTTCCCTGAGGGTGATCCGGCTCACAGGATCCTCATCGCTGAGGACCCAAGCGGCTGGACCAGGCCAAGGGGACGCCAACGTAACACCTGGCTGATAGATTGTCATTCCCAGAGGGTGGCGCTGGACCTGTGTCGACCTGGGGAGTTGCTCACCGGGATCCTGAGGTGTTTCATCATGTGGTGGGTGCGACAATACACTGTACCAGTGCGTGCTCCCCCAACCTGACCTGACCTGCACAACTACATGTCCCCAATTGAAGTCTGCTGCTTCCTTGTGATCACAGATATTAAAATCAGTATCCTGGTGTACAATTGGATGAGTGGTCCAGTGTGGAGTAACCTTTATGGTCTAGACACACATAAAAGTTGTTATTGAGCTCCCTGTGGAGTAGTATAAATATATCATTGTGCCATTCAATATATTTACATATTTTATGGACAGTGTGGCTGTGCATTGTGGGGTATCATTGACCCACAGTTGTGACCCTGGAGAGCATGCCCATGACATTTTGGGGCCTTGTTCCGCTGGCCTAAATCTGACTCAGAACCCAGTGTGAACTCCTTAAGTTGGAAGCGATTGCAGAAAATAGTTTTGTTATGGTAAAGCTTTTGCGCGAAGGCGAAATTAAGCTCCTGTAAAGGTTACCGCCGTTCAGGAGACTCATTTATTATAGAAAACGTTCATAGAAAAAGGAAGAAATGAAGGCATTCAATCAAGTGGACTGAGATAATATCATGACAAACGTTCTAATGAATCTCCATATTATTTTTAGAGGAAATTTATATGACTTTGTAGTGTATCATTCATAATTCCGAGCTTCGACATTCCTGGGCTTCTGAGACATGTCGAAGTCTCATGGTATGGAGAGCTTCAAGGATCTGCACAGTCACAACAGCAAGAACCTAAAACCAAACATGGCCCAGTCTTTGATGTGTTTTCATTCCAACCCACATTTCATTCCGACCTGCCATATTCGTTATTAGCCTGCTAAGGACCATATAAGCCTGATTAAGGCAGGGTTGGAATGAAGATACTGTGGGGGGAGGAGCCAGGAACAGGACTGAGAACCGCCGCTCCCAGCTAGGTTCAGAGAATCCGGCTCTGACTTGAGTGCTGCGTTACTGAAGCACGTCATGAACGTAGTAAGTGGTTCTTGGCTCATGCTAAGCTAAACGTTACGTGCACGCTTAGCTAAGTGGGCTTTCAACGGAGCCCCAGTATGACGCTTGTGCTTATCCTCAGTCATGCTCGGGTCGATATGATGTCATCTAGCATTCTGGCACGCAGCACTTTAGTTGAATTTCCTTGACACGACCGTGTTTAGTCGACTCGCAAGGAGGAACTTTTTAGTGGAGGTGGCATGAACGATAACGTACATGACCGTGCAGCGCTTGCAATCTTTTACATTCCCCTATGGTTCTCAGCTTTCAGTGAAGAAATCAGACAGCACCTCGAGAAGATCAACTTTTTTTTTTCCCTGAGATAACCTTCAGGAATTGGGCAATTCCTCAAGAGGATTAAATTTTACTGCCGCATCCCAAAATATATCCGAGCTCTTCTTTGTGTAACATTATGAGGTCTGGGAGGTCAGTGGAAGAACTCCAGTGGAAGAGGGGAAGTCGCAGCTCCCCTGACTGTCACCAAAGCAGCCCGGGGTATCAGGTTCTCTCAGGTGCTGAATCAAACAAATTAAAGCAGCGGCTCTGACTGAAGTGCGTGTCATCGGCACCGAGCTGAGACGCTCACGCTCATGCGGCATTTTGAGTGATGGACCGGTATCAATGAAGATCACAGTCTACTGGGAGGAGGATGCTGAAATAACAGTCGCCGCTGGGGTCAGCAGTGCCCCGAAGTCCAGGGACACCCCCGCAATTAGCGCACAAGGAGAGTCCCTTCGTGTCATTGTTTAAACCGTAATGGGACGGCTCACTCCCATGGGGAACAACTCAGCAGATGTGCGAAGGGGAAGGGAGACACCGCTGCGGCTCACCCGGCTACTGACAGATGGCAGTACTGCTGTCTCAGAGTCTCATCTGGCCACCGATGGCATTTAATAAAACTCCAAAAATTTGCACCGGCCACTGCGGTGTAGCACAGAGAGGCTGCCGGTGATTTAGACTAGTTGACCGTTATTACTCACGGGGGACGTAACACACCGCGGACGAAACTGTTATGCGCCGCACATGGAATGCTCTTGCGATATGCTTTATCGTTCAAAGATAGGTGTTATTCTAGCTGTTGTCAGCACGCAACACCGGGATTAAATCAGGGGCTGGAGCTCAGCTTTGGCCCCAGTGTGTTGGTCTGGTTGGAGGGTCCCACACATGGCAAAAGAAACAGCTGGTTTTGAAGGTGCCTTGACTTATGCACCAGCGGTTGCTCCATTGCTGTGGTGGATACCTAGCATTGTTCTCATAGATTCTCATAGATTGCCCAAGCCGTGTCAGATACTATCTCTCCTGCGGGTTCTTCCACATTGACCAAACGCTTAGCTGACGAAAAGCAGAGATTTAGCCAGTGCCAAAGAAAGCAGGCCAGGAGACATCAAGAAGGGCCCTTGTCTCTCTCTGGCGTTGGTCTAATTGTCTGTGTCGGCCCAAAGGTTTACTCCTATGAGCACGTCGCACTGCGACCTGATCATGTCATCGACAGTGCGACTCTCAGGAGGGCTGGTGGCCAGGAGTCCTCATGCTTCGAGGAAGGCTGGCCTGTCAGTGAATACCACCTGGCAAATCCGATGCCGAAACGTGTCGTAGCTCTTGTCGTAAGAAATCGAAGAATTCTTAAAGTAGATTGCTTGCCAGTATTTATCTGCTTCAGGAAATGTAGTTGATTTGGATATAAACTTTGGATTGCTCATTATGTGACTTAATGTATTGCGATTTTGAAGAGTAAGGACAGCATATCTTGATGAATTGTGGATTGAGATGACTGTGATGTCAGCTCCTCCATCTTTCATTGTTTATATGGATTCTTTAGCCCGGTGCTCTGTGGCCACAGATTACTGATGCACTCACCCAGCCTCATGCCATGATGGAAGCAGGCCTGGGGCGTGCCATGTGTGAGGATTAGGGTTAGGGTTAGGGTCAGGGTCATGGTTGTCGTGAGTCCCGCAGGTCGTTTTGGGCCTTCATAGAAGAAGTAGCAGAAGAAATCTTAGAAAGAAGTTGACCTAAAAAAAATGTAATAGCTTCTTTCGATCACAACTTTTTTTGTGTGTATATTTGGGTTACTCGTAAAAAAAAATAAAAATAAATACTAGCTCCTTTACAAACCCTTGCTGTTTATCCATACTGATAGGATTCTTTGCCTGAAGCTTAAAAAAGGAGCAACAGAGATCAGATCAATTTTATCCTCAGACAGTGAATGATTAGTCAGCTTTCCAGGATTTGAAGGAAGTTTGTTTCAGCACGGCTAAAATGACTGACAATGCAACTTGTGGTATTTATGGTTCTGTCTTTTTTTAGAGGTGCGAGACCGATTGTGTGGTATCAGATGTGTACGGTAAAGGGCAGTCCCATGCTATGAGCAATCTGCATCCTCCGTTCGGGCTATTTACTGGATGAGAAAGGCCACAAGTTGATTTTCCATGGGAAAAATAATCACTGCCTTCACAAATCAGAGTCACACCAGGCTCCAGACCTACAGTATCAGGTATCGTGGCACAGAGGCCGGTGAAAGCAGTGTGTCAAAGCGGAGGCCCAGCTCAGGAGGTACATTAATGCTGATCAAAGGCCTTCGTTACAGGCTCGTTAACCCGGCCGAAATACTGACCCTGATTCCCGCCATGAGAGAAGGATACATGTGTGTTTGTAATCAGTGTCACCACAGCGCTGTTCGTTTGCATTAATCATCAATGGGGGGAGGTGCTCGGTGCGATGTTTTGATCATGTACAAATGGCTAAGTTACATGCGGCTAAATGTATTAATTGGCAGCTCATCTATGGCCCCTTGATCAGCTTTATTAGGACTCGTCCCCTTTTATTTTTCAAAAGCCAAATGTTGATGCCTGGGAAGACGTTGATGTTCATCCTCCGAATCTCACTGATATTCAATTCATTGTAAAATATTTGTAAAACCCCGCCTGCCACTTTCAGCGTCAGCTTTAGGTCGATTGTACTTCCACATGTCAGTCCAGTCTGGGGAAGGAGTCACATGATGCGTGTGAGCTTGAAGTGGTTCAGTTTAAAGTGATGGGATTTGTCGAGGCGATAAAGAAGCGCGTGTCCCTGCCTGATCATGGGCTCAGAACATTTGGCGATCGTGCCTATGCTGGCTACCTCATGCAGCCATACTGATAATTCAGTGTTTTGCCAGGAAGTGCCATTTCTGGATAGGGTGACAGTGAAACTGAGCTTGAGAATGTTCTTGGACTTGCCCTCGGTGTTCTTGGAAACCCGGAAGGAAGCGAACAGGTGACGCCTTGAGAATTCGTCCTCGGCATCTCTGAAACCAACCTTGTCACCTTGTCAGCGATCAGAGTCATGTGCGCTCAAGGGAATGGACTTCCATGGATGTTCTGACGGCCTGAGCCGTCACATTCTTCCCTGATTTATTTCTTTTGCACATGAGCAGCTGGACTGGAAGACGGCCTTTGGTCACCAGTCCCGGGTAGAACCGTCCACATCAGCAGCACCTCACCCAACGAGAGCTCATATACAAGCACGAGTCCTTCAGAAGCTCGAGGTTCGCCTGCAGAGCCATACCACCAAGCTAAATAATTCATCAGCGTGCAGATCATTATTTCTGGGCAGGCTGACCATGTGTGATGTAACGTGACCCATGTGCATTGATCAAGATGGTAAAAAACAAAGGACAGAGCAAAGCTCATCTTAGCAGTCATGCTCATATGTTTCTAGGCATACACAACAGAATATGAATTATCTGATAGATTTCCGCGTCAAGGTTTCTGAGTTTTTGCTGTCTTTCTTTTATATTTCACCTCTCCATGAGTCAAAATCCTAAACACCTATCTTGCCAAATCCACATACAAAAGCCTCGTTCTACTGCTTGAAGTATTGGAGGGTAATGTACTTAGAATTGGGCCTAACTGTCGAAGATGATGGCACATAGGCTCAAAAGGAAAACTTTGATCCCACTTTATCCAATCATCATATACTACTAGAAAATTGGGGCCTATTATTAGGGTCTGATCTCAATAAGCATTTAACTATGCAAGGCCTCATTCATCTACATAAGCGATGTTGTCCTCTATACTTTTCACCTCTATCTTCTATAATACTTTGGTATCTATAGTAATTTAAGATATGTTTATCAGAGGCGAAAAAGCAAATTCAGACTAAGACTTTGTTTCAGGCATCCATTTGAGAATAAAGAGCCAGTCACAGAGTATGCAACTGGTTGCTTCAAACACAATCTTGGTCTGGATTTGTATTTTCTGGACCTGAACTCTACACCTCATTTTAGAATGTTTTGTTTCATCAGGTTGTACTTAGTAGCTGATTTTGCGTATTTTATGCAGATTCTAACAAGAAGTATTTATCACATTGTTCACGGAGGGCCTCATTGCAAGAAGTTCACATTCCTATTTAGCTCTCCCGGCAGCTTGAGGTCGATCATAGCTGGCTTCGCCCAAAGCACATGGAAATATTCTGTATGTCATGTCATCATCGGTAAAATCCCCTTGGCATAGATTGGTACATCCTGACAGTTACAATGAGACGACTTACATGTGGGAATCCTTCACGTCACCTATGTCTTAGAACCAGTGCTATATCCTCCTGAGACCCAAGCAAAAAAGTGTCCTTCAATTTAGGTTATTTGTCTTTGGAGGAAATAAGACATCTTACAATTTAGATTTTTTCAAATTTATTTTTATTTTTAATTGCACAGCAAGTCCTCTTTAGTGTACAACAGGAAAAAATATGTTTCCTAACATCAGTGAAAAGATAGATGCAAAAATAAAATGTCCACTACAATGGACATAAATGAATGGTTGGGGTCTCAGGAGGATATGACTGAATTCTCTTTTTCTCTCTCACCCTAAAACACTCCAAGACCCTGGAACAGCACTTCATTGTTGTCCTTTTGGCCTTCACAACATGCCGACTCCAAAATGGCCATCTTTTGTTTTCGTTCCTTCCCCCTAAGTTTTGGCAAAACCATTTCCTCACTCGCACTCGCTTCTGTTTAGCATCCTACGCAGAGCACGGCTTACACACGCTCTCTGCTTTCCTTCACTCATGCTTATACCTCTTGCACCCCTCAAAAAATTCCTTCTTCCTCTCAGTTTTACTGACCATGATGAAATGTGACAAGTAGCTCCAAGGGGGAAAGAAATCTCCTCATTAATCGAGCAATTCAGGTGATTGATTTCGGATGTTTATTGGGGGGGAGTGGTCTTTTAGTCTGCTTTCAGGGTTTTTAGGGGAGAAATTGGCGTCCTCTTGAGTCACTGGAGAGGATGTTTGGGCAAAACTAGAGAGGATGTCCAAGGACAAAACAAGGACAGTGAGGGGTGCACTATGACTATCACAACAGTAACAGGAGACATCTGCAAGCTTTTGAACCTTAGCGTCTTCTTTCAAGTGCTTGGCAATGTTGATCCAATTTTTCATTTACTCATTATGTGAAGAATATAAAGAATAAATTATATGTTTTTAATACTCTTATTTACAGGAGTTTGTGTATGTCTGTTTATTAAAAATAATGAAGGTTCCAGCTTCTGTGTTTGCCTCACCATGATTTGTTCATGTGTTTTGAAACCATGGGACAATGGGAGTAATTAATAACTAATCAATAGTTGACTGACCAGAGTACCTCGGATGGCAGACATATCTGTGAGGAAAATGGTGGAGCACAGTGTAGATTTCTAGGGCTGGATGGCCCCGTCTGTAGAGAAGCCCCCCACCATCCCTGAAGCAGGGGCCTTATTTTGCCACTCTGGGTGGTGATGAATGACTGCAGCTCACCCCCCCCCCCACAATCTATCACCGGAGACTCTTTTAATAACCTCATAAATATGGAAATTCACTGATCATCCATATTCATTTCACAAATTGCGCTCAGCGCAAGAAAATAGGATAAATGATTCAAGCTCATCATTTACTATTCAACAGGTTACAGGAAGGCCTGTCCCTTCTGAAAAGACCAACCTGAAATGTTCTTGTGCGTATGAAGGTAGTATGAAATTCTTGAACCCAGGTGCTGAAAAATGTGTTTTAAAGGCTGACGTGGCCAGAGAATGTGTTTGGGTCACATTCACACCTGTGCAGTGAAGATTGGTAGCATTGACTGAGCGTGTAATAGAGATCAAGGAGTTTAATGGATGGGCTCCTATACACCAAGTCTAGTGTCTAATGTGAAACAGTGCAGAAAGACATAAAAGTCAGAGGCACATTGACACAGAGGTGTTGATGCAGAGATGGTTCATTTCTGCACTGTAAACTGGAGGGAACTGCATGAGGATCACATCTGTGGCTCCAGGGGAGCGATCAGAACAGCAGTGTAGTTCTTAGGCAGGGAAGCTCGAGAACACAGATGCAATTAATAATTCATTCCATGAATGAAATACCCACTCTGTGTAATCTTCGATTCTTTGATCCTGTGTGATGAACAAATATTTCTTCATAAGAACTGGATAATTTTACAAATTTATGCAGAAATGATATTTGTATAGGAGTGCAGTTCATACACATAAATTATCTATGTATTGTTATGGAAATGTAAGTAAAAACTTTGGAGCAAATCCCTAGTCCCTTTGAGCATTTCTGGGGGGGGCGGGGGGGTTACAAAAGCCCCAGAGTTAATTGTTAGCTCATTTACATTCACATGTCAATTGCATAATTTTTTTCCCAGTCCAGTTCAGCGCAAACAATGCGTCGAGGCCATCTTACTGTAACGCAAACCGCAATCGGCAACTTTGACGAGCCACGCCCTGCAGCTGTGACTTAAACTCAAGGTTAAGTTCACTGGCTAACAATATGAGAGAACGACTCAAGGTTAAGTTCACTGGCTAACAATATGAGAGAACGGAATCGACCTGTAGCACAAATGCATTTCGCAGTCTTCCTTTCATCTTTGATGTGAGGGAAAAGCCAGGATTTCGGCCGACATCGAAGGTTACTCCAGCCAAGGATAACTCAATTTAAATGATAACAAATATGAATTTGGCTCAGATACGGAAGACAGCCCATGATTTAAAGGGATTTGTTATGTTACAATTATTGCTAACTAGCTAAGCTTAAGCTGTACAGCTTTATCCTCCTCACACCCAAAGCAAATGTCTTCTGAAGGATGTTGTTGGCCCAAAGACCTGAGATCATCAAAAGAAATAAAAAGTACTGATGAAACCCACATTTAATTTTTTTCAAAGAACCAATTATAATTCTGACATTGTAATGTTGTTGAAGGCTAATGTCAGTCAACCCTGGTGATCAACAGCGTATTGGCGGGGGGACCAGGCATGCAGCCAGGAAGAATTTCATGGGAGGTCTGGCAACCCTCGGTATATTTTGCTGGCCAGGGGGTGGTGTGGATTTCACTGGGGGGTTCAGAATTATTTCAGGTTGGGAGGGGGGGGGGGTGTCAAACCTGCTGCTATACACCACGTGCACGTGCCTTTGTGGTCATAAGTTAATAATTTAAGAATAAGATAGACATTATTCATCCTAGTGGGAAATTCTGGTGCATACAGCAGCAAGACTATAAGTACAAGCAAATTTAGAAAAAAAACATTTCTATTTGTCTGCTGTATACTTTAAAAATTTGTTTAAATTTAGCCCAAAGTCGTGCAAACAAATTAAAAACGGTCACAGTACACAGGCAGAATATTCTCCTTTTGTACTATGTAATTTTTAAAATTTTAAATTTAAATGCTAAGGTCTATTTATTGGGGGATGAATGAATCTAAATTAAATATTGGGGGTTACACGTCCCCCAGTTCCTACGCCCCTGCTGACCACATTCATCTTCGATCCTGCTGCTAACCCTGTCTTCCACATACTTACATATTAGCACGTGGTGTGTGGTGGTGAAATCTTATACTGTTAGCCGGTGAAATCGATCATGAAGTTTCGTCTGAGTTGCTGGGCGTGATTTGTGCTCAAGTCAGCTGCGCCGCATGATTTGCGCTAAACTGGTTTGGGGAAAAAAAATCATGCATGCCAATTATCCCTGAGGACAGCTATTTATGAGTCATTAAATACATGTGGTATTGATAATTTCTGTACTTTCTCAAGCAGATCGGAAAAAGTGTGACTGGAGATTGGCCGATGATATTTCAGAGGTCACATGACCAGCCTATGGGCGGAGCAGTCTGGTGGTTGAATAGGCTCGTGTCTGGTGCCTCGCAGACCTGTTTGCTTGTGTAGAATAACAATAACCTTTGACTACAGAATCGGGAGAGAGCAAGAGCTGGGAAGAAGCCATTACCGTGGCAACAGATGTGTGCTGCAAGGATTTCAATAGAGGGAAATATTATCTGCTGTTTGCTCAGATACTGATGTTTAAAATCGGCTGTATATACTTTTCATGAACCAATTACACACGGTTCCTTTGTGATCTTCAGTTTAATGATGATACAGCTGGTGAAAAGGATATGTCTTCTTGTCTTTGCCTCCCCGTATACAGTATGTTTGCTCTGTAAATTAGTCTGTGGCAGGTCCTCGTTAAGAGCAGTGTAGACGAATAAATTAGATTAAAGTAATTTAAATATGTTTTCCATGCTTGGATGATGGGAGCAAGCTAGCATTAGCATTCATGTTTGTGCTATTTGCATGTATAAATGACTTTCTGTCTCGGGTGGCGACGTGGTCTAAGCACAGACATATTTCAGCATCTGGCCTCCTTCAGCAGAGAGGGAGCCGCCATTTGACACCTCCTGTCCAAATAACCTGTCAAACCAAAGACTTCAGGTCAAGCTGCAGGAATTGGGCTATTCATAATTCACTGGCCAATGATATTTTGATACGGGCACCATGTAAGATGAATGGGTAACTCTGATTCCCAACAAGGTGCTTTGGCTTCTGTGTTACCAGCTTTTGTCCTTTACTTGGTTTGTCCTGTTGAGTTTCAGTAGATCAAGCTTGGAGTAAATCTGTCTGATTCGTGCATTATTGAAGCAGGAGGTACAAGGGTGCAAAAAGGCGTAATGGTGGGGAAAACTGCTTTTGACCTCTGCGGTGCTGACAATGACAGTCTACTAGGGTTCTGCAAGCCGGAAACGCCGGCAGCTACGAGGAGGTTATCCGAGCGCTGGGTTTCGTGCCATTTACACGCACGTATGCCAACACTTTGCAGAGTGCCCTCGGGAGTGACAAGGCGTCCCTCTTCGTTTGTCCCTGTCAACAACAGCTGCACGCGCCTCACGGAAGCTTGACTGACATCGGATCTCCACACTGCCTCTGAGATCCATCTTCCCTCCACTCCTAGTGGATCGGAGACGCTCAAGAAAAGAGGCCATCGCCACACCTGTCCCCATTTGTAGATGTGTCTTATTTTTTCTGAGCATCTTGAAGATTTATGTAACGCCTTACATATCGCATCGTCATAGCAACAGCTTCTTTAGCTTTCAAGCGATTGAGTTTGGGGATGCTTGCTTTGAGAATATGTATCAAGAGGTTAATGAACTCAAACAATAATTGAGATCCCTTGCTGTTAAATTGAGATTGTAGGGTTTAGTGCTGCATTTGCACCCTTCAGATAGGACATACCTTAGCAGTATTTATTGTTGGGTGCTTTATTTCTCATTTCCCCCCTCCCATGACATATTTTCTCTAAGGCTGCCAGGTGGCCACCCTTAATGGTTAATGAAGGTAATTTATTTCCTCGTCCGCTACAAAGGGCAGCAGCTGAGATCACAGGCACAAACATAGGCACACGCATGCTTACAGGGGTGAACATGTGACTGTCACCCGATCTCCGGGCAGTGAGAGGCTAATTGCCCTGAGCTCTCTTTCTCCCGAGCTGAGTGGTGCGTCTTTGGAATCTGAGCCAAGCAGAGTGTAAGAAGCTGAGTGAAGCCCACTCTTCTTTGAGGAAGCTGTGAGTCATAATCACAGGCCTGTTGTAGCGGCACAGGAGGGCTCAACCTGCAGGCTCTAGGGGCCTGTGTGTGTGTGTGTGTGTGCGTGCGTGCGTGTGTGTGTGCGCACGCACGAGGAAACAATTCAAGTTTTATGACGTTTGGGAGGCAGGAGCTCGTTATTTAATGTTTTTTAACAGAGGCACTCCAAGAACTTGAATATTTAACTTGACCTCAAAGTATTCGGGCTGCTTCGCAAGAAGCTGGAAAAGTGAAGAACACCAGCTGCATCAAAAAAAAAATAAAAATGATGTAATCTTTCCAGAGCAAAACAGACTCCATGAAAATGAAGGGAATATTTACAGTAGGGAGCAACAGTAAAAATAAAATCCATCCATCTCTCCAGAGCTGGGACGGAGCAAAAATGTGGACCGGCTGTGGGTCCCTGAGGACCAGACTGGGAAACCCTGCTCTAGATTATTTATCCTGGAAAGGGTAACTGGGAGCCTGGCCCCTGTCCCATTAAGTATCGGGCACAAAGCATGGAAACACCCAGGACCAGAAGACAGTCCTTCATAGGGCACACATACAGTACTATGGGTAATTCAGAGATGCTGACTTGTCTATCTGCATGTCTTTGGATTGTGGGAGGAAACCCCCGACCGATGTGTGGACATGGAAACGCCACACAAGACGAGGGGGTGTGGGGCAAAGGTAACAGCGCTGCCCACTGAGCCACAGTGTCGTCTAATAATGTCCGCCTCAAATGTAAAACATCTGTCAACAAAACTGTGTTTTTGGCTCTCTAATTAGTCATTAGTGAGAGCCAGTAGGCATGCTGGAATAACATGAGGACCCAAGGCCCTTTTAGCCTCTCTCTCTCTCTCACTCTCGCTCTCTCTTGCTCTGTCGCCTGTCATGCAAAAACAGGGAACTCACCCAGGAAAAAAGCACGGCCACTGATCTGAGGCCTGCCTGGGTTCTTCCTGTGCAGTGGGAGGGGAACCAGCAGCAGGACCAAAGAGCTGGACACACAGCGGTTCCTCCAGTAATCCCCAACCTCTTACTTAAGGCCCAAACCGTAGATTAAATCCTGGTTCTTTGTCTACTACTCTTGTGGTGCGGACGCCTGAACAGTGGCTCGCTACCAAGTGCCGCTTGAGACAACGTGGATTTGGCAGGAAAGAGCAGGTTGTGTAGCGGCTAACTGCTAACAATGCTATAATCGTACCATTTGGATTAATAATAATTATGATTTTTTTTTTTCTCTCCCATAACTCACAATCCTGCAGTATTTCTGAGCCAGACACAGATTAAATCGCTTTATTGAATTGTCAAATCACGCTAATGACTTTCATTCAACAGGAACACTGTAGGGTATCAAGACAAATGGCCTTTCCCAGCAGCGTGATCTGTACTCCTGCAGAACGTGCATCTCCTAATTCACTCTCAAGCTACATGTGGCCAGAGGTCCAGCCCAAGCTCTGCCAAGAATTGTGGGAATCCTGGCGGCGCCGGCAAGCTCCTGCCTGTCGAGCTGCCTCCGTCCCGCGCCGTCAAGCGGCTGTCCACACAGGCGGGGTTTAAAAATGTGCGCAGCGGAGCAAAATTTTCACGCGGCGTCCCGCGTCTTAAACAGCTGCGCACGTCCAAATGCATGGGGCTTTATTTGTGGCGTATAAAATATCCCCACAACACAGCATTTTCATACAAAAGTTTGTAAATCGATGAATTTTCATTGACTGGAATTCCAGTTATTCTTTAGTGCTGTTTGTACTCTGAACATTGCTGAACGTTCTGAGGTCTGACGTGATGTAAACCCGAAGCTTGTGGGAAAGCCTTCCAGTTGACCTCTCAATGTCACTTTTTAACCCTTCCTTTAACCCCAATTCCCAGTCCTCAAGGGGACCTTCCCCGTCTGTCAGCTACAAAAGCAAGAGCCACTGAACGACGGGCCAGTCGTCTCTCTATTAATAGACATGGAGGGTGTCAGTAGAGATCCTCTGCTGTGCAGTGAAGACACACCACGGCTTTCCTCGTCTCCCCGACTCTGAAGTTATGAAGACTGCACAATCCTGTGTCTGGCAAGAGCTCGACCGTCTCCTCCTTTTGCAGCATCTTCTTTTTCTGAGGATTAAAGTAACAATGAATTATTCAAATTAGCGTGGCTCCACGTTGTTATGTGTTATTTTTAAGCAGGCGTCTGGTTGGTTGGCAAAAGCCTGGAATTTAAAAAGGGACCCCAGGCGGGTTTGTCATCCTGATGGGATGTATAATGAAGGAGATCAAGCCGTACATCCGTGGGTGGTGGGAAGGATCGAATTTTTTTTTTTTTAGGTACTGTTTTGCTCCCAATTATACAAGTTTTCTTCCTGCACATAGAGACTGAGCATATTGAACCACTAGTCCTGGGAGGGGGGGATTGTCCATCATCATCCTTTAGGGAAGGTTTCTCCTTTGTTTGTCTCTTTTTTTCTCCTCAGTACTCCCTGCATGGCTTTGAGAAGCACACTGGATATTTACTGTATGTGATGGTGTTGGTGGCTACATATGAATACAGTGAATTCAGTTTTGCTGAATTTCCTTAGGGAAACCTATCGTATAGTGAGTGTCCTTATTTTACTTCAGATGGTGTAAAGAAGGTCAGAGAGATTATAACCATATATATGTTGTCTTTTTGCGAAGAATACATTGACAGGCAATTGTTTTATTGTATAGTTTCATAGAAAAAAACTATTCTCAACAATGTACCAAATATGTTTTAAATTGTATTAAGGAATGCTTAATGTAATGTGGGTTTGAAATCCCCAACAATGAAGAGAAGACCAATAGTATGGAAAAGGCCAGGGATGACCTCTGTAGGGGGGCACGGCAGCAAGGTGTTATGGGATATGCAGTGCACAAAGCAAAGCTGCTTCTGGTTAGACGTATGGAGCGCGGCCGGTGTAAGGAGCGAAGCGCGCACCTGCTCAGCAGAGCCCTGAACAGGTGGCGGCTAATCGATTTGGCCACGCGAACTGTGCAGAAGCAGCTTGGAGGGGGATTTGGTTAAAAATATGCCACGCACTGACACATGGAACATTAGCGCTCACAGCACACGTCTGTCTAGCATGACAGGAAACACAACAAACTTGATCCGAGGTGCATTTCACAGAATACTGATAGAATAAACACAAAAATCACGAGTATCAGATGGGAGGCTGCTTGTTTTCTTAATAGCGAGTCGTAGTAAGATGTTAGCATGACAAAAGTCATCTCCAGTAGTATGTCTTGCATATATTTGTAAGACAATTAACAGTCACGTTCCAGTATTTCATGAAACAGTTATTACTGTATTTTGGATTTGATTTCTATACCTAATGGATCAATAAATCTGTGAACTACAGCTTATAATCGCAGTGCATTGCATGAACATACATTGTGTTCGGTTACACGGCTGCACTGTGCTGGCCCACAGTGCCCCATCCACTGGACCAGTGCGAATACTCCGCACCCAGTGGCACCCATTGTTATTCTGCAGCTGCACCCAATGCATATTGATGCTGTGGTTTGTAGATTACGCAGTCTGCTGTGTTGATGGGCATAAGCACCCTATTGCAGGCCAATGGCAAAGACAGCCCTCTACAGTTTAAGTACCTTTATATTTGCATTTTATTTATTTGGCAGCTGCTTTTAACCAAAGTAATGTGCATTTTTGAGAGAAAACAAGATCAGACAGTCCCTGGAGCAACTGGGAGTTAAGGGCCTTGCTGGGGGGGGCCAGCTGGGCAGCTAATACTGTACAGCCATAAATGAACAGCTAATAAAACAGCATTGGGTTATTGGGCCTGATTGCATCTGTGTCTGTCTATGCTATGGTAACTATGCTGTGCTTTGAAGATACAACATTTATAATGAATCTATGTTTAAGTATTCAATAAGAAGGAAATTAGTCATTTAGTCAACATCAATCACAGTCCATGCAGGTATGAACAGAACAGGAAGTCAATTGCATGTTTTACTGTATGTTATGTATCTAACATAGCACTATGTTTTTTATTTCTATTAATATTTATTTATGGTAATATTTATTATTATGTGATGTTAATATACACAGGTTAGTTTTTTTGCTGCAGCGCCCTCTCTGGTAGGTTTAGGCAGGCACAGGTTTTGTCCTGAGACAAGACTACAAAATACACCCTGGTGAAGGAGGCTGAAATATTACAGATGAAACTTTGCGACGTGCCATTACTGTGACATGCGACAGGGGAACGAGGAAGGCTGCGGCACCTCGACTTAACGCGGCACTGACTGACGCCACACGAATCCGTCGTGCCGTGATTGTAATAGTATGGTGAGTGTGACTATGAAAGGTGTCAGTCGCAGAGGAAATAAAAACACTCAATATACGCAACAAGGAAGCAGCCAAAGAACTGTCGGTGAACGGATCGGTATTAAGAATGGGTATCCCGAGGGTTGGAACGTTCCTCCGCATGATGGTGATCACGCCGCTGCTCCGTGGGCTGCTTGCGTCTGCAAAGTGCGAAAAGGGTCGCGGCTCGGAGGGATGTGCCTGCCACGCGGCTCTGTCTGTACCGCCGGGCAGAGCGCCCGCGGCTATGTCGAGCGGGTCCTGCTGCTGACTGACGGCTCCCACGCGTTCCTTTGGTCTGCCGTTTGACGGGGAGACCGGAACTGTTCTCCTCGTCCCCTCCGTGGGCCTCGCGACAGCAGCGGTAAGAATAGCACGGAGAAAAGCCCCGGAATGTTTCCCACCTCATTCCGGAATGTTTCTGCGATACACAGTTCCTAAATCAAAGTTGTTCCAAAGGGGAAACAGACACTAAATTCTTATTGTGCCCTGGAATGTGTACTCGGTACAATGAGATTTAGGTAGCGGTTCATTTAACTTCTGATGCACCGAAATTCAGCTACCTTTAGACTTGTCCCGCCTCTGTCACACTGAGTTTCAGCAGCCTGGTGATTCAGCTGGCCCTCTGATACACTGAGATTCAAGAACCTGGAGATTCAGCCGGAGATTCAGATACCCAGAGCTTTGTTTAGCTTTCAGTTCTCTGAGATTCTAGCATCTCTAGATCCGGCCCACCTTCTGTTACACCAGGATCCAGGTATCTGGATGTTCTGCCAGCTTTCGAAACACATAAGGACTAAAACACGGCTTTCTAGGTCAGCGACTAACTTCCTACTTCTCACTTGGGACTCCTTGCTTACGTCCTTTTTTAGGACACGGAACGCCATACTGTATATTATAGCGCCACAATCTGATAAAAAGCCATCGGAAAACAGGTGTGCGTTCCCCAAGTGTGGCTGTAACCTGAAAGGAACATCAGAATGTAAGAGTTTGAGGAAGCAGCCCCCGACATGTACATGTGGAAGGTGATCAAACACCTGGGAACATCTGTCTCCAGACGGCAATTATTGGCTTTCATTTAAGGTCATAGGTCATACTCTTTACTTAGACTGAAGCGAAGCAAGTACAATTATTGCAGTGGAAAAAACTGATGATAATGTGTGTATGTATGTATCAGTGGTTCATCTAAATCCAGAATAATTTTATAGTACCGTGAAAGGCTCCCTTTTGCCACTTATAAATGGTAGTAACTGATTAATAATAAAGGAAACTGTGTTATAACTTGTTTATGATTGTCTATAAATGATATACAAAGTGTTACAACCTAACTAATAACCTGATTATAACCATTCATAAACCCTTTATAAGGATAGTCTTAGTGTAAAGTACCGTTTTTATTTACATGTTGTTTTTCAGTTTCCTGCAGTGAATAACAACCATGAAGTTGACTAACTGATGTTAATTTATTCCATCATTATAAACTGTATGAAAGATAATTATCTAAAAACCTCTTAGTAGAAGCTGTGAAGTGAAACACACGACCGCGTGGATACAGAGACCGAGCCGAAAGAAAAGCAGGTCACTGTCAGACGGAGTGCATTGCTGGTGATGACTGCGCTTTCCGTGCCGTTCTCGTCTGACTTTTCTGTCTGTAATAGAGCAGTAATATGTCCTAAGTTATTGTTTTATTCTTAGCTCAGCTTTTTTTGTGAGATTTTGTGATTGGAAGAGACGTGACCCGCCGTGACGAGAGAGGAAATATATGGGTAGATCATCCGGTTGGGCTGACATTAATATGCTCCATCCCAATGCTGTATTAGTCCTATGGATGGGCAGCCTGGAGCTCTGATGCTGTGCATCTCATTACCGCTGCCTTACTGGAAACGCCCGACAAGCAGCTCCTGTTCATTAAGTCAGTCAGCACCTAATTCACACATCCTCGTCTGCTGGTAGATGCTAGTCGGGTAAGATTAGAAGAGGAAATAGTGATGAATCTTGGCTCCCGTCCAGAGGCCCCTGGGCTGTTTGAGTTGTCAGAGAGCCTCCTACTGTATTTTTTACAATGGAGCAACAATTACATTTTCCAAGCAATGGGGTGCGGGGTGGGGGGGCAATAGATTTTGCTGAGGTTTAAAAACATTCCAGAATTTTAAGGGGCATCGGTCACGTGGTCCAGCGTGAATTATATTTCCGTCTGGGCTCAAAAATATGGGACAAATCACGGCCTGTATCAGATCAAAATGGGACACAGCATTTTATTATTCAATACAGGATGGGTGGCAACTACAGGTTACAAGTTTTATCAAACAAGGTTACCTGAGGCCCCATTTAAGTCGAGGCCCCCGAGCATTAAAGCATCCCATCTCAATAAATATGTCAGACGTAAGAGATATTTACTTTACTTTACTTAAATGCCTTTTGCAATTAACAGTGAGTTTTCCCTTAATCTTAACTCTGTATACTTAGTTGGCTTCACTATGGCTTTACTGCAATCGCCTTTTCCTACGTATAATTGTTCTGAACTGCTCCTTTCTCTTCTGTTCTAGTTTATAGCCTTCGCATCCTTATTCTTCATCCTCGTGTCTATCACCACCTTCTGCCTGGAGACCCATGAGGCGTTCAACACGATAGTCAACAAGACAGAACTAATAAAGAATGACAGCCAAGGGGACCACGGCCCGCAGATCGAGATCGAGACAGACCCGGCGTTGACATATGTGGAGGGCGTCTGTGTGCTGTGGTTCACCTTTGAGTTCCTGGTGCGCGTCATCTCATGCCCGGACAAGCTCGAGTTTGTCAAGAGCGTCTTGAACATCATAGACTTTGTGGCCATTCTGCCCTTCTACCTGGAGGTGGGCCTGAGTGGGCTCTCCTCCAAGGCCGCCAAGGACGTGCTGGGATTCCTGCGGGTGGTCCGCTTCGTGCGGATCCTCAGGATCTTTAAGCTCACCCGCCACTTTGTCGGCCTCCGGGTCCTGGGCCACACACTGCGAGCCAGCGTCAATGAATTCCTGCTCCTCATCATCTTCCTGGCGTTGGGCGTGCTCATCTTCGCAACCATGATCTATTACGCCGAGCGCATCGGCGCCCATCCCAATGACCTCACAGCCAGTGACCACACCCACTTCAAGAACATCCCCATTGGGTTCTGGTGGGCGGTGGTGACAATGACCACCCTCGGCTATGGCGACATGTACCCCCAGACGTGGTCGGGCATGTTGGTGGGCGCCCTCTGCGCACTGGCGGGGGTGCTGACCATCGCAATGCCCGTGCCCGTCATCGTCAACAACTTTGGGATGTACTACTCGCTGGCCATGGCCAAGCAGAAGCTGCCCAAGAAGAGGAAGAAGCACATTCCTCAGACGATTCACGGCGGGTCGCCCACGTGCTGCAAGTCAGAGCACAACATGGCGTGCAACAGTACCCAGGGTGACCTCTGCCTCAACAAGGTCAACAGGGCATTGGAGCACAACAGATCAGGTGAGTTGTTTGGACTCAGCTCTACTCAGAGGTTGCGTGACGGCTCAGGGACATCTGAGGGAAGCCCTCACTTTCATACCAGAATATCTCCTTCAGATATTCTGGAGAAAAAACAATCATGTGATAATATCATTTTTACATTTGACTTTCAGGTTAGTTTTGAGACCATGCTGAAAAATTTCTTCACACATATTTGACATACTTTAGCCCTGTAAACTTTCTGGCTTTTTAAGAAATTCTGCAAGGGATAAAGCAAGATATAGGGGCAGTGTTGGGCATCTTAGGTCCAGAAGCTACAATTCCAGACCAGGATTTTGTTTCTACCAACTAGTTCTATTATATGACTGTGACTTTTTATGCTCAGCTGGTTGGTAGAA
The DNA here is from genome assembly GCA_026781145.1 of Hippopotamyrus pictus. Classification (NCBI taxonomy): domain Eukaryota; kingdom Metazoa; phylum Chordata; class Actinopteri; order Osteoglossiformes; family Mormyridae; genus Hippopotamyrus; species Hippopotamyrus pictus. The sequence continues at coordinate 26,141,301 of JAODLC010000065.1, read as the reverse complement.
ACAAAAGGAAGAGATTGTGGGCCCCAGGAAAGCATACTTATATAGGGCCCCCAATCCAGATTCCAAATTCCCCCCCCCCCCCGCTTTAAAGCGCTCTATGGGATCTATGGGCTCTGAGCTTGTATGCCTATTTGATCTTTGCGTCCAACATTTCGTGTATGCTTTGGCCAGTCTTGTCAGGTGACTGCAGCGGGGAAAGTGACCTCACCATGTCCCCAGAGGACAGCCACCCCACACGCAGGTCCAGTGCCCAGGACCGGCACGTCCACAGCGGAAGGGCCTGCTACTTGCTGGCCACCAGCGACTACACGTGCTCCAGTGATGGAGGGATCCGGAAATCAGGTGCGCAGGTTCCTCACGCGGTCCGTGGACGTGCTTTAGACCCGAGGTCTCACTGATCGCCCCGGCAGGCACTGTCCTCTCCGGCATCCCATCCTCACCTTAGGGACAGCTCAGTGTCCATTTCTTCCCCATGAAGCAGCACTACATGCAAAGCTATATGTCAAACATGCATAACTGCACCTCATCTTCCTGCATCCTACATCCTTAATCACCCCAGGAAAGAAAGCTTACTCACAAGAACCAGAACAGTGCTTAGTGATAGAACCATGTGGGACCGGGGGCGACACCAGGAGGCTGTTGAAGCCCCTCGGGACCGCATGCTTAGCTGCTTCGGTACAGTTACTTCACATACGCATCACATACTACATGTGATGTCATAATCTGGGGCTACCATTTCAGACCTTATAGAATATGTACTATATTACTTGCAAATCAAGAGTGACTCCTAAGGACGTACGGCTAGCTAATTCAATGCTTCCCAAGCCAGTCCTCGGGGACCCCCAGACAGTCCATATTTTTGTTCCCTCCCAGTTGGAGCGAAAACGGGGACCATCTGGAGGTCCCTGAGGACCGGGTTGGAAACACCAAACTAATTATCATAGTCAGGATTACATCAGTACTACCCTACCTGGAAAGCACCCTCTGCGGGTCATGTCACCTGTATATTCTGATATTTAGAAATTCTGTGTAATGTTATTGTGAATAAAGAGGTTCATATAAAGAACTATGTAACAAAAATGTTTTAATGCCTCAGTAGGCCAAAAAATCCTCTATCCATAACAAAACTTCATCTCAGGTTTCTTCAAAGATAATGTTTAATTAGAGACAGTGCTTTCTTGAGAGGCTTCATTAAACTATAATAAATTACTTACACTAAAAATCTAACAGCCTCTGAAGTCAGAGATTTGAAGCCAGTGAGGCAGGTCTAGCTGAGCAAATGTGAATTTCGCTTGCAGAAGGAAATATCAGACTCATTCAATTCTGCTTTACATTAAATTAACTAAAAAGAAGCGTCTAAAAATGTCTCCCAGATCCTTAAGTGTTGCCACATTGAACCCATCTGGCTCAGAGAGATTTAGGCTCTGTAGTTAGGTGGTCCTCGTGTGCTGTACAGCGGGCGATCTGAACCAACATCCAGCCTCCTGAAACCACGCGCCGTGGGTGACGAGGCCCCCCCCGCCCCCCCCCCCCGAGACATCTCACCAGATGACCTCCGTGCGACATAATGACATGGAGCCATATCCTGAACAAAAACAGCCACAGATCACCATGCCTATATCTCCATCAGTCCATCTCCAACTGCCCTCAGATCTTTCAGCAGGCTGGATCTCCTAGGGGAGGCATAAAGGACCCCATCAATGTAACACTACTGCTTGACATGGTATCACCTTTACCTTTTTAGGTAACTAGTTCAGTGTTGGTACCAAAACCAGCTACCCTCTTGAAATGACTGCTTCAGAGCCCAAACTGTCCTACTGATGATGTTCAAGCCAGAGATCATCCTAATCCAAGTTGACAAGAGACACAGACTTGAGTGATAACGATAGCGTGTGTGGGTGTACAGTCAATACTCTGAGTAATGTGTGAATATTAATTGCTGTACTGCCAATAGAACATGTAAAATGATAGAAATTAATATTTTTGAGTCAAAATGTGATTATTTTATTAATGTAATTCTCATCATTTACTGTAAGTGTGTAAGTTCTGGCTATGTTTGGATTTGACTTGAAGTGGATAATATGTAGCATTCATAACGCTTAAACAAGCCTAAATATGTATTATATACAATGTTTCCAATCACGTAAAATGCAAAACCATGGAGTCTAGTGGATGTGCTGTGAATGCTACAGTACGTTTTTTTTTCTGGTTTGATTTTGTTTTCAGTTGGACTAATGCAAATGAATCACAATACCGTCGGACTTCTGGACGAAATGTCATCTAATTGCTATGGAAAAAAGCTGAATCAAGTTTTAAATGATTATTGATGAACATGGAACATGTAAAATGATGTGTCATATGGAAATCCGACCGAAAAGTCCTGCTTTACATCATGTATGCCCTATCTATTTCATGCAGCCATAAATAATTACATGTTAATTAATGGATATTTGCCTGTCAAACCACAGTTCCACAGTTTATGCATGACGTCTGTAGCATTACAGTTTGTGTGCCTGTCTCGTTCTCCTACCTTCTGTGTGTCTTGTGCGTTCTTTCACATTAAGGGTGTGGAAAGTCCCGAAGCTGGTGTAACAGACAATGCGCCGAGACCGTCTGCCCAATGAGGCTCTCCCATCCCATTCATCTTCTGAGGCTACTGCCCATTCCAGCCCTGAAAACTGAATGGAGATCTGTTCTCTAACACTAGGACTAGGCACCGCTAGGCTAATAGGAATTTTGCATGGTGTTAACTGTAAAAAAAAAAAGAAACAACTATAAATAGGAGCTAATTCTGCTTTATAAATGGAGGGGTAACCCCCGTATTTGCGCAGTGATACAATAGCCTTTCAGTAGTGCTGTACAGTAGTGCTCTTTACACCTGTATTATTGTACTTAATGCAATAAAATTACTCTGAATGGTTCTGGATGGAGCCATAAAAACTGAATAGCAATGTGAATAATCAGGGAGGTTATGTATATAATTAGTATTTAGGTATTGACATGTGCTTCCAAAGGTAGTATCTCCATTGGACCTCACATCTGTGATTTTTGTCCTTTATTAATTAAATTTTATTTGTTTACTTTTTTGGAGGGGGGGGGGGTGAGCCTTATATTGCAGCCCATTCAGAAAGCAGGGCTCCATCACTGTTGCATGAATCTTCACGTGTTTCTGTCTGAACGCAGCGTGGCGGTTCTGTGCCTCCGGGATGTGGAACACGCCCAGGACACGAGCATACATGTACTGTACGTGCATGTGTGTGTTGCCGGGGTTGAAAAAACATGCAACTGTAAGGAACGAGGAATGCAAATATTTATGCATTATTTTTTTGTATGTGGGTCTGCGTTTACACTGATGTTTATTTGTGTGTTTTTTTCAGGTTTTTGATTTTCTTTTTTTGGGGGGGAGGGGGGGGGCAAACTGGAGAACTGAGGTGTCTCCGGCTGTAAGTGTGCAGAAAACTGCAAAAGGACTGTCATTATTGGTCACAAACAAGCAGTGAACTGGGAGACAGACTCCAGACAAAAAGGTTACACTGTCACTTAGCTTGTTTCGTGAGCACAACACAGCACACCTCATGTACCTTTGCAATTATTTGTTTATTATTATTGTTATATTTTTACATGCAGTGAGAGTAATTCAACAGCATTGTTTAACACAGATATGCTCACTATATATGCAGTTATATTTAACAGTCCCTACTCGAGTGATTAAAAAACAATGCGAATATGAATGGATGAGAACATGGTACTTAGCTGCAGTAAATTTATTTGCAAGGTCGATCGCTTTGGTTTTATGGTCAACATAAAAGATATACAGACACATTCGTGAACATCTAATTTTTATCAGATCAAAAGTGTAAATACATCAACACTTTAACATGTTAGTGAAATAATGTTGTTGTGAAAAGTAAAAAGATTTCATTGTTCCTGAATATCCCCAAGTGTACTGCAGGGATTGAAGAGTGAAATGTCTGCAGATCTAACCCAGTAATACGACCCTGCATGCCGGTTCTTCTGCAGCACACTCCACTGTCCTGCAGGGGGCGTCTGTCACATTTAAAGGATAAACACTGTTTTGTGTTACTCAGATACAGTTCCTCCCAAAAATGGAATTTAATGGAACTTCTTCATCTTCAGTGGAACGGATGGAATGATGGGTGGTACTGCGTATTGTCACTCGTGGGACTCAAACGGAGTTGGGACATCGCAGGTGTCCCCATTTTCCAGCGGGGACCCCTTTTACCCTTATGGCATGGAGAACTCCCACAGGGGGCAGCTGGGAAGATGTGTTGAATGAAGGAGACTGGCCTTTGGACATGAACCTTGACTCAACCTTAGCAGAACACACATATAAAAAAATGGGGGAGAGGTAGACCTCTGTGTCTGTGTTGGCTAACAAGTCTCTGAGCAAATTACAGGGTCTTCACTGAAGCTCTTTGACAAGCCTGATGTTTAATGCTCAACACTACTCATGCAATACCTGCAATGATTGAGTTAGGATCTGCAGTAAAGGTACATTGTTTAGACTGAAGAATATACAGTATAAATATAGAAATATATAGACAAAAAAATGCTTAAAAAATAAATGTGAGATATGGTCATCAACTGTTTATTTTACTTTAGTATTTTGGTGAATTTCTTTTTCTGGCGTCTAGTTTTAATGTCTGATGTCTACACTATGTGTTGGGGACAGAGGGGAATTTCAGTTTTATAACCACTGAGAGATAAATGCTTAGGTACCGTGTCACTCCTTTGGGGGCGACCGTATTGATAACAAATATGATACAGTGTAGGTCTCTGCCTGAAACAGCTCAGCATTGGGTGCTGTCCTTTGCTATGTGTGTCATTCATCCGAAGACACTCCTGTCCACCGGGTTCATTAACACCGGCTACCTGGGATGGTTGTAGGCGCAGATAAGATCCTAATTTTCCAGTCCTATTTGGGTCCTAGGCAACCACAAAGACGCTCTACTCACACACAGCAAGGTCGTTTGTGAACAAACCATGTATTTGCACAAGTCATGCAAGCTTGTGATTCCTATTCTTATAAAGATTTTAGTTGCATTTGATTATTATTCTCCTTCCGTCGTGTCTCCCCAATGCGAGTGCAGTGAACGCAATTGTCCTTACACAGATAATGGGAAGCAACCAATATGTATTGTGCTTTAATTACAGTTTAATTACATGATATGAAATGGCTCATTTTCTCCTCAGTCTGGGACTGTGCCACTCTATCTTTTTAGAAGGGAATTACAAGTTTTCACATCTCTTCACGCTGGAGTGATTTGCACGGTGGCTGTGCCTAATTACTGACCGTGCATGTTCTCTGTCTGCCTGTCACTCACTAAAACAAAAAAAAAGTAATTTCATAAAGAATTATGCGTTGGTGCTTTGACCTTTGGAAATTCAGAGGATGTTATCCAAAATGCCTGGATTCGAAATACTTTATTTTAGGGGAAAAATGTATGTGCATTTTTGTGTCTGTTTAGGGCAGCATTTTTCAACCAGTGACCGGCATACCGATCGAAAAACACTGCCTCGTGGAAAGTAAGTCGTGGCTGAACAAAAGGACGGTAAAGACTGGTTTAGGAGTCAGCATACTGAAGATTAGCCCAGTGATGTCATTTTACAAATTGTCTTCAGTTATCTATCTGTTCTCCCCAAAGTGCAGATTTTCACTTTATGTTGGACAATTAATCATTTAAACCTAAGTTGAAAAGCCAGTTTTGGCATTCCGAAGCTCGTGAAGCATTGTAAGGAATTAAACACACCCACACTTGGTTAAACCATTTTGACAACAGATGTACAGAGCACACATTTATATAATTTAGACATGAGGTTTCCTCTTTTCACTCCCAGTACAAAATCTGTTTGAATATTTACTGACACAACTCGCTTACGCATTCGGTGTTGTTGTTCATACTTGGTGCAGCTCTGTCACATTTATTATGAGGTAACGATGAAGTGTAAATGCTGTATTTTTATAACTTTGTATTTGTATTGTAACCCATGACGACTTTAGTACAAAATGCAGAGGGTGCGCATTGATGTCACTTTCCCGCCGGACTGAGTGGCAAAACATGATGCGACATGGTTGATTTTAGTCGGGGAAACTGCAAGACGAACGACTATCTGCTTAAATTAAAGGCAGTTGGATTTGATAGGGATCCGTCCGACTTACCAAAGGACCACTGGACCATGGGCTTTGATATATGACCAGCATTGGGGTTTGCTAACAACATATTTTATAGAAACTTTTTAAGATATCTGGCTAACTATCTAAACTTGCTTTGTGCAGCAGCCCCTTATAAGGAAACCTGGGTTAGTCGTGGCTAGTTAACACTATCTACCCATCACCCGCTTTGTTTCTGCAACACGGGGCTCATCATGATGGATGTTTTTTTAATAAATGCCGACAGAAACTCTACAGTTACGCAGAATATACATGTACGACGCTAAATATTTAATTGATAATCAGTCAATACAGTATAGAACTAAAGGTTTGATTTTACCCAAAAATCCAACATAACTAGCACGAAATGACAACGGCAAATCCACATTCCGGGGCCTGGATTACAGTTCTTTCTGAGGAGTGCAGCAATCAATTTGCTTCTCTTTTCGTTAGTTTTTGGCAGCCTGTAAAAGGATAGCTCTGATTTCTTATTAAATCAATTTGTACAATCAATCGCACGACAGCTCTTCACCATTTTAGGTGTGTTTTCCAGACACCCAAACTGAACAATAATGCTGACACTCACTGGGTGTGACCGCAGTGATTTTGGTGACATCATGTGCCTCCCCTCTATTCAAAACAAACCTCTAAACATTCACCTAGCCTTCAAAATTAAACAACAACTTACATTTTTGGACCTTTTTATCTTAAAAAAATCTCTCTTTGAGTATTTCAGAATGAACAATAATCCATGATTCCAGTGTCCGGCAGCCCTTTGTTTACTCATGTTTGCCAGCCCAAAATCCAAATGGCTGCCATTTTTTTCGACATCTTGCTGCTGCCTTTGCAGCCCACTACCTTCTGTTCGATTACCATGGAAACAGTCCCCAAGTTGAGAAGATGTAAACACCCGAGTATGAAGCATTTTTACCGGAGAGACGACCTCACGCGTGCTCTACATGAACCTGTACTGAAGGACTCAAGAGGGAAAAAATGCTTTGTTCCAACAGATGAACGTGAAAAATATCAGAGAGTGTGTGCTGTGTTATCCCCCTAACAAACGGCATTCAGCTTCAAAGGCAGCCTCTCATCTTCTCTATGTAGCAGGAGATTTTCCGATGAGCCGGCCTTCATGACATCTTCATGTGGGACGCCCTCGTAGCATGGTCACATGGTCACATGGTCACATGGACAGGCCCTGGCTGGGTTGGCACAGAGGCAACAGGTTTCAGGAAAGACTTTGCTTTTTACGTCCTTTAACTGGGTCATGTAACTGAATGCTCTAGCAAGATTAATATATATAAATGACTCAAGTGTGAAATGTTGAGCTGTTTATTACGCCATAAATCCGTCCCTATCTTTACATCCAGCTGCTGTATCAAAGAAGAGTTGCTTTTTGAAAGAAAATGTGGCCCATCGCACTTTGCTGTATGTCAGAATACGATAAGGTCCTTCTTCGACACCAGTAATTAACTCTAAATGAACAGGCTGCCTCATCTGAAAGGGCTGCATCAAGGAACCTCCAGTGTTCTTCAGGTTCAAGTGTCCCATTGACAGGTCTTAGAAGTGCATTCCTCTCTCACGATGCTAGATATACATTGACCGCTCAGTAAAAACCATATCTGATCGAACTCATACAATGCCCGACATAGCATTGCGGCGTTAGATTTGCATTGGATCAATAACGGCGCGGTCGAAATTTGCAAAGCTCGATTGTAGAACTGAGCCCTCTGATGTGCATGTATGAAGTTTTACCCACAAAAGGGCTCATTAAACTGACACACTGGTGGAGAATGACACCCGGTAGCCTGTTGTTATGTGTTATTGTGAGGTGCTGTACGTATATTTCATGACTCCTCAGCTTCTTCAAACCAGCTACCAGTGCTGCAAATGTTGTCAGAAAATGCAAAGCCACTGCGAGTTAAGAATCATGAAGAGTCATAGTATTTTTATGCCACCCTGTAATTAAAATAGCAGTCTCAGAGTAATGAGCATGACATTCCCATGCAGTAGATATACGACATTTTACACTCGGAGGACCCGTCATTAAGTACTGAGCTCCTTTTCACCACATGTGGTACCAACCATATCATGTTTAAAATACATTTGGCCATGTCTTGGTTACTTAGCCATTCTGGTGTTTACTCAAACAGTAACTAAACCTCTTGACACTGTCTGGGTACTGAATGTATTCAATTACAACCACATGATTCACTGGAGGACTATGCTGTTTGCATTAGTAAGCAGGTGTACCTATTAAAGGGACCGTGCTGTTTGATATCCTAGAAATGCATGATTTTAATGTATTTCACAGCAATGAACGCAGTATGAACTGATTACTCTGTGTAATCTAAGAATCTTGCTGCGACATGCAGGCTGTACAAATGGATCCAGAAGATGGTCATATATAGGTGCATCTAGGTACGGTCCAATTTATATGTGTGGTAGATCCCTTTTACAAATAGCACAGCAGTGTTCCTGCACAACCTTAAAAACCCTCAAAGCCTAAAGCTAGGTCAGGTTATAGGAAACAGCACTCTGGGGAGCGCTGAGGTGATATGGAGCATGTCTCTGTGGGGCAACTAGGGCCTAAAGCGTGCGATTAATTAGACGGTGACGGTATCTTACTACAAGAGACGAAACAGAATGGCAGCCGGCGGCAGGACAAGCGGTGACAGAAGCCTCGCTGACATCTGCTACACGATGGAGCGTCTGACACCTTCAAAGTAACCATCTGTCTGGCGCAGCCGACTCCAAGGGAGCCCTTTCGCTTCGCTCGGCACAAGCCCTGAGATGTTTTTCGAATTCGTCAATGCAGTGCAGCTACAAAAATCAGTGTAGTTTAATATTTGTCGTGAATATTGTACCCTTCGCAGTTACCAGGAGGCTAAGATTTAGAGTAGCCATGAGTCAACATTACTAAGTCCTGTATATCATCATTTCATTTAATATTTTAGCTACAATTGTAAAATGAGGCTCCATTCATCTGCTGCAAAAGAGCAAATAAAAGCTGTCAATTACAATTAATAATTACCTTAATTATTTGTAAACATTCAAACAGGAAGTCACGGTGAAGAAGGAGTTTATCTTTGTCCATGGCAGGTAAGTGATGCCCTGCCGGCCTGAAATGGCTGATGTTGCTTCTGGGACACTCATCTGAGCTGAGGCGATATTCGCTATTGTTCAGTCCCACCAGAGAGGCATACATAATCAGACAGGTTATTCAGGAGGTCCAGCACTTTACAGACACCCCCTAATACAAAAAGATTACAATTCATATGTACAACTCATATTCATATTCAGGGAATATTTTATTTATGTTCTCAGTATATTCCCCGCACCACTTTAGGTAAATTTTTCCGTGAGGGGCTGGCCCAAGGTGACATTTTATTGGTAGCGAGGGGGGCAGAATTTCTAGCTACACACCTGTCCCTGATATAACCAAAATGTCCCTCTGACATCACCAGAAATAAAAACAATTCCATGCCAACTTTTCCTTCAATGATGCCTTCAGTTTTATATGCCCCTTAATAGACAACATCCTACAGTGCTGCTTGACAATATATGTAGTAAAGAATTTATACACTGCTCAAAAAAATTAAAGGAACACTTTGAAAACATATCAGATCTCAATGGGGGAAAAAAATCATGCCGGATATCTATACTGATATGGACTGGGTGATGTGTTAGGAATGAAAGGATGCCACATTGTTTGATGAAAATTATCAAC